>JARFIW010000800.1:6652286-7209786 GCA_036346225.1 Platerodrilus igneus
CATAAGCGTACTTTTGGCCATTAAAAGACAAAGCCCTTATTAATTATGTGATTAAAGTTCTGTCTATTACATTAGTAATGGGTTGTGAAAATATCATAAAACGAATGTAAAACTTTAAACCTTGTGAAAATTAATCGTTGAGAGATACCGTAGAAAGAGCTTTCATTACCAAGAGATAAAATACCAAGCTATTGCGTTTATCAACGAAGCCCTTATTAATTAACATTCGAAATTAATTTTGCATAAAGATGTATAAGAACACGTTTCATCGCCGTAGATGGCATAGAATACTGTCAGTTTAACGAAATTTCATTTAAAACAAAATTACATTCGTTCTTGCAGTGAGTAACGCTTTAATTTTTAAAAATATGCATCCATACACTATATAAATCTATGCAAATATTTTTGCATTTGCAAAACATAAGCAAAACAATCACGAACTTCAACTATTTCTTCGTGTATGTATAATATCAAAAATAATATATTCATTTCAAAATACTATAAACTCCCTTGTGTAGATCATTTAACTTCATTTTAAGAGTTTCAAACACAACATTAATCCAGAATCTTCGCGATTAATAAAAACAAATTCGTCATCAAATACTAAGAAATATTGTATAAAGCAATTATGTTTAAACGCCGGTTCATGAAACTCGCCTGGACATTAAAAAGCAATAAAATCGATTATTCCGCATTTCAATAAGATAAAAGGAAACAGCACACGAACTCCGTGCAGTCGACAAAGATCAACAACGCCTTGCTGTGCTCCTAAAGTAAATTGGTCTGCATGGTTTGACACTAATTAGGTAAAATAGTAATTCCATAATTTTCTAGGGCAGTCTCTAACCACAAGGGTTATTACAGCAATATATATATATATATATATATATATATATATATATATATATATATATATATATACATGTGTGTGTTTGTGTGTGTGTGCGTGCGTGTGTGTGCTGCGTGGTTACGTGCGCGTGTGTGTGCTTGCGTGTGTGTATGTACGCGCGTGCGTGTGTGTGGGTGTGTGCGTGTGCTGTGCGTGTGCTGTGTGGGTGTGTGTATATGTGGGTGCGTGTTGGAGCATGCGTGCGTGTGTGCGTGCGTGTGTGTGTGTCTACTCCTCTGGTTTAATGTTCACCGGGCACACACGTGCATCCGTGAACTCACTACATCAGCACGATAACGTCGAGAGTTGCCTATTCCTTGTTTCATTTTTTAACGAATACCACGCATTTGCTTAATTTAATCATTTATGTTTATGAAGCAAGTCGTAGGAAACAAATAACAAACCATACTCAACGTTCTTTACGCTGTGGCAGTAATATGTTTTTATTACTTAATGATATTTATGAACTTCATTTATTATAAAGTCGTTTGATATTAATGATGTGGGGCCCGGGCTCGGCTCGGGAGTCCCCGCAAATATGGGTTCCTAAGCCATAACTCGCCTCTGGTATAAAGTACAAACCATTAAACTTAAGTTTGAAATTTGCCAATGCTACATTGTTTAGTATTTGTTTGACAGCCTTTAATAGTTTAAGTTTTCAGTTAATAAGTAAGTATGGAAAAAAATGGTTATCATTATGTGATACAATACTTTCATGCGAAAGGTCTCGCTCCAACCAATATCAGAGAAATCCTAGATTCTACCTTGAGAGCCTGGTCTTTGTTTACGACAGCAAAATATTGAGTGGTAGAGTTTAAATAAAGCCGTACCAGTTGCCAAGACGAACATCATAGTGGGCGACCAAATGAGGCGACTACAAAAAGGCGCTGGATAACCAAGGACTGAAAGTGCGCAAGATAGCAGACATAGTAGGCATTTCAAAAAGTGTTACACATCGCATAATCACGGAAAATTAGGACATGAAAAACCTGTGCGCAAGATGGGTTCGTGAGTACTCACAATGAAACAAAATACCGTAGTGAGGATGTTTCTATCGAGTGTTTGGCGTAGTTTCACAGCAATAAAGTCGAGTTTTGCGTCGATTCATAAGCATAGATTCGGGATGTACGTCAGACAATTTTCATTGCTTACCTTCAAAAAAACAACCAGGAGCGAGTATTATGCAAACCTATTGCAGCGTTTGAGTGGTGAATTCAAGGAAATTCATCACATTTAGCATAAAGGAAAGTTTTGTGTCATCAAAACAATGCACCTGTTCACATATCTATTATCCCAATGGTAAAATTCAATGAGTTAAAGTTCGAATTTCTTTCTCACAATTCCTATTTGTCAAATTTAGCACCCTCAGATTATTTTGTTTCCAAACTTGAAAAATGACTTGATAAGGTAAAAGATTTGCCAGAAATTGAAGCGATAGAGTATGCAGTAGACGGTTATTTTGAGGAGCTCGACGATTATTGTTATTAGCAGGGTAAATACTCCCTGTATGTTTGTTGTGGTTTGTTTAGTATTCTTCTTAATCTTCTTTGGGGATTAAACCACTCATAGTTTTTAAAATCGGTCCCAGGCCGTAACACAAATTGAAGGCAATTATTCATTTAAACTTTAAAAATTTTTGCTTAGTGTACTCAAACCAAATATTTCAAACATCAATAAATCAACGTCACCTTCAATTTGTCATAAATGTCAAACTTGAAGTTTTTATTATTTTGAAAACGATCCTAGGTTATGGATCGAAACGTTAATAAAGATAATTTTAAAAACTATGAGTGGTTTAATCCCCAAAGAAGATTAAGAAGAATATTAACAGGGTATCGAAGCTATTGAAAATCGCTGAAAAAAAAGGTATACAGCTAAAAGGAGACTACCTGAAGAAACAAAGATATTTTTCCCCAAATTTTTGTTTTCTGTTAGATCGGGTACTTTTGGGACAGTCCTCGTATATGTATGTATGCTTTTTGCACAGAAGTTCAAATTTCGTTCTATATTCTAAAACCTGTGTTTCTACCCTACCCATAAAACTTATAAAAAACGAGCATAAATTAAATTCTAAAATATAATGTCTTTTGTTGCAAAAACGAAGTTACTAATCTAAAAATTATAAATAGGGTTTCGTAAAAGATTGAAAACTCTCTAATAATATGACAGTGCCGCGCATAGACCAGGGCTAAAGCCTTTGAAAATGGTAAAAAATAATAGTAGGATGAAAAAGGAAGAGAATATAACAAAAATGAAAGGCAAAGTTGTCGGTAATAAAAAGATCTACAACTTTTGTATTTACATTTTTTCACATAACCTCAAAATTTATGCGAAAAATTCACATAACCAAGCTTTTAGTTTTTTATTTTTATCTTTTACAAAAAAATTCATTTTTCACGAAATTTGGTGAAAACGTATCTTTTTATATACTAAACACACTGTCATTTTTTGATTTAAAATATTTATTTTTTCCACCTTATTTTGACTTAATATCGGAAAACCACCTTAATTTTCAATCGAAAATTGTCACGTCAAAATATTTGCTTTTTTAAAAAAGTCGGTGAGCTTTTTGTTCGCTGAAATCTCTACTTTCTGACGGTGTAAAAAATATATACATTACTATGATAAATGTTCGCAAAAAATGCAAAGAAACGAAAAAAACTCGAATCCGAAATTTTTTTTATCATATACAATTTTGAGCTACTTATTAAAATTTATACTTTAATTGCTCGAAAAACGTAAGATTCCATGATACATTGATAAACAAAAAATTACAAGTCAAAATATACTACTATAATTAACAACCACATAAGTTAAGAAAGTTAAGAAATTAAGTATGTTTAACGTAACATAACCTACAAATTTTCTTTGGGGATTAAACCACTCATAGTTTTTAAAATTATCTTTATTAACGTTTCGATCCATAACCTAGGATCGTTTTCAAAATATAAATTCAATTTAATTTTGACATAAATTGAACGACTTTGATTTATTGATGTTTGAAATATTTGGTTTGAGTACACTAAGCAAAAATTTTTAGTATAAATGAATAATTGCCTTCAATTTGTGTTACCTGGGACCGACTTTTAGGTAGCCAATACGCTTACGTGAAATCAGCTGAGTAATTTTATTGTAAAATTCAATAACGGAATGAAACTTTTTTAACATGTTTCTATTTATACAATTTAGAGGATGGTTATTAAAGAAGTGTGCAATTGCATTATTAAAGGCTTAAGTAGTCGTTTTTATATTATTTTGAAGGAAATCATTATGATTTAGGCTACCTCTTTGGTAGATTTAACATTGTTCTGAGGTAACCTTATGGCGGGTTTACACTTGTCAGATACCAATGTTGTTCTATGAAGGTTGATATTGGATCTGAGGCGACCTTATGGCGGGTTTACTGAGATACCAATACTGTTTAACGGAGATTGTATATGGTTGGAGGTAACCTTATTGCGGGTTTACACTTGTCAGATACCAATGCTGTTTTACAGGGTTGTTATATGCTCATCATCATCATTGGATCTTCATCTCAAAACTGGTTGGACACGTACCTGCACTTATTTATATTCTGACTAGCTTCCTTCTATAGTTTTCTAATTTTTATGTTTTATTTCACCGAGATTCAGTGAAGGGTTAAGCAACCTGTGGCCAGATCCCCAACACAGATATTTGCCGAAATAGTGGTTTTCTAGTTAATATGCTTATTGTTATATAATTAGTTATTGTATGTATAAATAGAAATCATGTATGAGCTGATTTATGAAATCGCAACCAGGAAAACTTGCAATTACCTAGTATTGGGCATTTGATTTTCATTTGTTATTTCTTTTGTTATTTTTAGTAATGGAACCATTGTTTACTGAAAGTTACGGAATTCGTTTCAAAACGCAAATTAATAATTAATAAGCAGCTTCTTTGATTTTGCGTTTTGGTGGTTTTCTTCTTTGTCGATAATTTGCGTCCTCCCATTTTAAAATTTTATACTGATCCATGCATGTTGGCCAAATCATGGATTTTCAAATTTCATTTTTTATATGATTTTTCCTTTTAATCGAATTAAATTCTGGAAATAAAAGTTCAACCATTTGAATTTCATTTAAAAAACAATAAATAATTATATAAAATAGAAAATTTGAAAACCATATTTGGCCAAATATCTAAGTTAAATTGGAGGACGGGCAATTACGAACCGGGAAAAAAACCAAAAAAGAAAATTAAAAGGGAAGCTGCTAAATAATAAAAATAATGCGGTACGTTCCAACCAGTTTAAAATGGATTCCAATAAAGAAATAAAAGAAATTAACAATGAAAACAAAGCAATTGGTACTTCAAGTTTTCCCCGCAATAATTAAATACAACCAATACAATTTCCTTTTAAACAATAATAATTATATAACAATAAGCATATTAACTAGAAAACCACTATTTCGGCAAATATCTAAGTGTTGGGGGATCTTGGTAGCCACAGGTTGCTTAACCCCCTTCACTGAATCTCGGTGAAATAAAACATAAAATTAGAAAACTATAGAAGGGAAGCTAGCTCAGAATATAAATAAGTGCAGGTACGTGTCCAACCAGTTTTGAGATGAAGATCCAATGATGATGATGATGAAGCATATTAACAACCCCTGTAAACAGCATTGGTATCTTACAAGTGAAACCCGCAATAAGGTTACCACAACCATATACAATTCCGTTAAACAGTATTGGTATCTGACAAGTGTAAACCCGCCATAAGGTCGCCTCAGATCCATATACAACCTTCATAGAACAACATTGGTATCTGACAAGCGTAAACCCGCCATAAGGTTACCTCAGAACAATGTTAAAATCTACCAAAGAGGTAGCCTAAATCATAATGATTTCCTTCAAAATAAATATTAAAAAAACGACTACTTAAGCCTTAATAATGCAATTGCACACTTTTAATAACCATCCTCTAAATTGTATAAATAGAAACATGTTAAAAATGTTTTCCATCTCGTTATTGAATTTTACAATAAAATTACTCAGCTGATTTCACGTTAGCTATTGTACCTAAAAAGTCGGTCCCAGGTAACACAAATTGAAGGCAATTATTCATTTATACTTTAAAAATTTTTGCTTAGTGTACTCAAACCAAATATTTCAAACATCAATAAATCAAAGTCACCTTCAATTTATGTCATAAATGTCAAACTTGAAGTTTTTATTATTTTGAAAACGATCCTAGGTTATGGATCGAAACGTTAATAAAGATAATTTTAAAAACTATGAGTGGTTTAATCCCCAAAGAAAATTAAGAAGAATACTAAACAAACCACAACAAACATACAGGGAGTATAACCTACAAAATTAAAATCGAACGATATTTTAGTACAATTTGATTTTGTTTTTTCAGATTATCAGTATGGATGAATCTGTTTGTATAATCTGCAATAAGGCCGATGATAAGCAAGTGTATGAAATAAAAAAAACAGCTTTGAATCGTTTAGTGGGATCTAGCAAGAATAGAATCGACAATAAATACAAAAAATTTGAGACTTTCACATCAGCTTTTATTCATCGAACTTGTCAAAGTCAATATAATGATGAGACTGCAATAGCTACATTCTGGAGTTCCAGACATAGAAAATCAAACGAAGGAAAAGAAATAAATAAAGACGCTCCTAGATTTAATTTTTAATCTCATTGCTTTCTCTGCGGTGGGTTTGTCGGTGATATTTGAAAAAAAAAAATTTCATCTGTTCAAAGTAACGATACAAGAGAGAATATATTACAGTATATTCAAAAACAAAACACATTAAATGATTTTGATAAAAACATTTCAGCTCGTTTGAGAAATGTGTCTGATTTAGTCGCAGTTAAAGCGCATTATCACACTGCTTGTATGTCTACTTTTTATAACAAAAGAACTGAAAGAAAGAGGGGTCGCTCAGCATGTGAAAACACTAAGAATTTCATTAACTATCTTATTAATTATATCGTTGGTCACGAAACAGAATGTCAAAATTTTCTGTCAATGAAATAAAAGAGTGATTTTCAGAGATCTTCCAGACTACACAACTATTAAGAAAAAATTGAAAGAACATTTTCAGAACGATGTCGAGTGTAATTTAATGAAAAGAGACATGATAATTTTATACAAAAATGGTACTGCAAGTAAAAAACTCTGCAAAGACTGGTACGAAAAAAGATTACAAAGTAAAGAGGGCGAACGAAGTAGAATTGTTTTAAATGGCTGCAGAAATTGTTCTAGAAGGTATACGTTCTAAAGTATACGATATGAAGTACTACGAAATTCCAGATTTTAACGATGGCAATCTTTTTAAGGGTGTTCCTGAAACTTTGCAAGTTTTTTTGAATATCGTGTGTAAAAGTTATAAAGAAAATAGTACAAATAATGTTCGTAGAATGGATAAAAGAAGAGGCCACAATGTCTCATTGAATCATTACATCTGTAATACCACGTTCTTTTTTATCTCCAATTTTACTTGGTTTGTCGTCGATGATTCACAAAAAATATGCCTCTAAAGGATTGATCGACTCATTATCTAATTTAGGTTTGTGTTCCTCATATAAAGAAACTTTGCGCTTTGAAGCATCGATAATCAAGGACCCTGCTAATCGTACATTTTCTCCGGATTCATACGTTCAATTTATTTATGACAATGCGGATCATAATACATGCACGATTGATGGCAAGAATACTTTCCATGCAATGGGTGGCATAATGGTTGTTACTCCGGCGTCTAGTGTTACCTCAAAGAAAACCATCTCTAGATTAAAACAGATTCCATCTTCTGAAGAGATAGGCAAAATTGGATTTGTGAAATTGAAACGTTTTGAAAAAAAAATATCCGATGGTTGGAATGGGTTCATGGAGAAGTTACATCCTAATTTGACTGATCATACTTCAAAAATTATTTCTATGCCGTTTATTAAAAATCCACCGAGTGAGTATGATACCATTTTTACATCGTTGGTAGAAGCGGCTAAACCATGCCAAAAACAACAAGAGCAAAAGATTGTGTTCGTAACGTCTGACCAACCGCTATACGATAAAGCTCATGATATCTTAGCCAGTATTGATTTAGATAATGATCCCTACAATTTGTCATCAATCCAAGTAAGACTTGGGGGATTTCATTTATTGATGTCGTTCCTCGGAGCGATTGGATTAATCATGGATGGTGGTGGACTTAAGGAAGCTTTTTGTGAATTATATGCAAAAAATTCGTCCGATAAAGCTCTTTCCGGGCACGCATGTGCACGAGCAATCAGAGTAAATTTTTTAGTACAGCTCGCCTTGTCTAAATTAATTTTTTCATCGATGAAGTTGTCGGACACAGAAAATGGGCTAATTGATACATTTTTGCTGGATTTAGGAACAGAGAATTTTGAAAACAATTTGCATCACGAAAATTTTAAGATCATAAAAGACAAATTTATCGAGCATCTAAAATTAGTACAAAAAAGAGCTCCTACCGCAAAGCTTTGGATGCAATACTGGCAAATAGTGTCGCTAGTTAAAGATTTCATACGGGCTGAACGTGCAGGTAATTGGAAATTACATTTAAAATGCGTGGCAAGAATGCTTCCCTGTTTTCATGTAAGTGGGCACTTTTTATACGCAAAATCTGCTCATCTGTATCTCCAAGATATAAGTAATCTTAAACACACAATAAATAATGATTATTAATTTACGCGATTCACCGAAGGATTATTTACGATTAGACGTACTCATAAGTTTTGGTCGGGAGTTTGGACGGATATGACGATCGAGCAAGTTTTTATGAGATCTATGAAATCTCAGGGTGGGACTTACACATGGTCGTGGTCTGTATGAAAGTGTTTTAACAAAATTCGTATTAACAATGATCATACTTGTCGAAGTTTGCAATGAAATTGAAGATTTTTGTAATGTTTCCTTTACACCTACAGAGTAACACATTGATTCCAGGGAATATCGAATAAAAAGGATGTAGCTGATTTACAAATATTACAAAATTTTTTTAACAGGAATGACCCTTTTCCAGAGACTATTAACATGATGTCAATATTTTCTGGAATTATTGGCAGTAATTCTGTAAATTGCTACGAAGCGTAAGAAGAAGGAAATAAATCTTTGCAAGCTATTGTTGGAATGAATTTTGGCAGTGTTAAATTTAAAAGAAAAAACAAAGTATTATCTCTAAAAACGGTTCTATCTTCCGTTAAAGTAAACGGAGATATTATAGCCATGGCGATCCATTATTGCTATTTCAAAGAATATCGTTAACGATCGACAGTAAAAAAGAGATGGAAACATTGTCACTTTTTACAGAAAATGGCCTCAGGAAAAATGTTGAATCTCAACTTTACGAATTATTTGTGAGTGCTAATGGACCAACGCATTCTGACGGCATTGTGCATGTCGTCGACGGTAGATTTTTACTGCACAAAGTAATTGGACAGAAAAATAAAACGGTGGAAGAGAGCATGAATAAATATTTGCGCTATGTAGAAAAACATTACGCAGCAAGCAGCTATATCGCTTTTGATGGGTACCGCAAAATTGAAAAATCAGTTATTGTGACAACAGTACCAGCAACTAATTCAACTAAAAGAGGAGAACGTAGTCGTAGAAAAACTTCACACAATATTCCAGAGTTCAATTATCTAAACCATACAAAAAATACCATTTTTGCAAGAAACATTTTTATCTAACGAGAAAAACAAGGACAAAATAATAAAAAGATTACAGACACAAGGAGTTTCCTGTAAATAAGCAAAAGAAAATGCTGATGCTGACATAATTAAAACCTCGATAGAAATTGCCAGAGATACTAATAAAACTGTCATTGTTGTGGGTCAAGATATTGACCTCTTGGTGTTTTTGAATCAATTAAATTCAAATAATCATAACGTTTATTTTCTGAAGCCAGGTTCTAGAAATGTAAAAGATCTATTTTTCACGTCTAATAGTTTCAAATATGAATCCTTCAAAAACATCGTTGCATTTCTGCATTGTTTTTCTAGCTGCGATACAACATCTGAATTTGCCGGAAAAGGAAAGAAAAGTATCGTAAATTCATTATTAGACGATAAAAATTTGTCAAATTTGGCCCATTTTTTTTAAAAAGATGCAAACAAAGAAGATATCGAAAAAAATGGATTACAATTAATCAAATCTATTTAAAACTGTCAAAATGGTAACACAACATTGAATCAATTAAGATTTCGAAAATATCAATTGGCAAAAATTAAATCATCTTTCATATTGGCAAATCTCCCACCCACAGAAGGTGCAGCAGAACAACATTGTTACAGGGCATATTATCAGCTTCAAACTTGGTTGGGTAACGAACTGACAGCAACAGATTGGGGCTGGAAGCAGCATCTACGGGGCATTGTGCCCAAAACTATTTGCTGCAGCTGTGAAACTGGATGTAACAGTTAAAAATGTGGCTGCCGAAAACATGGTTTAAAATGCACAAATTTATGCTCAAATTGTCATGATTCTGAAATATGCTTCAATGTGGAAGAAAAAAGCTACGACAAAGTTAATGATTCAGATGAAATTGTGGATAAAGAACCAATGCAGACTGGAAATAATATTGAAGACGAAGACGGTAATGGTCTTGAAGATTTCGAAGATATACGAGAATCTGGAAGATTTGTCGAATCTAACGATCAAAAAATGCCATCAACGAGACAAAAACTAATGGATAAGTAATTAGAATTCAAGATAAGGTATTTATAAGTAACAAGATAAATGTATTCGAAAATATTATAATGAATAACGTAATCAATATCAAGTATCAAAATTCAGTAGTGCGTTTTACATGTATATTTATATATGATGAAATTTTGTATGACATAAATGTGATTAGCATTTAATAAATCAACTTTTTTACTGGAAAAAATAGCAGCAGTCACATTTTTTAGATGAAATCCCCTTTAAATCGTATCTTTAATTATATTTAGAACAACTATTTTCTCAGGTTTTTCAATCTTTATGTTTTATGGATTTATAATTTTTTGTTTATCAATGCAACATGGAATCTTACGTTTTTCGAGTAATTAAAGTATAAATTTTAATAAATAGTTCAAAATTGTACATAATGATAAAAAAATATTCGGATTCGAGTTTTTTTCGTTTCTTTGCATTTTTTGCGAACATTTACCATAGAAATGTATATTTTTTTACACCATTAGAAAGTAGAGATTTCAACGAACAAAAAGCCCACCGACTTTTTAAAAAAGCAGATATTTTGACGTGAGAATTTTCGATTGAAATTAGGGTGGTTTTTCGATATTAAGTCAAAATAAGGTGAAAAATAAATATTTTAAATAAAAAAAAATGACATGTGTTTGGGATATAAAAAGGTACGTCTTCGCCAAATTTCGTGAAAAAAGAATTTTTTTTGTAAAAGATAAAAATAAAAAACCAACAACTTGGTTATTTGAATTTTTCACATAAATTTTGAGGTTATGTGAAAAAAGTGTAAACAAAAGTTGTAGATCTTTTTATTACCTACAACTTTGCCATTTAACTTGTTTTATAGGACTTGTAGTTTTGTCGGAAATCGAGATAAACCGTTTTCTACCCTTAAAAACTCACCCCCTTTCACTTCCCGTCCGCAGATCGCCAGTAAATTATTTTTCCTTTCATTTTTGTTATATTCTCTTCCTTTTCCAATGAGTTTCATCCTACTATTGTTTTTTTTCGTTTCAAAAATTTTCGACCTGGTCTACGCAAGGAAATTGTGGTTTATAAAACCACTTCGTACACTACATAGGACTAACAACTAAACATTTTTTATATAAACGTATCATGTTTAACTTCATCCTTTGTCTAAGACTGGCTTCATAAACTTAATGCGAACATGTTTTTCAGTAAAAATTAAATTATACGTCCTATAAAACATCTGCAAGAAGTTTTTGCCCTTTTATTCAAAGGTGCTTCTGAATTGTCAGCTAAAAAATAATTTAAAGAGATACTATTGAAACTGGTCTTATAATTTATGCACAAAACAAAAACATATTAAATTCGAGAAGCAAATGCCCCGGAAACAAATAAATTTAAACATACAATGTTTTATAAAGTTTATCTATAACATGCAAAAAAGTTCAATAATAGGTTCCATTAGTATAAAAAAATGAAAGGTGTACGTATGACCTGCAACGTGATCCTTAAAGTTCAACAATCCCACTGTTTAACAAAGTTAGGCATAATCAAGACTCTTTGTTGGTAAAGCGTTTGCTTCTTTTAAACATTAATTGAAATTAAGTATAGCGTCGCATATCTATGAGCATATTACAAACAATTATGCAAATTAGAATAATTTATACGATATGGAAAATAAATTCCACATATCATAACAAATTGAAATATATTTCGCTCTTGTTTATACCGTGAAGAAATTCTCCCTAATAGAGTGTAATTGTTATTTGTGACGATTGAAAATTTCTCTAAAAAAATTAATTAATATCATAATAACAACTATTTTAAACAAGTAGGGAAATAGTATAGTAGTAGGTAGACGACGTGAACTTTGTTAAAGTTTGACAACGCATCTAGTGCTTAAAACACTAATTTTGCGAAGACCCTCGTTCAATATTTCTTGTAAAATCGATGTTAGTTACGTATTTGTATAAGAAAATCGATTTGTTCATTTAGCGATGTCATAAAATTTATTTAAATGAACGTACACAAGTTGTCTATTAAGCAGTTGTTATGGTTGATATTAAAGAGCTATCGCAAACTCATTCAAAGCTGTCTTTATTAAAAGAATCTTCAAATAAGGTATCCTGTTTTAAGGAGTATTTTCACAAGTGTTTTCCCTTCATTCTTTATTTTGGCATAATATGTATATTATTCTATCTATTTTTGTTTTCAAACTAAACAAAGCATTAATTTCTTTTGTGATACAAAAACTTCTAGTGCAGAATTGCATATTTATTAGTGTTTCTACAAAAACCACAAATCTGTAACTTTTAAGAGCCTAATCAATATGAATGTAGAAAAACAATTAGAAGTAGCAATCCTAGGAGGTACTAAACACCGTGAAATTGAACTATTACTTCTCCATAACATAGCTGGTATTAACAATAATGAGAAAAATGGTGTTATTAAATCAGTGGAATTTAATTTGGATAACATGGCTGATACTGAAGCAAAAGCTAACTTTCGTTTTTACTGAGCAGATATACCACGACTGAGAAATGCTTTACGAGTACCATAGCACATTGTTACTGACACTAGAAGTAATATAGATGGTGCATTAATTATTAGATTTCTATATTCAAGAAAAACTAAACGTTAATGTGCAATATAAATATAACTATAATATACAGTAATAAACTTGCCGGAATAACGGCATTATGTGTGTCGGCTATTAGACTTGCAAAAAATGTTCAACTATTATAGATTTTAGAATCATTTACTAGTTGTATTTCAGAGCTGTTGGCAACCCCAAACAATGACTTTCTACCATACCCACCCCTCGTCGCCTCAAGCTAGGTCTGTTAAGGATTTTAATCCTTCCTGTGGTATCGTAGTGCCAAACAGGCCTGTAACATTATATGACTAAACCTTAGTCTTAAATGGTTCAATACCAACAACTTCTAACTTATTTCATCATTCATGGCAATCCTTGATTCTTTATTTTCCAACTCATAATATTCCTCCTTTGATAACGACTCTATTTCATTCTTAACTTCACCTGGACATTTGACAAGAATTCTCACTTCCTCCTCTAATTCTCCCTCTAACCGATATACATTTATACTCTGAACTCCCTCGTCTTCTTTCACTTCACCAATCCTTTTCTTTATCATGCTCTTCCAATTCTTTCTTACAGGGATAAAAATATTACAGACGGAGTTTTATGACGACACAGAACAGTATCATTGGTTGGAACAAGTAGTTTTACAACGGACGAACACGCGACAGGTGATTGCAATTTTTCGTATTATATAGCGCGTCCACGAGGTAAATTTTTAGAAGCTTTAAGGCGGTTATATCAAAATTTGCAGAAGTATTATTTTAAATTAAGTATTTCGCCTGAAGAGTGGCCTAGAGGTGGCATTTTGAATTGTATAAATACTCTAAGAGAATTAGCATCTCTCTCTTTGTATTCTAATCGCTCTCTTTGTATTTTCATCGTTTTAGACAATAAACCGACGTTATAGTAGAGGCTTGTAAGTATTGAAAAATTTTATAAATTCATAAATAGTAGTATTAGCACTTATAACGTGGTAAGTGGAGGCCTTATAGTTATGAACGTGAGTAGTGTCAAGTGAATTAAATTAACCGAGGTCCAACTAATACCATGACAAGCTAATAAAGCAATAAACAAAAGTATAATATATGTGATTTTGGATGCTGGGATGGAATGGTAATCGGTAGAACGGAGCTCGGCGTATACGGAGGTTATCATCTATAAATATCTGGTGGATCAGAGCGCATAGTCACGAAGCCAAGGGGTTCTGGAGGATAGAGCATCATCGAAGGAGATGGGACTTGAAGCATTTTCCAGGTAACTCATTTGAATTTGCTGTTATTTGATAAACTGTTGGAATTATTTGTGATGTGTGTGTTATTTAACGTATTGAAAAAAATACGTGTACTTGACAATTATTGGGGTATTTTAAATATTGAAAAAAAGGTGTATGTAAAGCTTACTAAATTTCATTACGAATTTAAATTGGATTGTTAAGGGTACATGGGTTTATTAGTTTTGTAGTAATTTTATGCAAGGTAAAAGGCATACATTAATCAACTGGGTTATTATGAGCTCACCATACTCCAGTGTGCAATAAATATAGGGTATTATTTGGGGTCAATTTACTCATGTTGTATTAAATGTGTTTGCAATTAAAAATTTAAAACACGGACTTTATAAGAAAATCACTTATTGAGTTGTAATTAGTGTACCAAACTGTATATATCTGTGAATAATTGTTTGTAAATATCGGTAAATAAAGATTGTATGATTGTTGCATTATTTGGTGATTTTATTGAATGATGTGTGAGTGGGAAGGAAGAATGATTGTAAATTTAGGTATCCGAGAAGAGGCACAGCTGAGCTAGCCAGAGAAGCTGCTAAAGATTTTGAAGCAGTAAACGAGTAAGAATATTTTTATAAAATTTTTTATTGTTTGTTTGAAAATCCGTGTTGACTTGGGCGATGTCAAACCCATAAGTCCTCGATATATATATATATATATATATATATATATATATAAATGAAAAATTATTGCTTATAGCAATTTAAATGAATAAAACAAGTATATACGATGTATAAATAATCACAAACTTTACGAAAAATCGAAAGAAAGGTATTAATTATACAAAGCAAGCTAGTAATTTGCATAACCATAAATGAAAGAATTTGTTTGTTTCATTTATGGCTATGCAAATTACTAGCTGCTATAATTAATACCTTTCTTCGATTTTTCGTAAAGTTTGTGATTATTTATACATCATATACGTATATATATATATATATATATATATATATTGCCGTGGAACTTGGGTAAAATCCTCATCAACAAAAATATATTCGAAAATTTTATAAAATTTTCAAATTCGAAAATAAAAAAATTTTCAAAATTTAAATAATTAAAAAAAATAATTTCTTACCCGTTTTCCTCTCTTCCTCGGTTGAATTGCCAATATTCTGCACCTGCTTCCGACTAGCTCAGTTGGGCCTCCTCTTGGTTATCTAGATCCACTCTTATATTCCAATCGTACACACACACTCCCAATAAAACCACAAAATACAACAAACATACAATCTTTTATTTATCACTATTTACAAATGAAATTCAATATTGTCCACATTTCAGTGATCACTTTACACTTTAATAATTCCTATTTTGTAATGTCCTGTACTTTTAATTTAAATTATGAAACACATATAATGTACCCGGAGTAAATGGACCCTGAATACTACCTTGTTTCTCATTCCTTTTATATAATTTATTTTAAATCTAAGTAAACTATGGAGTATGGTGAGCTCATGATAACCCAGTTAACTATGAATAATGTATGCCCTTATACTTTGCATACTCTTACAGCAAACTAAAAAAACAAAGCCATGTACTCTTCACAAAATTTTACGTCCTGATGGAACGTTAATAAGCTTTATAGACACCTTCAGATTTCAAGTTAGATACCATAATAAAGTTATTTAAACGTGTTATGTTCAATACGCAAATAATCCACAATACCTTCAAAATCACTCTCATACGTCACCCAGCATTCATAGTTTATAACAATCACAATTTCAAATCGTTACCTGGAAATTTCTAGAAGATTTCAGCTCCGATGAATGATGCCATGTATTTCTTCTATCTGGTCTGCAGGCTGTTTCTAGCTATTACTAGCCGAACCCCATCTAAGTTGAATTGCTAGCGCTGCCTTCACGTAGTATCCAAATTCCAAATCCAAATTAAACATACGTTTCTCACAAATTTACTTTAAACCACGTTACTTAACTTCCCGACACGAGCTTTGTTAAAATTTTATAGGTGATACCTCAATTAAAAATTTTACTGTAATCTCGGTACACAAACCGCGTATAAATTAGGAAGTTCACCGTGCAATATAATTTACAATAATTTATTCTACTTACTAAACTCGTGGTAGCTTCCATACGTAGTTTGAAGCGATCGAAATATTAAGGGCTTTAATTATGTTCTCGTAAACTATTTATATCTTTAGACGGCCACCTCCCGGCCACGTTTATCCGAAATCCCCTGTTCACAACAACACATTCTTACAATTTTGCACTCAACCGATTTTCAAGTCCGCGAATTTCAGCGCGTCGTTATAATATTTTCAGAAAACTACGCTACACTATCCTCGTGTTTGTCTCCAGTCAAACTAATCATATCGACCAATCGTAGACCTACTGCCGTTTCACAAATCCCGCCTATACCACCGTTGTCTCTTGCTTATGCGTTTTCTACGTCTCTTTCTAACCTTGCTTGAGTGGTTGGAAATCGATATTGTTTATCTGCTATCTACCCGACGTGGACTTACTACGTGATTTAAATAACCCCTCGTTAGTATTTCCTGCGAACGCATGCGACGGTTTGTACAATATACGTAGAATCTTCATCTTTATCTACACAAATAATTGGAAGTTTGTAACGTATTTTTTTTCTAGTTACACCTAGCCTAATAAATTAATAATAAAACAAATAAATTTTAAAGTATTTAATTCGTAAATATTCAGCCAATAAAAATTAAAGTATAATGTTCATAATAACACATGGATTCTAGAAGATATATATTCTAAAGCTTGTTACCAAGCGCTGTCAAGTTGATAACCGGCACTTTGGTCTCCAACGTCCTAGAGTGAAGCCGCTTTTGTAGACGAGAGATAAAGTCAAGATGATGACCCGTCAGAAACACGAGGCATCTAATCGAGTGAAGAAGAAAACTTGAGCTGAGAAAATGGATTGATAATATACATCATTTTAATACAGTTGGTATAGAATAATAAAATATATTAGACTAACACTTACTCACTTTAGTGCAATATCATATGGACAGGTTTACAGCAACGGTTTTCAATGTAAATTATAATAATTTTCCGTCACAGTAATTAATGGTAAACAGCTATGGTTTCGTCCTTTTATCTAACTACGCAGTATGGAAATGGTTGATGTTACAAAGAACCTTGACACTTCAATCTAACTGATGACTAATACGATGAAATAAATACAACAGCTGAGGTCGTGATTTTCCACCTGCAGTTCTTTTGTCTACACGTGAGTGTTTGAAGCTATAGTAAATTATTATGAAATTTTCTACGTTAATTATTAGAGTAACAGAAAATATAAAGTACTTTCTTAAAGTTTGTAAAACAACGTATAAATATCTAGGTTGTCAGTCACTTGTACAAGCACACAATGTGTTGAGTTATTCAGAATCTAAACGCCAGACGCAGTCTTGGTTTAATTTTATATTTTGTTTAATTGAAAAACATGCACGTCATGTAAAAGTCTTTTATTGATACTGAAATTCACGTATATTCTTTTAGTAAATTACCGTTAAAATTGAGTAGTTACATTTTAAGGTCGTTATTGTCCTGACGATCGAATTTTTTGTGAATGGTCAAGGAAGCGCTTCTATGATTATAGTAAAATAAAATCCTGTGTTAGGAACTAATAAATTATGACATATTTGCTTAAACTAAATTTTATAGAAACGATTAATTTATACGTATTTATTCTGAAGGTTAAATTATACAAAATTCTTTTTATAAAATTAATGACAAAATAGTAAACATATGTATTGCAGTCGCATGTATATAGTCAGATTTCCATATGAATAGAATTCCTTTTGTTCTTCATAAAGTCGTTTTATTATTCAATATTTAAAATATGAAAAGTAAACTAGAGCAAATCCTCCTTAAGAAAAACAGATAGAGAGAGAAAATAAATGCCTTTAGTATTTCATAGATGTTTAAATTCTCTTATTATATTTTTGGGCATATGCTTTTAAGGACACAAATGGTGTCCATGTGGTGTTTTGTTTGTTCACAGGTACAGCTGAGACAACTGTTTAACAACTGGTGGTTGATGTTTTGGTAAGTGTGTGATAAAGAGTGAAATTCAAGTTTTATGGCTAAGATAGTGGTGTTAACATAAGGTTTCCGCATTTCCTTATACAAACACAGTTAAATTTTGTTGGCACTTGTATTAAAAATACGGTGGCGCCTATTAAAACTATTTTTGGTCAGTTATCCACCCATGACCCATGCTCATGATCTACCCAGAGCTAACACTCTACTAGCCGTTTAACCCTTAAGAGTTTTCTTTGTCTATAGCCGTTTTCCATCCGACATTACCCTGGGCTTGGAGTTTAAAGAAGAAATACTCGACCTAGTGATATCAGATTAAAATAGAGAGCTTTAGTATATAGCTGATAGTCACCAGGATAAATTTACAAAAATTTTATTTTAATTGCACTTGCGCTCGCAACGTGGGGCTGGAAATTCATTTAGGGGCTGGAAATTCATTTAGGGGCTGGAATTTCATTTAGAGGCTTGAATAACTTCACTTATAGGCTGGAATATTTAGTAGTTATCTTCATCACACTTATATTTACCGACTGAGGTTTGCATTGATTCTAGTAAATAGTTTTTGTTTCATTTTGTTAAAGTTTGTTACAGTTTACAGTGGGTTTTCTATATAGTTAGGACATTCGTTCGTTTAAGATTTCATCTTCAAAATTTTATAATTGAGTTACATTAGAGATATTCAGATATTTAATTATGGCAGAAACTTATAGCATCGTACACTTACTTAAAAATGAGTTAGAATATGAATTGAACATTAGAGGCATTGAAAATTCAAGACCAGTTTCAGATAAAAGGAAAATTTTAGCAAGGTTGTTGGCCAAAGAAGCAGATAAACCAGGTTGTTTGATAGATCCTTCTTATTATAAAGTAGATTTCGAAGTAGAGAAGCAGAGATTGAGTCTAGTATAGAGTCCGTTAAAATGTTTTGTTAGAATTTATAGATGATCCCGCAGAGTCAATCTTTAAAAGGATAAGGTCAAGATTAGTGCATCTTACAGGTAGAATACAACGGTTAAAGCTCCTAAAGAAAATTTTGAGGAAATGGTGTTATTTAAAAATGAAAGTTTGGCTACTATTCTTGTTGTGGAAGCAGATCTGCATGAGAAATTAAATAAAGATACAAGTTCAAATAGTAAAGATATTAACGTAAATTCTGTTGCTGCATCTAATGTGCCCGTTCCAACAGTTACATATGTCACACAGTCAGTTCCTATAGCATCTTGGTCGATAAAATATTCAGGAAACCCATCTCTCTTATATCAATTTTAGAAAACATCAGTGACATTGCACAGTCTCGAAAGGTATCTGAGATGGAATTGTTTAATTCTGCAGTTGAATTGTTTACCGGTGATGCCTTGCTATGGTATCGTTGCGTTCGTGGTTCGTTAACAGATTGGAGTTCGTTAGTTAGTAGACTAAAGGAGGATTTCCTGCCAGCACATCCTGAAGACGATATTTGGGAAAAATCAAGAATAGATTACAGAAGAACGGTGAATCTGTTGTATTGTTCATTGCTAACATGGAAAGTTTATTTAACCGATTACCTATTATTCCTGCAGAACACACTAAAGTTAGAATAGTCAAGAAAAATTTATTGCCATATTTCATTCAGCATCTTGCTCTTACAGAGATCGAGAATATTAGTACGTTAGTTAAATTATGTAAGAGGTTAGAAGAAGCTTCGTTGAGTAAACATAAGTCTGTTTCAGTTACGTCATATAGTCACAAACAGCCTTTTAATTATTTTAATCCACATTTTAGAAACAAAACCCTAGTTCATTTCAGAATGCTTCAAGTCGTGTTTATACCCTCCGTCTTCACATTCCCCAGTACAAGTTCTTAATTCTGCCACCCCAATGACAGAAATGAGTGGAGTAGGTAACTCATTTATTAAGCGTAAATTGATTTGTTGGAATTGTTCACGTGATGGTCATACTTTCAATGTTTGTAGATCTTTCAAGAGATTATTTTGTTATGGTTGTGGTCGTAAAGGAGTGACTAGTATCACTTGTCCGTCGTGTCCAATTCAAAGAGTAAAAGAACAGAAGTTGAGTAGCGAAATTCCTATTTCTAGATAAAATGGTAAAGTTATTTGATATGGATATTACGAGTTTGTTTGATTTTGGATGTATTGCATCGATCGTGGGTTCATCTTTTAGCCTTATTAGCTATAATAGTTGGTCGAATAATGGTACACTAGTCTTTACTGTTGAAATATAGTTTGAGATTGCTCTTGTGCATGAGCACGTTTTAGTTTGGTTTGATTTATTTAGAGTAGCAATTTTATGGTCGCGTTGCAACGTAGTATATTGAGTTGAGTTACATCTAAGCGAGACTTGTTGTGGTTCATCGTGTAGCGTTATGTTAGTCTAGACGAAACTCAGGAAGGGTTGGTCGCTCAGCGTTATGTCAGTCTATACGAGGGTAGTGGTAAGTTGTCGCTTTAGCAGTTTCGACATCGTCACTTGAAATTATTTGAGGTCAGTTATGATGTGATTTGTTTTGCTTATTTAGTTTGTCAGTCTAGATGAGACTCAGAGGAGAGTCTGCCGTTCTAGCAATATTGTTTATAAGTCTAGGTGAGGCTCATAGAAGAGCTTGTCATTCTAGCAAGTTTATGCGTTGTGAAGCACTTTAGTTTAGGTCGACAGTTTGACTATTGGTAGAGTGAGAGTGTACGAGTACAGTTATTAATAGTTATCGTGAAGTAAAGTGGAAAATAATTTCGTATTTGAATTCCCTTTTATTCACCATATCGTCGATGGCAATTTACATGTAGCCTATGAGCCAGCTAGTCGCCAATATAATTTGAGAAGAAGAAATGTGTGCTTTGAGGTTGGTGATAAGGTGTGGAGAGTGAACAAGGTTTTATCAAGTGCAGGCGATAAATTCACTGCTAAACTCGCACCAAAGTTTGTTTTATGTGTGGTTAGGAGAAAGATTACTAATTTAGTTTATGAGTTGAGTAACATGGATGGTTCTAAGGCGGGTCGATGGCATATCAAAGACTTAAAGCCATATTCTGCGATTGATGATGATGAAGTTGAAGTTATTAACAATGTTTCTGATCCTTAAGTACTTCCGAGTATAGTTGATGTCAGTTGTAATTCTCTTTAGTCCGTGTTTTGAATCCATAAGTTAGACAAGTTTAAAGTTGGGAAAATTTTTATAAAGTAATTTATGTTTTAGTAGTAATAGAGCTTAATATGTTTGTTGATTTAGATATTGCATGTGTTAAATGAAAATTTTTGATGACGATAAAGGAGTGTTAAATGAAAATCTCTGATGACGATAAAGAAGTGTTAAATGATAATTTTGATGACGACAAGGATATGTTTATGGATTTTGAATGATGATATTTTTTTGAGGTGTTTGAGAATGCAGCATATGCATAGAGATGTTGCAGGTATATAGAGATGGATATGTATTCAGTGAAGTAATACGTATTCAGTAATGGAATATATGATAGAGAGTATAGAGGGTGTTTAGTAGAGTATTGAGTATGTAGTCATATAGTTAGAGTGTGATAGAATGTTAAGCATTAAAGGAATGCTTGAGTTTTGGTTTAATAGTTTGAGACTAGGCCTAATGTGCTTATTCTTATTGAGAGCGTACATGAGCTAGGATAGTTCATGAACAGTTTTTGTGGGTAGTTGGTGGTGGTCACCCAATAGGCTCAATATATGATTCGTTAGTGGTTTTAGAGTTCTTTAGTGATGAGTCATTGAGGTTATATAATTTTTGAGAGAGATAGTTGAGTATGTAAAATAGAGATCTTACAGAAAATATTGTGAGATGCTCACTCAAAGACTAAAAGTGTCTTGTTGATGAATATGTATTGTTAATACTTTGTCTGTTTCTCGAGTGTTAGAGATTCGTTTCGTGAATAGACTTTGTATCTAACAGCTTTTGGTACTTACTAAATTCATCAATTTTATGCACATAAATCTTTAAGATAGATATATTAAATTAGAGAAAATATTCGTTGTACAGATTTTGTTTAGTAGTGATTATAATGTCCAATCCATTTTGTTTATTACAGTTCTGATTTGTAGTAAAATATTTTTCATTTTAAAAAAAAAAAAATTTTTTTGATATGGTTGTTGCGTTTGTAACTATAGATGACATGCATCCACTGAGTGTTAGATACCCTAAATATACTTAACCGATTGACGTATATACTGGCTATGACTTCCCGGATTTGTCCCTTTATAGGCGTGTAGTACGCGCAGTTACTAATCACTCAATCCCATGCATTAATACCTCCCGTATCAATTAGCAAATGATCCTGATATTTTTTTGTTAAACTCATCATTAGGTATAGTTAAAATTTGTGTCGTCTTGTTGTGAGGTGTAAGAGGTTGGTACAGTTAAGAAGAATAAGTTTGAAGTTTCAGTTGCAAAATTTTTTTTAGAAAAAATTCTCCCATACCTCGAATTTTTCTCTTGGGAAGAGGCTGTGTAACGTATTTTTTCTAGTTACACCTAGCCTAATAAATTAATAATAAAACAAATAAATTTTAAAGTATTTAATTCGTAAATATTCAGCCAATAAAAATTAAAGTATAATGTTCATAATAACACATGGATTCTAGAAGATATATATTCTAAAGCTTGTTACCAAGCGCTGTCAAGTTGATAACCGGCACTTTGGTCTCCAACGTCCTAGAGTGAAGCCGCTTTTGTAGACGAGAGATAAAGTCAAGATGATGACCCGTCAGAAACACGAGGCATCTAATCGAGTGAAGAAGAAAACTTGAGCTGAGAAAATGGATTGATAATATACATCATTTTAATACAGTTGGTATAGAATAATAAAATATATTAGACTAACACTTACTCACTTTAGTGCAATATCATATGGACAGGTTTACAGCAACGGTTTTCAATGTAAATTATAATAATTTTCCGTCACAGTAATTAATGGTAAACAGCTATGGTTTCGTCCTTTTATCTAACTACGCAGTATGGAAATGGTTGATGTTACAAAGAACCTTGACACTTCAATCTAACTGATGACTAATACGATGAAATAAATACAACAGCTGAGGTCGTGATTTTCCACCTGCAGTTCTTTTGTCTACACGTGAGTGTTTGAAGCTATAGTAAATTATTATGAAATTTTCTACGTTAATTATTAGAGTAACAGAAAATATAAAGTACTTTCTTAAAGTTTGTAAAACAACGTATAAATATCTAGGTTGTCAGTCACTTGTACAAGCACACAATGTGTTGAGTTATTCAGAATCTAAACGCCAGACGCAGTCTTGGTTTAATTTTATATTTTGTTTAATTGAAAAACATGCACGTCATGTAAAAGTCTTTTATTGATACTGAAATTCACGTATATTCTTTTAGTAAATTACCGTTAAAATTGAGTAGTTACATTTTAAGGTCGTTATTGTCCTGACGATCGAATTTTTTGTGAATGGTCAAGGAAGCGCTTCTATGATTATAGTAAAATAAAATCCTGTGTTAGGAACTAATAAATTATGACATATTTGCTTAAACTAAATTTTATAGAAACGATTAATTTATACGTATTTATTCTGAAGGTTAAATTATACAAAATTCTTTTTATAAAATTAATGACAAAATAGTAAACATATGTATTGCAGTCGCATGTATATAGTCAGATTTCCATATGAATAGAATTCCTTTTGTTCTTCATAAAGTCGTTTTATTATTCAATATTTAAAATATGAAAAGTAAACTAGAGCAAATCCTCCTTAAGAAAAACAGATAGAGAGAAGAAAATAAATGCCTTTAGTATTTCATAGATGTTTAAATTCTCTTATTATATTTTTGGGCATATGCTTTTAAGGACACAAATGGTGTCCATGTGGTGTTTTGTTTGTTCACAGGTACAGCTGAGACAACTGTTTAACAACTGGTGGTTGATGTTTTGGTAAGTGTGTGATAAAGAGTGAAATTCAAGTTTTATGGCTAAGATAGTGGTGTTAACATAAGGTTTCCGCATTTCCTTATACAAACACAGTTAAATTTTGTTGGCACTTGTATTAAAAATACGGTGGCGCCTATTAAAACTATTTTTGGTCAGTTATCCACCCATGACCCATGCTCATGATCTACCCAGAGCTAACACTCTACTAGCCGTTTAACCCTTAAGAGTTTTCTTTGTCTATAGCCGTTTTCCATCCGACATTACCCTGGGCTTGGAGTTTAAAGAAGAAATACTCGACCTAGTGATATCAGATTAAAATAGAGAGCTTTAGTATATAGCTGATAGTCACCAGGATAAATTTACAAAAATTTTATTTTAATTACAAGTTGACCTTTCCAAACCACGCAGGTGTTCAATCGTAACGAACGTTTTAACTAACAATTCTAAGAGTTGGATTTCAACGTATTTCATCCCACTGATATATTTGTCAGATAGCAACGCGTTTCACCTTGGTATTATTGATTTTTACACGCTTTAATGCATATTATACGTAAATGACCGTTTAATTAAATTCAATTAAATTAATAAATTAATGACATTGGCTTCTACCATTTAATTTCTTTGCAAACCTACTAAATATTCATCTCTATTTGTAAAATTTGATTAATACTCGTTACTTAAAATGAACTAACAAATATACATTTCCCTCGTAATTTCTGGTTGTTCCTTTATACAGGGTGTTTTGAAATTGCTTCGTTTATTTTTATTTTTAACGGTTTTAAAACCACTATTATATATATATATATATATATTGCTGTAATTATAGGGTTAATTTAGGGGTAGGTTAAGTCATAGGGGTCGTAGAATAAACAAAAGAAACTCCCAAGTAACAAAAGCACATAATTACAGATATTAGAAGAGTAAATAGGTCACTATACTTATTGCTGGTTGAGAGCACAATGTATATAACAGTACAAGCGATTAAACGCATATACAAGAGTAGCTACGAGCAAAGATAAGAATTTAAAAATGTAACAAAATGCATCGAAATTAAATCAAGGTGAAAACCTGTATGAATTGGCTAGATAAATATTCAACAAGTGCGTTAATGTATCATCATATACGCAGGCAGAAATTATGTCTTATTTGAAAAGCGTACGTGCTAGAAAAGTATGACATTTGTTCAAAAACCCAATTTAACTAAGAAATAAACAAACACCAAATTTATTTCTATTTAGATTAGAATAAAGCAAACAACAATAATACGTGATTTGATGAACGAAGGTTCCTGGGATTTCTGAATTAAATGTGATGTTATGTGAATGAATTACGTGACAACTTGAGCGTTCTTCCATGCAATTAAACTGCACAATTGGTAAAGTTTCCGAAATAACACAAGAGATAGAACAAGTGGTGTCGCCCAACACGTGAAATCAACAAATCGCAAACAAAGTAGCAAGGCCTATAAATATGATAGCAATTGAACAACGAGTGAGTATGCATTTGAAACTGGGCAGTCACTATACTCAAAAGTGCTAAATTATTCACGCAAACAGTTAATTAAAAGTAAAATGAAAATCATTTTTATAAGAGTGTAAAAATTGTGTAAGCGAGCCGTTCTACAACAGACGGCTCTTAGATATGATCCTAGGTACGAGTCTTGGATACGAGTCAGGAAGACTCTGGAGATTACTGCCTGTTAATTTAATTTGGTAATCTCTGACAATGGTAAATATTCTATTACTGTTTCGTTAATTACGGAGATGAAAAACCTTTTATTGGAATAAACTCATTAATAACGATTTGAATAGTATTTTGGTTGGATGTCGACTTTCAATTCGACTCAAACCATTCAGACTGGACACGGAAACTCTTGGGGATGCAGAGAAGCTATTGAACCACTCCAGGTTAGATATTTTGATATGATTTATTTCTGTAAACTGTTTTAATTCAATAATAATTCAAAAACGTAAGAGTCGACAAAACTGGGGTTTCTTTGATAAATTTATGAAAGGCAATAGGCATCTTGAAACGTTTCAAAAGGTCTCTAAATACAATAAAAATCTCGTTTTACTGGCTTCATTTTCTCAAAATCTGACAGATGTAAATAATTTAAAAAGGGGAAGATATTTAAAAAGGTTGTAATTATTTAATCATTATACTGTGTATTTTAGAATTGCTTTATTTAATTGAATCAGCTAGTTGAGGCAAAGAGATTTATAAATTAACATTTTTACAAGTGCTAGAGTAATATAAAGAAAATATCACAGCATTTTATGCACGACCCAATCGTGGGGCTCGATTAACACGACATTTTATGTACGCCCAAGTCGTGGGGCGAGAATAACACAGCATATTATTGCGCCCAATTCGTGGGGCGAAAATAACAAGGATTTTATTTTTCCCATAGGAAAATAACACAGCATTATATAGATATATATATATATATATATATATATATATTGATCACCCTATATATATATATATATATGATCACTATATATATATATATATATATATATATATATAGGGTGATCAGAACTTGATAGAAATATTTTAACTTATGCTTAAGAAACGTACGTATATATTGATATTTACGCATAAAAAATAGTTCCTAAAAGATAACGAAAAAAATTTAAACGGAAGTTTTTAAAAATGTTTGCACGCGTACGTGTATCCATGCGACACACCACAGAAATTGTATTTGTGAGAAAACGACATTATTTTTCTAATGAGTAGGTCACTTTATTCAATGAAGTTATGAATCACCTTTAAAAAGGGAAGTAGAGTAGTGTTTATGCAAGAAACACGATTTCTGAAAAAATTAAAAACTTTAAACAAATGTTTGTGAAATGTGTAGTTACGTACTTAAAAGTAGGTAGCTGCTCACCAATTCTACGTACGAAGGACGTTCAAAATACCCCTATTTTATTGAATACACAAAGGTGCTCCTCTGTGCCAGTTTTGTAGAATACAGTACGTCGACGTAACTATGATCTGCATTATTAATGTTCACATTAGCGTAGTACACTTTATTCTTTGAGACATCCCACATACCAAACAAAATAAACCCCTACCCTCTTAATAACACTAATTTTAAATACAAAAGAATAGCTTATACAGTATTTTGCGGAAACACTACTTCAAATGAGGATCTATTAAATTTCTATGGAATTCAACATTTATCTCAAAATTCTAATTCAGATGTAGTTATTAATTTAAAAAAACGGAGACAAATATCTTTAACTCCTACACTGAACGTACAACTAATCTAAAAATTATAAATAGGGTTTCGTAAAAGATTGAAGAACTCTCTAACAATATAACCGTGCCGCGCAAGGAAATTGTGGTTTATAAAACCACTTGGAATACTACAATAGGACGTTAACAACTCTAAACATTTTTATATAAACGTATCATGTTTAACTTAAACCTTTGTCTAAGACTGGCTTCATAAACTAAATGCGAGCATGTTTTTCAGTAAAATAATAAATTATACGTCCAATGAAACATCTGCAAGAAGTTTTTGCCCTTTTATTCAAAGGTGCTTCTGAATTTGTCAGCTAAAAAATAATTTAAAAGGAATACTATTCAAACTAGTCTTCTAATTTATGCACAAAAGAAAAACATACTAAATTCGAGAAGCAAATGCCCGGAAACAAATGAATTTAAACACACAATGTTTTATAAAGTTTATCTATAACATGCAAAAAAGTTCAATAATAGGTTCCTTTATTATAAAAAAACTAAAGGTGTACGTATGACCTGCAACATGATCCTTAAAGTTCATCAATCCCACTGTTTAACAAAGTTAGGCATTATCAAGACTTGTTGGTAAAGCGTTTGCTTATTTTAAACATTAATTGAAATTAAGTAAAACGTCCAATATCTATGAGCATATTACAAACAATTATGCAAATTAGAATAATTTATACGATATGGAAAATAAATTCCACATATCATAACAAATTGAAATATATTTCGCTCTTGCTATTGAATGTTGTGAAATAAAAAGTTAGCCAAGAGCGAGTCGAGCTAGCACTATTAGGGTTCCGTTCCAATACTACAGTGAGTAATCAATAAACCAAATTAAGCTGTTTTTATTTTTGATGTATAGTTAAATATTATCCAAATTTGCTTGTGATAACTGAAAAATGAATATATTGTCCCACATTGTACTGGTACATTATTAAATACGCTGTCGATTACTGTGTTTAAAAAATTTTCCCGGCAACTATTACACTGTCAAAAAAACCTGCAGTTTTCCGATAATCTATATCACTCAATAGCTACTATCCCTATTAAAATCAAAACTTTAGTTTTGGAAATGTAGGAGAACAGGAGGGGGGGGGGCAGTCATTTTTGGTACATTTTGAGATATATCATGAAGATTACTGGACCGAAAATTATAAAAAAAAATTTTTAGAAACCTTTTAGAATCCTCTTTCAAATGATACCTCACACGATTTTTACCGAATTAACCCCCACCATTTTAATCTAAAAATATTTTGTTTCTATTTTCTGACTGTCGATATATGTGCGCGCCAAAAAGACCTAGAATGGTGCCAAATTTCAAATTCCTACTGTTCAACTATTCTTTAGAGACTTTATCACAAATTATTTGAAGTACTGCTAGTTTTATTGTTGACAATCATGGACATCTTTTGAACAATTTAAATTACCATCCTCAGCTAAACAGGAATATAAATCAATTATATGGACAAGTAATTGGTATGTCTTATGACTGATAAGCAAAATTTTAATTATAACGAATTTTTTATCTATAGCTGACATGGGGGTTGCTGTCCATAACCATTAGAGATTTATGGACGACTCAATTCATCCTTTAAGCAGGCCGTCTATTAATCAAAAAAAGAATACGTTGTGTTAAATATCAGTCAGTTTTAACTCCAGATGGATTAATTATCAATGTAAAAGAAGCTTTTCCTAGAATTTTTGCATATTAAATGTAACCAATTTTCAACATTCCGATCAATCACGTTAAATACAAATCTCCATAAGTAAATTAATTTTGTTTGCTTTATAATTTTAAGGTAATTCTTGTTTGCTCAAAATTTTAAAGTAATTCCGATTTTTTCCGAAAAGAATCTTATTTAGAGTTAATAAAATTGTGTTTTCTACTAACCACGAATGAAAAACAGACGTGTCTTTACACCAATGTAAGCACTTTTAATTATAAGACCTATTCAAGAACTATCCTCTGTCCCCACGCAGTGATTTTATTAAGCGTTTTGCACGCGTTCAACAAAAATGCCCATGGATCTTTTCAGTCCATTATTAAATCGCTTTCTCTATCAGTGCGCAAGCGTTATCTCTATGCGCGTATCAACACGGAGCATCGAATTTCAATCAACAGAGACATTGGCAAATATAGATTTTAACTAATACAGAAGAATTTTCTAATGAGACTTAAAAGAAATAAGTTTTCGGTTTATATATCCAATAACAAACAAATACTATAGCGCAGCTACATTTAAATACTATTCAAAAAGGACAAAATTCAAGAGAATGTAAAATTTAGACATATCAATTTCACCGAAACTTAATCTCTTACACTTTTATTAATGTTCAATTTAACATTTCACCTGCAGGTAATTTTACTTGTAGCTACAGACAGGTATACATGTGTACTTGGTAGATTATTATGTATTTCTTAACTAACTAATGAAATTGAGGTCTATAGTCAAATCTGAAATAAAATTAACCACATTTTTACTTTGTAGGTTATCTATTGTCAAAAGTTTTTTTCAAGCTCAAAAATTTGCTTAATAGTAGACAAAATGAGCCTCCTCCACCTCCCACCACATCTACCTCACACGACCTCCTCCACCATCCACTTCCCTTGACGATAAAGTGAGAGCTGCAGCCGCTTAAGGTATGGAAAATAACAGGCACGAAGCTGGGTGTGCAGTATTTCAAATTACATGCGCTGTGTGGGCACAGCGGAACTTTCCGGTCATGATCCCTCACTCCATTAGCCAGAGGTTTATTACGTATACCACAATCGTCCATCATATAGAATAAAAATTCATCTAGAGGTTCCAGAGGCTCAATCGGTACATTCGTCTTTTGGACAATCGTCAGACCTCTCCCTTAAGCAGCATCTGGACCTCTGTACAAATCAAACCTGCTCAAGGAATCGTCGAAGCTACATTTTATGTAGTACACAAAATTGTACGATTCGTGCATCTACATACTGCAAGCGTAGAATACAGACTCGTTAGGAAGAACAGATTAGCGTTAGAACTAACTCGAAGTCTGCGTATACCACAAACGGTACGCGTAGCTGTTTATGAATATTTTCGAACTCCAAGGTATTAATGAAGGCATTTGGCATTGTGGTCATACGTGTTTAGAATCACGCTCTGCGTGTTTTGCCAACACCTTCGCCGTTCGAAAATATACTAAACATCCATACAAAACCATTTTTGGTATTCTGACTTCCAAGTAATCGGCTCAGATTTGCAATCCAGTACTAATGCTGCTTCTCACCTTCATGTATATAGAGGAGATTAGCGTGTCGTACCAATTTCTGTTGGGTGAGATGTATCGGTCACACAATAAGTTTACATTCCACTCAGAAAACGTTGACGCTGACACTACCGCAACCTCCAGCAGTGCTTTCGGAAAGGGTTGGTGTTAAGGACCTTCAACCGAGTCCGCGAGTTTGAACAGTCCCATGGTTAAAACCCTTTATAGATCTTAACACCGCACTTCGAACTCGTGCGGTGAGTTCCTTTGAGAAAGACTTCCACAAACTCATGAACAACGTCATCTTCGAGAAAACCAAGGAGAATTATAAATCTTTATGGTTCCGGGTTTGGACCGTGTCATTTTATACATTAAGGTCGACCTTTCGCCCACTTTTATAAGAGGCTTCATCGGGACAAGTAAAGAAATAAATAATAAAATAAAATAAAATAAAAATAAAGAGGTAAGAATGATAATATTAAGCAGACAAGTTAAAGTATAAAGAGAAGAGTTACTCCTAAACTAGCAGACTTACTAGCCAATTCAAAGCCAAAAGGTGTTTTGTGGCGAAGTAACTGTTAACTGTTTACTTCGCCACAAGACACCTTGTGGGTTTGAATGGGCTAGTAAATCTGCTAGTTCAGGAGTAACTCTTCTCTTTACACTTTAACTTGTCTGCTTCATATTATCATTCTTACCTTTTTTATTTTTATTTTATTTTATTACTTATTTCTTTACTTGTCCTGATGAAGCCCCTTACAAAAGTGAGCAAAACGTCGACCTTAATGTATAAAATGACACGGTCCCAACCCGGAACCATAAATATTTATAACGACTCCGCCCGTGAAAGCCTTCGAAAAAACCAATGAGAATGTCGACAAGCGCGTGGACGTTAAGATCGTGACTAGGTGGGAAGTCGAAGAGCGTGATTTGTGCGCGAGTAGCTTAATAGCCCGCTCGAACTTTAAGAGTTCGTGGTACTAGGCGAAAATTCAGTTATCATGCAAATAGACCGTGTTAAATTTATGCAGAATTTTCAATTTTAGATTTGTCAACAACTCTAATGTACGAGTTTGGGTAAGAAATATTGAAACATATGTATGACACTAAACTTTTGCCTTTGTACACTGATACAGACTCATTAGTGTACAGTATCGAAATAGGCCTTTTTTTAAAGATATTAGAAACAATTTAGAATATTTTGATACTAGTTACTACGCACCAGAAAACAAGAAAGTGCCCGCAAATTCAAAGACGAGCTTAGTGGCGCATTAGTGTTTAATTTGTTGGGATCCGTGCCAAATTATTCGGTGTTATTAGTGAAAATGACGTAATTGAAAAGATTAAAGTCATACGCATATTTGTGTTGAAGACTACAAACTTATTGTACGTAATAATGGAGCACCGCTCATGCATAGAAAGTTGTGTATGCGCAGTAAAAACATGAGCCGTATACAAAATTAGTCAACAAAATTAGTTTATCTGGGGATGATAACAAGCGCTTTGTCATCCCCGGCTACTAATACGTATGCATAGGGACATAAAAATATCAATGCTTTTTATTTTAAATAGTTTTTAATTTATATTCTACGTTAAATGTTATAATATTGAAATTTATATATAGTAGTTTTTAAGATTTTCCACATTTTCCACCCAATCCTTCAATCCTTACTTTTCTAGGCAAAGTGTTACCTCCACGTGCTGTTTGCCGGGCAACTATAATGTTTTTGCTTAACGGAAAATTTCATTGGCTAACAACACACCTTCAATTTTATATACTTCCTTTCCTTCTTTTGTGCTAGAAATCTTTTTAGCAATTTGATTTATGCAGAATTGTCTGGGAAAAAGAAATAAACCACATGTTGGAGAATAACACTTATAAATGTAAAAGAGATTTTATTTTTTATAATTTGCTTATAATATATTAATAATATTTTTAATGTTTTATTGTTCTTCGTTCTTAGGTTTAAGGATTCCTTATATTTGATTTTCCAATGCTCCACCCGAAGGTACTGCATTGTCCAGGAAGCGAGTTTTTTACAGGGAAATTTTGTATTTTGCAGAACTCTTGCTTTTCCAAGCAAAGTAGGAATCCTTAACGTGCGTGACAACACTCACAGACGAAACATACATTTTACCTCTCAATCGAACGAGGGGGTACATTTGTGAAAAATGCTTATTTGACTATATTCATACGGTCCGTGTCGGGAATCGAACACAGGACATTAAGCTTAGTAATCACCCGAAAGCCAACTAAACCACGGAGCCGCCTAGGTGATAGTCTTATAGAAATTAACGGTTGAGATTAAGTTGGTTTCTAATCGAAAGCTGAAACGTTGAAATAATAAGAAACTGCCATGCGTGACCAGAAAGCAAAATTGCGGAATCTTGAGGTGCGAGGTGGACTGTGAGATGTGAAAGAGGTGTGAGGTAGGGAAGTTAGAGATAGCAGGTGGGTAGTGAGAGGTAAAAATTGAAGGAGGTGGGAGATGGGTGATGCAAGGTGGTGGTGGTGTCTCAACCGGCTCATTTCCTCTACTCTTGACCATGTAGTATGTAGTACCTTATTTTGGTAAATATTTCCTTAATGTCAGTGTACACGCCTCTTGGAACGACAAGGGACGCAAATAGAAATTGCCTGGAGTGCAGCAGGCAGTAAACCAGGGTTTGTAAGGTAGAGCGTGGACTGTATAGAGTATGAGGAAGGAAACATAGAATTTGAATACAAAGTCACATAAATACTTAAAGCACTTACCGAAGCACAACATCTGGAGCACTAACGCGGCACCTTTCAGTACTGTTTCTGGCCAGAGGGTAAATAGGAAACGGAGTAAGGAAATGATTATTTTAGGAAAGACATTAGAGGCAGCAATATTGAGAATTGAAGGAAACACGTTCGCGTTCGCGGATGGTTGTTAATCGACTCTTTTAATTATGCTATTCCTTACCTAGTCTGGCTTGATAAAGAATACCGCGTTGGGAGAGCGAAATGGCGCGAACAGTCAGGTAGAAAATGTCAAAGAATTGCTACACATCGAGTTACCATACAAAGATACAGAAAACTCTGAACAGTTCGGTTGGTGATATTAATGTTTGTAATGGAACCGCATTAAAGTCTAATAACCGCTAAAAATTCTGTACAATTACCTTTATTTCTATGTGATCAGTTCGATATGCGGAATTGATTTCTAAATCCTGAATTTTCAGACAACTACAGTTTAACGCTATTTATAAAAAACAGAATTTTTATAACTAACTAGCCATGTGTAGGCAGACAACATCAACAAGCGTACATGAAATAGGTTGAGAAGATAACTAAAAATTTACCCAGTGCATTCAACTCATGTTGAAGTTCAGGTCAAAATATAAATACTATTGAGCTAAATTTACGTAAACATTACGTTTTTTCTACCTTGTTACGTACAGTTTTGGCGCCAAAAAATTAGTCGATAATCCACAAAAACTGGGTGAAATACCTCCCTAAAAATTCTGTGCTTCGATAATGTACCGAAAAACTCGTCTATGCCAACAAGAATGATTTCCAACTAACTCAGGGGGAAGGGTGATGCAAAAGTTCGAAGAGGGTCCCGGAATACTATCGTGTGGGAAGTACCAATCTTAATCGGGAATTATATTGGACGGCATATAATCTGTAAATACGGAGGTTCCTAAGGAGTTCCAGAAGAAATAATAAGCGAATACCAAAACACGAGATCAAGAAAGTGATTCTAACCTAAAATTCACACAAAGAATGATCGAGTACACTAATTTACAATAAACCTAAAATAAACGTAATGACAAGGACACTAATATAATTAAATTGCTAACTGTAAGAAAAAAGGTTCTCAAAATCAAATACTAAATTACCTGTATATTAATCACGACTGCAAATAATGGCAATATATTCTAATATATCAAGGCTGGAAACTATTACCATTAATTAGTTGTGAAAACACGAATATATAAAACTCTTTATTCTACTGGACAATTAAAAACCGAACTTTATTCGACTAATCATATTAATCAAGTTGGATTCCTAATTATTCAAAGGTTAACTGTACCTATTCAATTTTATACGTTATCTATTCCAATGTGTTACGGGCAAACCGGGCCTTGTGTCAATAAATCTTGATTTCACATGATGGGATGGGGGCCCCGTAACAATTTAAAGGTACGTCAGCTAACTGGGAGTAGGTTCCTATGGAAAAATTTATAACAGAAAATCGAAAAATAAAAAATAAGCATAATATAAATAATAAATAAAAAAGCTGTAATCAAATAATCACGTTATATTAATCACTTGCCGTAAAAGGTTTTTTCCACTAGTAGGGTATAATCAAGGATCCTGTGACCACATTTCCACCAGCATCCACATTTCCACACACATCTGGACCAAAAAGTTTTCTTCGACTAACCATTTTCATCTTTCGAGATAAACCTATCTTAAATTTTTTTTATGTTTCGAGATAAATGAGCATCCTCATTTCCTCCCACATCTGAACCAAAAAGTTTTCTTCGACTAACCATTTTTTTATCTTTCATCTGAACCAAATAGTTTTCTTTGTCTAGCCATTGCATCTTTCGAGATAAACCTATCTTGTTTGGTATCAATCAATATTAGAATTTTCTCAGCTACCCGAATCTCTAGGAATTTTCAGATATCATCACCCCAAGGAGCTACCCTAATTTTAAGATTTCTTACCTGTAGCGACTTTTGAGCGTTCTTATAAATTTTCTTAGTCACGCGATACATCTTGTTAGCTTAGAATTTTATGCACATCCCGAATCTGCAAACAGATTTAAAATCGGACTACTCCTTACAAAGTTACACTTTAAGCTCTCAAACCTCTAAATTTTACTCTTTGCTTTATAAGCAAAACTAACAAATACTTTTCTTCGTCTAGCCAATGCATCTTTCGAGATAAACCTATCTTGTTTGGTATCAATCAATATTAGAATTTTCTCAGCTACCCGAATTTCTAAGAATTTTTCAGATATCATCACCCCAAGGAGCTACCCTGATTTTAAGATTTCTTACCTGTAGCGACTTTTGACCGTTCTTATAAACTTTTTTTTAGTCATGCGATACATCTTCTTAGTCTAGAATTTTATGTAGAATCCGAATCTGTAAACAGATTTAAAACAGGACCACCCTTACCATTTTACACACCCTCTAAATTATAACTTTCCTGCAGCTTATACCTAAAAGAAAATCTAAAACCATTCTTAAAACTTTTATTACAGACAATTTTTACTAATACAGTTTAAATTTTGTAAACCACATTTCTAAATACATATTCACAATTTTTTATTTTGAACCTAGAACTTCTCATATCGGTTCATACTTATTAATATTTATTTCTAAATAGAGCACCTTTTCCAAAGACCAACCGGACCCGCATGTTTCAAATTCCTCTGATTTTGTTCTTATGGTTTCGCTTAAGACCTCGTACGTATTTTCCAGATTACTAGAAGACGTTATAACCACATTTTTGTGTTAAAGGATTTCACATCGGTAGTCTCTTCCCCCATTTTGGTGTAAACGCCGTAGAGTTCGCAATAGACTTTTACTGCTGAATGTTGTATTCTTTTTTCATTAATTAATCGAATAAATCGCTCTTTCTGCTTCCAAAGAAACTCGGGCACTCCATCGTCGACACTGGCGTTATTTATGCGATAGCTAGCCATACGGTTGTTAAACGCTGTACTAACCATTTCTACACCATCGTCGCTAGTAGCGGTAACTGATGCATTTTTATGTTTGTTGCTCCTTAAGTGTGCGGCATACGTATTCTTTTCCATTTCGAAATCGCATACTTTACACATAATTCGTGGTTGTTTCGTACAACTCCTTTAACAGCTGGCGGAGCTGAACGTTTAAGGCTTAATGACATACCGTGCTGTTTTTCCTTGTGTCGCTGTAAGTTGTCCATTATCGTAAAAGCGATACCGCAAGTCCCACAGTTTAAGTACTTTGCTGCGGACGGCTTAACCGTGGACGATGTTACGTCACAACATTTGTTCTGGTGCCGTATGAGAGCATTTTTCCAGGTATAGGAAGCACCGCAAGAGTTGCACCTTAAAACGTTTGCAGATACCATTTTAGTACAAAACAAAATCCGCACTATAAGACTTGACTGTAAGCGAACTAACTTATAACTAAAGAATTTACTCCAGCGTACCTGCTTTATGTACCCTATAGAATGCAAACCGAAGGTTTCGAAGATACCGAACGAAGTTGAGGATTCATCGGGGAACTAAATGACGTCATAATCCTTACTGCTCGTCCAATACATTTAGCGCCAATGCATGCACCCAGTTCGCATCGTCGATGGTGCGAATGCCGTTAGTAGAAACATCGGAAACGTCTTCCATGTTATACGGGTCGCGTGCATATTAAAAATCCAAAGGGTGATAGCACACGCACACAAATTGTGTGCAAGTCGTGCTAGAAGATGCAGTGCTACTATAACCAAAAACACTTTAAACCATTACTAAGAAAATACCAACTTGCAGTCTACAGGATACTTACAACAATTTAATTTTAAATAGCTTCTACGTCATATTTTAGGTAGGCTTGAATATTTTCAAATGAATCACCAAGCGAAAGTATATGCTTAGCACTATTAAAATTACCCATTAATTTCCATTTTACGACCATAGTTAATTATAGATTAAAATTTAATTTGTGTACGTTCGAGCTACGCGTAAACTAACATATTTTGCAGCAACTGTATAATACATGCATACCCTTCTCTGCGCTACTGCTATTCTTGTAGTTGCTTGAAAAGTCAGTCACCCTTTTTACTGCTAGGGCCGCTAAAAGCACCATTCCATACTTTATTTATAAGTGTAGCACATCGCACACTTTTTGTCGGTTAATTAAATTTTTGTTTATGTAGGCCTTTACACTTTCGCTTATTTAAACATCTAATACGATTGATTAACCACTTTCGATTATTCTAACGGAGACCACCATACGCACCGTTCTTTTGAATCCAACGATCCTATGGGCTTCCACGCACTAACACCTGACGTATTTTCTTACTATTTGTTAAACAAAAACTACCGGTATCGCCATTGTGGACGTAAACAGATGTTTGTGGATGTTACGAGAATATGTAACCATATACATTAACCAGTCTAAGCTATTTTATTTAGTCCACGAAAACTACTATTTTCTAAACCACAATTAATAACCGTCTTTATAGGTTCCACATTTCGACCATTACCCAATGGCTGGTGCTACGTACATGGAAACTTTAATTTCTTATTGGAGAATTCTTATTCTCCCGCGCACTGCACGTAGTTGCATGTCCATTCCTTTTGGAGGTATATGCTCGTTATAAGTTGTAAGACCCTCGGTTTTACTTAACTACAATTCGTGAGACCCCTTTAATCTTTTTAATCGTATCTTCTCGCCTACATTACAGTAGGACTTAACATTACTACCAACAAATTCTAATACTGGACCCCATTAAATACGTCTTTAATTTTCCTACAACTTTTTGTTGACAAGTGTTATATTGTATTTAAATCGGGAGTCACTCTTTAAGATAAATATATTTGCTAGGTATCAACTAATATTAAATTTTCTAGGAACCCCAAATCTGTAAATAAATTATAAATAGAACCAACCCATACAAAGTTATACCTTGACTAATTTTGCCCATCTTTATTTAACGCCATCTTTAAAACCCTTTTTCGCACCGAGACATATGCTTTAACAACCATTCCCTAGAAATCTAAAACCGATGTCCGCGAATACCGCGTGGAGATAACACGTATACTCTGTCAACCAGGATAGAAGCAGAGAAGGATTTGGAAGGTGGGCGAGGAACTTAAAATTATGGAATTTAAAACTAATATATACAATAGATTTACAAAATCTATACAACTATCTTATATCTTTATGCCCCATGCGTAGATTGTTGTACTATTAGGAATGATGTACCTTTGTCATCTTCCCTCGATAAACTATTAAAACTTTGCAAATTATTTTTATGGATTAGAAAATCTAACCAAATAAAAATTATCTTGGAACTGAATTCCGCATCCCGGTAACGCCTAAGCACGCCTGTGCCCATGCGACTGCGCGTGCCACCCTCCATGCAGCGCCCCATGCGCGATCGCCCTGCCCATGCGCGCTGCCCATGCGCACTCTCTGTGCGACTGCTATTTCGTGGTAACGTCACAGCCTTTATAAATAAAGAACAATGTTATATACTATTATAAAATGTTTATTCTGACATTATACATAACAATTTAAAAACAACTAATTTACAAACTGCGGAAATGTGCACAGAAGTACTCTAAGATTACAGCAACATATCTACTCAGATGGTAAAGATGATAAAGAAGTTTGTAAAAGAAGTTTTAGGATGCAAAAACAAAAGTTTAATATTGAGGAAATGAACTCTGCAAAATAATGAACATGCTCGTCATAAACTATCAGAGCAAATAATAGATGAAGCAAGTTCTATGGATTACACTCAAATTCTGAAGATGAGGATTCAACACAGGAAAGCAATAGTCGGACACTAAAATACCGACGATATTCACTTTAATGTGCATGGGCTGATTGAAAGACTGCAGTTGCTAGTTACTGTTGATTATCACAACCATCGAGATATGCATAACCTAAATGAAATTATCTCTATAATATCTAAACTTCGACAAAAGGGATTATAAAATAGAACGACAACAAAGTTAGATGGGGTAAATATTTATACATAAAATATTTATTGAAATTGTAAAATTGGAATAGTCTGCATTTGCATTTTGATAAGTAAACATCGTAATAAGATGAGCGGGAAAGAATTATATCCTTAGATGCTATAAAAATTTTAGAAGAAGTTGTCAAGGAGATGAAAACAAGTTTATCAAACAATTCAACTAGCCAACATTTGAATGGTAGTCTAATGAATCTCTGGTAAATACTAAAATAGTGCAAGATAAACCTACACATGATAATGTTGATGCGAAAGATCAGAACATAGACTCCAAGTCAGACGTTTCTGACAGAAAAGAAGAGACAACTTAAATCGTATACTAAAGAGGATTTAAATAAAGCCCTTGACGAAATAAACAAAGGATGGATTACTGGTTCAGAAGCATCCGAAATCTACAATGTTCAAAAGCTACACTCTATACGAAACTCAGATCAAAAGAAAATCGTGTGCAAAATTTGGATATGTATACTACACATTTACCAATTAAAAGGAGGAAAAGTGACTTTTGTGTATTAGTTTTAATGAATAAAAATATATTTCTATGTGAAGTGTACCTGTTAAGTATTTGAATTGAAATTAAATATTTTCAAACTTTGTTTTTTAAATAATGGTATTGTTAGGATGCAATAAAAATACGGGTGCGACTGCGCAGTGAATGGCCGTTAGAGTTACATTAAGATAGTCTTGGTTAAAATTTCAGTTTATTAAAATTTTTAAATCAGAACTAAAAAATTTCACGCAAACCCAAAATCGAACTAGATACAAAATCAATTTTCCTTTTATCTAACCTAGGTCCACACTTGGTTTTAAAATTTTGCATCCCTATGAGAGATTCCTATTTTTGCAAACCCTGAATAACATCAATGATACAGTATTACAACCCTAAACGGATTATCCTCAAACATAGAGTCATGTTTTATCATCTAGCTGCTTAAATCCGGAGTTACAGCGCATTCTTTAATATCACCCATTTACCTAATGCCCCAAAGCTTAGTTTAGTCTAAATATATAAATAATTTACGCTGTAATTATCTAGGAATATTTCGGTTAGTAAAATTCATACGAAAGGTTTATGAATATCTTGGCATCTATTTTCTGCATCTTGCGAAGGTTTTTCACCTTATACCAGTATAAAAGTAATTGTATATAACGTTTAGAATACCGACCTAAATAATCGACTTATTGCGCTATTTAAATGCCCTATCTGTTATGACATTGCATTGCCACCCATTATGCAGTGTAATGAATGGGCATATACATTGTAATAAGTGTATAACAAATAGTTTCATGCGCTGTATGTAGAGTACTTGGTAGTGAAAAGAGTGAAAATGATTTTGAATATTTATAAAAAAAAAAAATGTCGAAATTTACAGTCGAGGAGTTAGGAAGATATTTAATATTTAATTGTGAAAATACAGAATTTGATGTCAGTTTGTTGGTGAGCTTCAAGATAAAAGGAGCATGAAGCCTTGTACGTTTAACGTTATAAACTCCTTATTGGATGAGCATGCCAGTTAGAGGTATCATTATAGGTGCTATTAAATATATGGTGTTTACTAATTAATAAATGAATAGGGTAGTTTGAAGATATATATAATCATTTCCAGTCTAACCATACTGATTGGCTGTTCGTCATATAAATATGACTGACTATAATTGTAAGGTTCCGCAGATGGTTATCGGTTATGGACCGTTCTGATGCGGTGTTTCAATAAATATTTTATAGCATCAATTTTAAAACAGTTAACAAGATCAGAACGAATTTGATGATATTTATAATACGAATGTTGTAGGAGGTAGTTTTAATTATAGGTATGTATGCATCGATAGATTATTTAATATTTTTATATATTTATTTTATTTTATTTAGACCCCTGATTATTAATATATAATGGAGATGTGTTGTCAACTGAGATTCTATAGATGATATAATTGATAGTCCTCACAAAGGCAAATTAACTTCAGGTGTATTAGGAAATGTTGGTATACCGGGTATAATTAGAATCTTTTAGTTATAAGCGAGAATTTACATGGGTGTGAATAGAATAAATTCGTTAGAGCACATTACATCTTGTTTAAATACCCCAAATTCAGATTTTAAATTCTTATCATAATATTCGATGAAATACGTTTAATTAGATTACAATACAGAAACAATTAATATATTCTGGTAAAAATTGGGCACTAATTCGGTATGCTAACGCATTTCTAACCCTCTCACAATATATAGATTTTGAGATATTTGTATAGGTTATGCTAACCTGATTTGTTTGCACAGTTAGCATAAAAAGACTATTTTTTAGGGTGTAAAATCAAACGGTTAATAATACAATCATCTTGAAAAGTAGCTGGGAAGTGTTAACAACGTTGAAAATGTTGAAATATTGTGCATGATTTTTGAAAAATTTTGTTGCGTATAACTTTTTGATATTGTAATAATATTAAACTATTTTTAAATAAAATCGAATTTAGGTCTGTTGTTAACAATAATGGTAAAGTTCTCGAATTTATCTCCATCACACCAGGGTGAAATTCTCGCTTTAATAGCTAGATCGATAACAAAACGGTTCCTAACCAACATGTCCTAAACGATGAAGGTGTCCAACATATGCCCTGTAGGACATATCAATTTAATCTAGTATGCGAAGCTATTAAATGGTTATGCATATTATTAGATGAAGTCGAGGGGTCTAGAGCAACAAAAAATAAATTAAATTTTGTAAATACTATTCGATGCATAATACTATAATTAAAACTATCCTACAGTTCTGATTTAGAAAATATTAACATAAACTTGGAAATTTGATCATTGTTCTGTTTTGTAAATGTATGCTAAATCTTTGAAACATGCATCAACGCGTCCAACCGATATATTGCATCCTAACAATACCATCATATTTAAACGAAACCAAAACGTTTGAAACAATATTTATATTTCAATTCAAATACTAACCGATACACTTCACATAGAAATATATATTCATTCATTAAAACAATACCTAAAAAGTCACTAATGGCACCCTTATTCAATAGAGGACATTTATCCAAATTTTACACACGAGTTTCTTGATCTTTTTATCGTATAGAAGTAGCTTAATGACATTGTAGATTTCGGATGCTTCTGAACCAGTAATCCATCCTTAAATTATTTCCTCAAGGGCTTTATTTAAGTTTCGAGTATTACCGAAAAATACATATATTATAAAAATCATGTTTCCTCTTTTCACCTTACCCAACGGTACTCTACATACAGCGCATGAAACTATTTTTTATACACTTATTACAATGATGCCCATTCATACACTGCATAATGGGTGGCAATGCAATGTCATAACAGATAGGGCATCTTAAATAGCGCAATAAGTCGATTATTTTAGCTCGGTATTCATAACTACTACTCACAATCTATATTTTATAATGGTATAAGGTGAACCTTCGCAGCAGATTTCAGAAAATAGACTGAGAATGAAAAATCATAAACCCACTCGTATGAATTATTTAACCCGAAATATTCCTAGATAATTACAGCGTAAATTAGTTATTAGATATTATGAACTAAACTAAGCTTTCCCGCATTAGGTAAATGGGTGATAATTCAAAGTAATGCGCTTTCCTCCTCATTTAAGCAGTTATCAATAGTATTATACATGACTCTATGTTTGAATATAATCCGTATGAAATTGTTAATAGATCTTATAATTGGATTGTTATGTTCGGGTTATTCCATAAATAGGAATCTCTTTAGGGATAGAAAAATTTAAAACCAAGTGTGGACCTAGGTTAGATTAATGAAAAATTAATAGTTGGGTCAGCACCGGTTTGACCTAACCTTTAATTCTTTATTCATCTCCATGAGAGATAGGTTGTGTACAATCTGATCTTTGCACATTCCAGTTTGTAAATTAGTTGTTTTAAATGTATGATTATATGTCAAACATTTTATAATGTTATAACATTGTTTTATTATAAAAGGGTAGGTTACAGAAAAGCATCACAGAGAGGGTGCGCATGGGCAGCGCGCATGGGCAGGGTGGGCACGCGCAGGGGCGCGCATGGGCAGGTGTGCACGCCAGTGGGCGCGCATGGGCACAGGCGGCTTTAGGCGTACACGAGGGATGCGGAAGTTAACCCAAGCATCCAATTCTTTATTTGGTGTGGAGTACTTGTCTGCGTATGTATCCGGAGTAAAAAATACGATTTGCATACGCAGCTTATTAATAAAATTAGTTTATCGAGGGAAGATGACAAAAGGTACATCATTCCTAATAGTACAACAATCTACGCATGGGGGCATAAAGATATAAGATAGTTGTATAGATTTTGTAAATCTATTGTATATATTAGTTTTTAAATTCCATAATTTTTAAGTTCCTCGCCCACCTTCCAAATCCTTCCTCTGCTTCTATCCTGGTTGACAGAGTATACGTGTTATCTCCACGCGGTATTCGCGGGGGCACATCGGTTTTAGATTTCTAGGGGAATGGTTAGTTAAAGCATATGTCTCGGTTAGCGAAAAAAGGGTTTTAAAGATGGCGTTAAATAAAGATGGGCAAAAATTAGTCTTTAAAAGGTATAACTTTGTATGGGTTGGTTCTATTTATAATTTATTTACAGATTTGGGGTTCCTAGAAAATTTAATATTAGTTGATACCCAGCAAAATATATTTATCTTAAAAGAGTGACTACCCCGTATATTAAATACAATATAACACTTGTCAACAAAAAGTTGTAGGAAAATTAAAGACGTATTTAATGGGGTCCAGTATTAGAATTTGTTGGTAGTAATGTTAAGTCCTACTGTAATGTAGGCGAGAAAGATACGATTAAAAGATTAAAGGGTCTCACGAATTGTAGTTAAGTAAAACCGAGGGTCTTACAACTTATAACGAGCATATACCTCCAAAAGGAATGGACATGCAACTACGTAGCAGGGGAGAATAAGAATTCTCCAATAAGAAATTAAAGTTTCCATGTACGTAGCACCAGCCATTGGGTAATGGTCGAAATGTGGAACCTATAAAGACGGTTATTAATTGTGGTTTAGAAAATAGTAGTTTTCGTGGACTAAATAAAATAGCTTAGACTGGTTAATGTATATGGTTACATATTCTCGTACACATCCACAAACATCTGTTTACGTCCACAATGGCGATACCGGTAGTTTTTGTTTAACAAAATAAGAAAATACGTCAGGTGTTAGTGCGTGGAAGCCCATAGGATCGTTGGATTCAAAAAGAACGGTGCGTATGGTGGTCTCCGTTAGAATAATCGAAAGTGGTTAATCAATCGTATTAGATGTTTAAATAAGCGAAAGTGTAAAGGCCTACATAAACAAAAATTTAATTAACTGACAAAAAGTGTGCGATGTGCTACACTTATAAATAAAGTATGGAATGGTGCTTTTAGCGGCCCTAGCAGTAAAAAGGGTGACTGACTTTTCCAAGCAACTAAAGAATAGCAGTAGCGCAGAGAAGGGGTATGCATGTATTATACAGTTGCTGCAAAATATGTTAGTTTACGCGTAGCTCGAACGTACACAAATTAAATTTTAATCTATAATTAACTATGGTCGTAAAATGGGAAATTAATGGGTTTTTAATAGTGCTAAATATACTTTCGCTTGGTGATTCATTTGAAAATATTCAAGCCTACCTAAAATATGACGTAGAAGCTATTTAAAATTAAATTGTTGTAAGTATCCTGTAGACAGCAAGTTGGTATTTTCTTAGTAATGGTTTAAAGTGTTTTTGGTTATAGTAGCACTGCATCTTCTTAGCACGACTTGCACACAATTTGTGTGCGTGTGCTATCACCCTTTGGATTTTTAATATGCACGCGACCCGTATAACATGGAAGACGTTTCCGATGTTTCTACTAACGGCATTCGCACCATCGACGATGCGAACTGGGTGCATGCATTGGCGCTAAATGTATTGGACGAGCAGTAAGGATTATGACGTCATTTAGTTCCCGATGAATCCTCAACTTCGTTCGGGTATCTTCGAAACCTTCGGTTTGCATTCTATAGGGTACATAAAGCAGGTACGCTGGAGTAAATTCTTTAGTTATAAGTTAGTTCGCTTACAGTCAAGTCTTATAGTGCGGATTTTGTTTTGTACTAAAATGGTATCTGCAAACGTTTTTAAGTGCAACTCTTGCGGTGCTTCCTATACCTGGAAAAATGCTCATACGGCACCAGAACAAATGTTGTGACGTAACATCGTCCACGGTTGCCGTCCGCAGCAAAGTACTTAAACTGTGGGACTTGCGGTATCGCTTTTACGATAATGGACAACTTACAGCGACACAAGGAAAACAGCACGGTATGTCATTAAGCCTTAAACGTTCAGCTCCGCCAGCTGTTAAAGGAGTTGTACGAAACAACCACGAATTATGTGTAAAGTATGCGATTTCGAAATGGAAAAGAATACGTATGCCGCACACTTAAGGAGCAACAAACATAAAATGCATCAGTTACCGCTACTAGCGACGATGGTGTAGAAATGGTTAGTACAGCGTTTAACAACCGTATGGCTAGCTATCGCATAAATAACGCCAGTGTCGACGATGGAGTGCCGAGTTTCTTTGGAAGCAGAAAGAGCGATTTATTCGATTAATTAATGAAAAAGAATACAACATTCAGCAGTAAAAGTCTATTGCGAACTCTACGGCGTTTACACCAAAATGGGGAAGAGACTACCGATGTGAAATCCTTTAACACAAAAATGTGGTTATAACGTCTTCTAGTAATCTGGAAAATACGTACGAGGTCTTAAGCGAAACCATAAGAACAAAATCAGAGGAATTTGAAACATGCGGGTCCGGTTGGTCTTTGGAAAAGGTGCTCTATTTAGAAATAAATATTAATAAGTATGAACCGATATGAGAAGTTCTAGGTTCAAAATAAAAATTGTGAATATGTATTTAGAAATGTGGTTTACAAAATTTAAACTGTATTAGTAAAAATTGTCTGTAATAAAAGTTTTAAGAATGGTTTTAGATTTTCTTTAGGTATAAGCTGCAGGAAAGTTATAATTTAGAGGGTGTGTAAAATGGTAAGGGTGGTCCTGTTTTAAATCTGTTTACAGATTCGGATTCTACATAAAATTCTAGACTAAGAAGATGTATCGCATGACTAAAAAAGTTTATAAGAACGGTCAAAAGTCGCTACAGGTAAGAAATCTTAAAATCAGGGTAGCTCCTTGGGGTGATGATATCTGAAAATTCTTAGAAATTCGGGTAGCTGAGAAAATTCTAATATTGATTGATACCAAACAAGATAGGTTTATCTCGAAAGATGCATTGGCTAGACGAAGAAAAGTATTTGTTAGTTTTGCTTATAAAGCAAAGAGTAAAATTTAGAGGTTTGAGAGCTTAAAGTGTAACTTTGTAAGGAGTAGTCCGATTTTAAATCTGTTTGCAGATTCGGATGTGCATAAAATTCTAAGCTAACAAGATATATCGCGTGACTAAGAAAATTTATAAGAACGCTCAAAAGTCGCTACAGGTAAGAAATCTTAAAATTAGGGTAGCTCCTTGGGGGTGATGATATCTGAAAATTCCTAGAGATTCGGGTAGCTGAGAAAATTCTAATATTGATTGATACCAAACAAGATAGGTTTATCTCGAAAGATGCAATGGCTAGACAAAGAAAACTATTTGGTTCAGATGAAAGATAAAAAAATGGTTAGTCGAAGAAAACTTTTTGGTTCAGATGTGGGAGGAAATGAGGATGCTCATTTATCTCGAAACATAAAAAAAATTTAAGATAGGTTTATCTCGAAAGATGAAAATGGTTAGTCGAAGAAAACTTTTTGGTCCAGATGTGTGTGGAAATGTGGATGCTGGTGGAAATGTGGTCACAGGATCCTTGATTATACCCTACTTCCACTTATCACAATTGAAGGCGCCACACCCTCTGCCACAGCAATCCCTTCGATAATACCCCTACACGGAAGACGGTTATTCCGCATAGGTCACCTTTACCTCGATATTTCAAATTCTTTTATGCTATATTTAGTTTTTTTCTAAAACATCTACTAAAAACGCCTTTGAATTTTTGTCATAATTAAAAACCTTCTCAAAATCTAGGTCTCTCCCAAATATGACTTCATCACTGGAGTGATTGTATATCCTTTACAAACGTGTCTGTTTACCTAATTTTTAAATAAATGTAAATAAAATCCAACCTAAACTTAAATTCCATTAGCAATAAATTCGTGAAATATGTTTACACATACATTAAACTTAAAGACAAATAAACCTAGGGTATCATTCAATTGGCCATATATTATTAACAAAAATTCTAAAAAAAAAAAAATCCATAATTAATTCTACTATGCATGCCATTGTACTGGTTTTCAAGATTGATCTACCAACATATTAAATGTCAAGTTTCGGAGACGCCCGTTATACCGATGAAAACAAAGACCAAAACGATTTTTTATAAACGTCGTTTACCAGTTTATAATGCCACTATTTATGACGTAGAATCAAGACGTGCCACAAATTTTGTGGCATGAAGGTATCGTGGATCCAACAGGTTCGCGATGGCTGCTGATCCCACGGTCCCGGGTTTGAATCCAGACACGAACCGCTTGGAGTATTTTTCACAAAAATACGCCCTCGTTCGGAAGGGAGTGTATGAGTGTTGTCACGCACGTTAAAGATCCCTACCTTACTTGGGAACAGCAAGGGTTCGGCAAACTTTAAAATTTCCGGGTAAAAAACTGGCTTACTGGCCAATGTAGTACCTTCGGATGAAGTATTGGAAAATCAAATGTAGCGCATGAAGCTAACGGCGGCTCCATAGATCAGATATGTTCCCGTATGACTGCACGAACCCGTGTTTGATTTCGGACACGAACCGCTTGAACAATGGTAGACGAGCATTTTTCCCAGAAATAAGCACTTGTTCGGTGACAGGTAAAATGCAGGTTCCGTGTATGTGTTGTCAGGTACGTGAAAGATCTATATCATGCTTGGAATAGCAAGAGTTCGGCTGAATTCAAAATTGTCAGGTAAAACAAACCTGCTGCCTGGCCAATGTAGTACCTTCGGGTGAAACATTGCAAAATTAAATGTAGGGCATGAAGGTATCGCTATGAGAGGTTCTACAAATTTTCATCTTGCCCGTATAATTATCTAAAACAACACGCCGATACAAAGAAGTTTTATTATAATGAGTGACATTCGTGGCGGTTGAAACCGCAATGTTAATTTGCCCTTTGTACTATTGTACGCAGTACAAGTTTTGAACATTCCTAAGATAGGGCAGTGATATTTTGAACCTGGACATTCAATGATGGAATGACTCAATTCATGCGCATATTGAAACCAATACTAAGCACAATGACATTTTTGATCTCTCTGGATAGTATACGACAGTACGTACGCATGTCATCAAAAACGTTAAAGTAGAAAGTGATAGAGAAGCGACAAAAGTGTTCTTTTTATGCAAAGGGTAACACTATCAACTGGCTTATAGTACCACAAATGAAGTATCTCAGATGTGATTCAGATCACATTTATTTCAAATATTCAAACGACGAACCTGATTTTGCAAAATTCAAAATTGTAGAGCTCATAATAAATATACAATAAAAATTTTAGAAGAGAAATTAGATCAACCAAATAAGTTATTATACCAACACAATAAAATAGCTTTTATGAATTGTTGAAGAACGGTAATCTGAAATGTATTTTAGAATCTGAATTACTTTCTGATGATGAATAAAATATTTTGTTGTTTAATTTCATTAAATTATTTTAACTAGGCAGTTTGTTACGTATTGTGTTACTTTGATGGCCAAATAGCTGACATTCAAATTTGATTTAGCATATACAAAGTAAGAAAGACAAAAACATATCTGGTAGGTACATCGTTATCAAATTGGATAAAATAAAACCTCAGAATAACATTTTTATTGTCTGTTAATACTGGTAATCAAGTAAAATATGTATAAACATATTTAAAAGAAGTAATAATGCTAGATCCTAAGATTTGTTCCTGATTTAACAATGTATTTAAATGTTTACACAATTATTTTATGTTTATGGTAGAACCTGTAAGGCCAGTGCATTACAGATACGTTTCTGTGTTACTAAGGGGACGATATGCCTTTGGCCCAAGAGTCACGTATCCAATTAACACATATGGAACCCTTATAAAATGCGAGGTGAATAATGTCTTCAAAGAATATATCCACTTTTTAAGATGAAAGGTGAAATCTAGACTCGATGTACGAGTACTGTCATGCACGATGAAGAATCCTACTTTGCTTGAAGCAGAATCTAGAATATTCATGCGTAGTTTTCGTCTCATGTCGGTGATTAACCATAGCAGCAAAAATAGACCTATTAATAACAAATAAATAATAATAAAAATTGGCATAGATAATAATAATCAAACTGGTTGAAGTATGTGAAAAATCACACGAAACACCCATAAAAACGAAAAGCATTTGGAAAATGTGAAAGTATATAGAACTTATGAGTAAAAACTGTTTGAAGAATACATTTTTAACGTTATTTTAAACTATATTATTATGCTGATTTATGTTATACTACAAGAAATATTCCTAAGGTTTTTTTTTTGGAAATTAATATTATGAAATTAATAACTAAATCTTTCGGTGGTGATAAGAAATTCGTAAACACTTGGGGCAAATTTGTTCTAAGCCGACGAATAAGCAAAATTAATTTTTGTTTTCCCTACGTTTACATTTATGAGACCAAACTGTCTTATTTATTGAGTTGGTTATTTCAATGTAGAGCTAGTATTTAATTTCGCGTCCAAACTTAATGAATTACCGCGTGTCGAGTAAAATATGGGGGAAGTAGCCGCACATTATTCCTTAATCTAAATTATAATATAAGAGCTGTACGTTTTGCATGGTATCCCCTAGTTCTGCTCTGAGAAGAAATAAAATTTTATGCCAAGTTAATTTATCGCATATGGAACTTCTTACAATCTTAGCTATCTGTTTGCAATGCGATAAAGAACAAATCGATGATTTAACAGAAACTCGCTATTGCCGATGATCCTAGTATTGTAAGGTGAGCTAATGAATTATTGAATGCTTGTAAAGATTAAATATATACCCTATGATGATCAACACATTTACGATAAAACTACAAACTGATGGTGTAGATTGAAGTTACGACAAGAAAAACAACAGATTGTAATTTCGCTACCAAATACGTACGAACAATGGTATTAAATTAAATCAGAACGGAAAGTTGATACAAAAGATACATTAATTCAGTAAATGAAGCCGATATTAACGAAACAAACAACCTAATTCGGAGTGGAACTGCAGACAGCCAACCAGATTAAGATCGCATCTCTTGGATATTTAACATAAATTTTGCGGTCTCTTTTAGCCGTTGATTTGTATGCAATTAGTAGCTAAAGATATACTGTGACTTCATCCGACAGCCATATTAACATATCCAGATATCGTCGTTGAACGTCTCCGTCGTGGCCGCATTCAGCTAAAGGTCCCATGGGAGCTCCCTAGGTATATGGTGGTCTTTACGTTACCGTATTAATTAGTGGGTGCACGTCGAAAGCTAATTGTAAATTTAATTAAATACTTCTGAAGGTTATCAGATACAGGAGAAGAATTAATGCGTTATTCGTGGAAGGAAGAATAAATTGCAGAGTCTTTGTAGATAAATTTCTACACATTATTTGGCAAGCTATCTGCAACGTTGTATGACAATAAACCTTAAGTAGAGATCTATCGCAAAAGCTATCAAACTGGAAACATACAGCATTATCACTTTAACGTAAATTAGGTGCGCGAAAAGCTTTATTACATTACACCACTCCGGTAAATAACTGAAAAGCTTTGCATTATATTTTGATTAAAACGCAATAACAGAATTCTTTTTCATTTATATATCGTTTCACTTTCAAAATCTATTGTTTAAAAAATAAGTTCAAAGTAACCTGTGCTCATTACATTTAACTGCTTCAGAAACTCAATTATTTAAGTATTTCTATGTAGTAGCTTTATTCAAAACAGCAAAAGAAAGGAGAAAATTTTGTTTGTATATACATCGTCGTCTTTCTCACAAACGTACACATCTCGTCTTTTACAATTATACATTTTACAAGACAGCAACTTAAAATTATCTCATTTGTGAAAAAGATAATGTTGTAACATATAAATTTTTCAGTAAATTTGTTCATTGACTTTACCGCGGTGCATCTATTATTTTAGTCTTTTAACAACATTTATATAAATGATTCAGTGGTTATTGCATATTTAATAACAGATAAACTCCATAGCACTCTTCAATTTTAATTACAATTACAATCTACTACATACCACATATTCCTTACCGATAACATACATACATATATATATATATATACATATATATATATATATATTATAAGTAGTTTTTTACACAAGGTAAGTTGATAAATACTAACGTATTGCAATTAATAAGATGAAATATTAACCTAGACTATGTAGTTGGTGTTGAAAAACACTCAAGATGTTCAGGAAAGTCAAGATTTCCTGGCAAAGGCATCGTAATAGACGGCACAGTATTCTAAAAGTTGTCCGTGACAACTACAGTAGAAGTGTAGTGTACAAATCCTCTTGGCGAACGGCTTGTTTAAAAGTGTAGGCATATTAAAATTAATTATTTTATTACAGTGCAACTTTGATAACTTCGATAACTCTGGAAATGTAGATAATTTCGTAATGATTTTGATGTAATTTCACGTAATGCAGGCTTAGATCATCAGAAAATATTTTATTTGGTTTGGTTCAATTAAATTTTATGGAACTCGTTTAGAAGGCAAATGAGTAAGCAACTTTGTTCGACACATGACCTCTGTGCAGCCGACGTGTTCATCTGATGTCTGATGTCGTTTGAAGGTTATAGGTCATTGCCGCTATCGGTAAGAAAGTAATAGTTCTAATATAATGCTAATTTAACAGAGTTCATTACGTAAATTTTGCATGTAATGATTTCCTTTTGAAGCTTGTTTTTACTTCAGGTTGCTGTATGCAATTTATTATGACTTGTATGAATAATTTTATTAATTAATTTTCCAAAAGCTCTTATCTAAATGAAAAGGAACCACTTCCTCGACTTTTTCAGTTGGTAGAATATAAACACTCTCCTGATCCAATGAATTGGTATATTAACCCTTACTAAAATTTTTCGAGTTCAAATATTTACATATACTAATATAGAAAAATAAAAGTTAGTGCAGTATAAATCACATATAGAAAATAACTAAAGTGTCAACTTACACTCAGAATAAAGTTACATGGACTTTCGTATCAGAGTATTCTCACCACTCTGCTTACTTCTTTAAAAATTTACCCTTTATTAAAGATACGTGTCAATTGCCCTTTATTTTAATAATTTCCTAAATGAATATTTGAATTAATTAAATCTTAAAACTACAACTTCTCACAATAAAATTATTAAATACACAATGCTCATTTTATAAACTTCTTTACAAAAAAGCACAAATCTTCAAAAGCTGATCTGTCCTTTGACTTCAGGAGCCTTGAATTAATTCCAGACCAAAAAGTTTTTAATGCTTTAAAACTAGAACACAAACTTCTGTCCCTAAGATTGACTCTCGAATGAAATTACACAAGATCTTACCGGGTCTAAGTCAAAATCAATTTGCAACAAATTCAATTACAGCTAAACCAAACAAAATACATTTTAACAGAATTTGAATACGCCTTGAATTTGATCGAGAACTAGAAGTTGAACAAATATTTGCAGTATTATTTGAAGTATTAATCGAAGCAGTAATTTAAGAACTAAAATAACCCAATTATCAAACTATTTAAAATATACAGGACTACGTACGATTTTTAAAATTGACGAAAATAAAACTACCTGAACAACACTTTTAATTATAATATTTGTATTTGTACTAAATATTACCGAGTACCATATCTTAAATTGCTTCATTCGTTCGCGAAAATATAGCAATAATCATTTCAAAGTAAATCTAGTCCTATATATAACGTCTAATTCCATTATAAACTACCAAATACTTCAGAAAATTTTGTTCTATCAAGCTGTTAAAACTCGCAAAGTGGCACGTACTCTACACCAATAAGCATCGTTCAATTCATAACAAAATATTTTTTTTGTCAAACGTTCTGATTAATGAAAAATCGACTTTTTCGACGTGAATTCCTATCATATTAAGTATTAATCGTCTCAAATGACTTTCATACACAACAAAATTTGTTCCTATATCGCCAAATAATGATTCAAATGTTGCCTTTTATTCAATGCAATAACAAACGACTACGTGATAATCTACTTTTAGCGTTTTGTATTAAGTTAAAATTCAACTTGTCAATACAAGGATGCAACCTGCGTGGATATGAATATTGACGTTATTATAGCCAGTGAGCCAAACAAGGCACGAGCTAAAGATTCGCTAAACGATAGAACAGAAGTAGCAGCGACAGCAATTAAAAAGACTGGACTCGAGATATGTGAGCAAGGAGCAGGAGAATGATATGCGTGGGTACAATTGGGGAAAACCGGAGTAATGGTTGTGAGCTGTTACTTCTCGCCAAATCGAAGCTTTGAGGAATTTGACGATTTTTTTGTGGAGCTGCACAGGAAAATTATTGGAAAGGAGAAAAAGGTAATAGTAGCTGGGGATTTCAATGCCAAAGCTACAGCGTGGGGCTCTAAGATTACTGATAGAAAAGGAGACGCAATGATGGACTGAACTGAACCTTGAAATCATTAACAAAGGGAGTTCACCAACATTTAGCAGAGGTGATACGGAATCAGTGATAGATATCACCATGGCATCTACGGAGATAGCAGGTAGAATTCACCGATGGCAAGTTAGCCATGAGGAATCCCTAAGCGATCATAAATATATTACCTTTGAAGTAAAAGACGGATATATGGTGCAGCCTAAACCAGAGCGACCAATATGGTGGGCAATGAGTAAGCTGGATAGAATGCAAGCGAGACGGATGCTTCAACAAGAAACACAAATAGAGTGTCAAAATCATAGAGAACTTGCAAAGTTAATGTAGAAGGTGTGTGACTTGTGTATGCCAAGGAAAAGGTACCCACCTAATGGACGTAAACAGATGTACTGGTGGACCAATAAAATTGCGGCCCTAAGAAGGGACAGTAATAAAGCAAGGGGAAAGTATCAGCGTAAAAGAAATGGAATCCTGGAAGATGGTCTTCTGGAGAAGGAAGAATATTTAGCAAAACGGAAAGAGCTGAACCGGGCAATCAAGAATAGCCAGACACTTTGCTGGCAGGAACTGTTAAAAGAGCTGGATAGTGACATATGGGGCCTGGGCTACAAAATTGCAACAAGGAAGCTCAGGAAAGTAGTAGGTGGAGAGATCTCTTGGAAAAAAGCGATAGGATTCTTAGAAATTTTATTCCCGCAAGACAAGAGAGCAAGAGAATGGGATATCCAGGTACCAGATAAAAAAGACATTCCACTGTTTAGCGAAAAAGAGCTTCTTTCTGCGGCAAAAAAGATGAAGGGAAAGAAAGCCCCAGGTCTGGATGCCGTACCAACGGAAACAGTCAAGGAGATAGTGGTAGCTATCCCAAAACAAATGTTACACGTAATGAACCAGATACTGGTACAAGGAGTTGTTCCATATCAATGGAAAAAGACGAAAGTCCTGTTAATTAAAAAACCAGGAAAAGTGGATGATAATGCGTCGGCATATAGACCTCTATGCTTAATTGACAGCATAGCGAAACTGGCAGAACACTTGATAAATGAGAGGTTAAAAGCAGAAATAGAAGAAAAAGGTGGGCTAGCGACAACTCAATTTGGCTTCAGAGAAGGACGTTCTACTCTGGACGCCATTCAACAAGTTACCGCAGCTGCGATGTATGCGATGGAAGGCACGCATAGAACTTCAGAAATGTGCTTGTTAAACGCACTGGATGTTAAAAATGCATTCAACACAGCCAAATGGGATAGAATTATAAATGCGCTGGTAAAAATGAGAATATCACCATATCTAATTAAGATGATTGGTAGCTATCTCCAAGATAGGAGAATCACGTACTTGGACCTTGAAGGGAGAGAGAAAACATTTCCAATTACAATGGGAGTACCCCAAGGATCGGTGCTAGGCCCTGTACTATGGAATGCCATGTATGACAAGGTGCTAAAACTGGAATTACCGACTGCCACCAAAATTATTGGCTACGCCGATGACCTGATGGCAGTAGTGACGGCCAACGATGCAAAGGGATTAAAAAAACAAGCTGAAAGATCGATTGCACTGATTGAAAGTTGGATTGGGAAAATGGGATTGGAGCTAGCACCGAACAAAACGGAAATGATAGTAGTGACAAGAAAGACAAAAATAGAAATAGAGGCAAGTAAGGAGCTGAGATACCTGGGCATCACTCTGAACAATAGACTTTCTTTCAAAAAGCATTTAGAGACTCAGACAGTGAAAGCCCAGAAAGCACTAGAAGCGGTAAACAGACTAATGCCCAATATTGGGGGTCCGAGAGCTAATAAAAGAAAAATTCTAGCAGCAACAGTAAACTCAATAATACTTATATGGAGCGAATATCTGGCAGCATAGTCTAATATACCAAAGTAGAAGAGCACTTTTACTAAAAATACAAAGGCGTATGGTAATAAGAATTGCAAGTGCGTATAAAACAATATCGCTGGACTCGGCACTAGTGATAGCGGTGGTTATCCCATTAGATCTGCTGGCCAAAAAACGAAAAGACAGATGGGACCTCAATGTGGAAAAAATCGAAGCCCGACAACTAGCTATAGAGGAATGGCAAAGTAGGTGGGACCAAACCAGGAGTAAATGGACACGCAAGATGATAGCGAAATTAGAGCCATGGATTAATAGAAGTCATGGACAAGTAGGCTATTATATGACACAAGTCCTGAGTGGGCATGGCTGCTTTGCGTACTACTTGTTTAGGATAGGCAAGTACGCGAGCGACCGATGCATCATGTGTCGACAACGAAATAGTCCAGAACACACGCTGTTTGAATGTAATCGATGTGACAGACAGAGACTAGATATGGAACTAGAGATAGGACAATTAGTAACACCGGAAAATATGGTCAATCTGATGATTGAATCAGCAAGATACTGGGCAGCAATTGCAAAATACATTAACCAGATAATGAAAGGAAAAGAAGAAGCTGAGAGGGAAATACAATATGAAGATGAACAGTAAAATACAGAGAAATTTCTTTTACCCTGCAGTAATCTGATGTAATACCTAACGGTGGTCCCAAGATTACTTGTCACAAGCAGGAAGAGAGGGAAGGGTTTAGTTGGCCAGCATGGATTCCTGAGTGGGGAGCCCGGGGGGATGAGTTTCTCAATCTCCCGGTATACCCGCTCAGGAGCCCATGCGAATCCAACACTACTTGCCGCAAAGACCCTAGCGGCAAGAGTCTTCCCATTGTAAGGAGCTTGAAGCCGTAAGGCAAAAGGGAAAGTTACTATGGGGGCATCGGAAGATTCCTAATCCTCTTAAAAAAAATACATTCTCCCTTTTCAATGTTCAGCCATGGTACCTTTCCGATTTATTACTTTATTGAAATCTAAATGCGTGTATGGGCTGACTCCTTGGTTGGTCATGATCCTGCGTGGTTAGCCCATGTTAAAGGTGCTCCAAAAATACATATCTATCGACAATGTTTTGTAAGGCGATGCATTGCCTTACACCTATTTCGAAGTGTCCCGCTAAATATTTCATAATTTGCTTGTACTCTAAAGGAGGATCAAATTGTTTGGCAACGCTAAATGTGTTTATGGCATACAACTTCCTTGTATGAATCACTGTTATACTTGCGCATAAGCAAATTATCTCTAACCTTTAATTGCTAGCTATGTCTCCAAAAGTCTCTCTCTCAATCAGTCTAAACCAAATTTTCGCACTACCTTTCAACAGACACCTCGCAATATTTAACTTGGTTTATTCATCCCAATTGTCCTGTAACAAAGTTTCACATTGTCTAAAAATATCTTAGTGTTAAGTTTACTATCCCCATAAAATTGTGTGTTGTTCCGAAGGAAAAACTAGTTGGACTCCATCTCAAGGATTCCCCAGCATTAATATTTTTAACGCTATCTTCTAGATTTTCAACCTTACTTTCCAAATCTGTTTTAAGACCCCAAATCTTTTCTATGTTGTAAACCCACCTTGACAACTTTATTCGATTTCGTATACTTTTTTGGTTTAAGTTCTTAATTTTTCCGGTGGTTTCTTTATCACCTGCTTCTTGATTCGATTTGTTTGAATAATTTCTTCTTTCATGCCGTCTATATCCTCTACAATGTATACCACCTTTCCTCTAGTTTCATTTCCTTTACGGTCTTACTAGTTTCTTTTAAGCCCGAAGTTATTTCGTCACTCATCTCTTTAAATTTTCTTTCAATCATTTCACATTCTGCTTTTAATCTTTTAGTATTCTGATTAAATTTATCACTCAATTTTTTTTACTTCTTTCATTCTTTTTGTTTTTCTTTCATTTTTTTGATACATTTCGCACGCATTTCTTTCATGCCTTTTTCATGGTTTTCACTCATTCCTTTGAAACTTCTTTCATTCTTTTACTCATTTACTTTAAATTTTTTGCATTCTTTTCACTCATTTTTTGCAGATTTTTATCTAAATTTAATAAATGAGCCATCATATTCACTTCCGGAGTTTCTCCTTTACTCTGTGCTTTATTCACCGCTGGATCTTTTTTTTCCGGTTCTTCTAACTACACGCTTTCTGCTCTTTCAGCTCTCAAAAGAGAAGTACATTTCTTTCATTCTATCAGTCATCTTGGAAACCAATCAGATAAATTGGAAAGAGAAAACTTCCACCAAATCCTACGAGCAAGAAACTCTAATTTTCAGGCAACTTAATCGAGCGTTCGGACGCCAAAAATAATGTATCGAAGCTTGGTAAAACTGCCCTGGCCAATATGAAGATGCAATGTGCGCTTGCTTCATAAAAAATGTGAATTCATACCTTACCGTGCCCTTTTTCCTCTTTGGTTAATTCAGCGACCAAATGCTGTGGATTTTACGAAAATGAAATAAAACAAAGAAATATCAAGAAACATTTATGAACAATCCTCTATACATTCAAAAACAACTTTCTTTTAAATACATTATCTAAATAATCCACACAGATATAAATAACACTTATAAATGCAGTTTATAGCTTAAGTCTAGAAAGAAAAATTATCCTATCACTACTTAAATATTAAAACAATCTTCAACTAATCAAGTTCATAATTAGAACCACCCAAATATTTTATGTGTAGGTCACAAAGTTTTCTTTACAATTCTCATGGATGATTGAAATATTCTGATATTACCCGTGTCTATGTAGTTGATTAACGACGTTAGACAAAAATTTTTGATAAGGGTCAAAACGACTCAAACTATGACCGCAGGATTGTTAAAATAAATTATCCATTTACAAATAATTTTTTACGCAAAATAAGAAGTTTCCCTAGCCTAATCTACTTAACAATACAGAAATGTCCATTAGTTTAAAACAAATTTATACCTGCGCTTTGGATCGTCAAATTCTTGCAGATATTCTTCTTTACGACTGCCAGTCTTTGAATATAAAAACATCGTTTCCATTGAAATTAGCTGCATTGAAAAATTCTTGGTTCTATTTTTCCATTTTTAATCAATCTTCAGACGTAGAAACATCAGTTTACAAAGTGGGTTTATTTTTAAAAGATTAAAATTAGCATGTGACCTTGCACTAATATTATTTATATTAAAGCAACAAATCGTCGTTGTACAAGTGGAATGCCGAAAGAATGAATTACAAATCTTAAATCTTACATATTGGATGCCAAAAAGAATCAATGATCCGCTTTAATTCATTTCCGACTTTATATAGCAAATAATCTCAATACGTCATAGGCCTCAATTCTTCTGATTATGTACTGGAAGTATTAATCACCGCATGATGTAACAATTACTCACAATTTCGTGTTTTGTTATATCTAATGAGCTGTCGGTTTAAAGTTGTTGACATCATTAAATATTCCCATCTTTCATTTGTGAATAAAGCAACAGATTCTATCTCTCCCCAACGAACTTTAGTTATATAATTAGAACTATTAAACTCGATATCCTATCTGATTTTATAGTCGGCCAGTACTATTATGTTCCCAGAATTGGACCGTTCATTCATACAAGATAATTAATTAGCGAATCTTTGCTTATTATTTATAACTTTTTAAAAACTTCTCGAAAAATACCTTATTCTTTATTTTGCTATCGTAAATATGCTCTATTCGAGGATTCTGGAACTATTTGTCTTTCAATAAATGCAGTGTATTATATTTTGAATAAATAACGTTTATTGCGGTATTCCTACAGAGGATTGAATTCACACTTTAGACTCGCTTTATGATCTTTTATAAATGCAATAAAAACTTGTTTTAAAATGTATTTCTCTAGAATAATTATTTACACACGGATGCTTTTATTTTCACCGACTTAAAAATTGGGCTTCGTGCTAAAATGATGTCACTTTGAAGCGTTTTATTTTACATGATAATACACTTATCTTGATAAAATATATTATACAAGGTAAAGATAAAATATTGAAAAATTTTATTTTCTTGACTTTTTGGATCTGTTTTCTCACAGAATGTGGTGCTCAATGACCTCTTGTGACCTCACTATCATATCAATACACACGCACACACGTTTCAAATCAAAATAGCAAGATGAAATAGAATAAAAAGCATATTAAGAACTGGACTTGAACCTATAATATTTGTCTTACCGGAACAACGTGATAACATTTGCATCATCGCAACGGATGTCGGAATTGGAAGTTTACTTATAATATCACGTGTTACCTTATGTACGCCTGCTGAATACGTTTCAATTCTTCGAGATTTGGCAAGCGTAGATAGGGTAGCATTAAATATTACAATAAAGCTTCCAATTTTGACAATCGCTGGAATGGAGCAACACCGTTTTGTAAAGGAAACGTTTTGGGCTCAACTCTTAATCACAGAATACTTTTTCTGAATTCGATCAAGAATGCAAGAATGTTTACTTTGTCAGCACAAAATCAAGTGTCAAAGTATACGATTCCAGTATTCGTCAAAAAACGATACGGAAAAATACTTTCCTGACGTAGGCCGAGAAAGTATTTTGCTGTACAGTTTCTTATCCTGATTTTAAACAATATAATGCACTCCAACAAGCAATCTCTCAAAGTATAAACAAATGAATTTTTTTATTAAAAATATTACATCTATACTACTTGTATAGTACAACTATAATTTATTTATATTTACAGTAATGTTGCAATTTGTACAACCATGAAATAGTGGGTGAACTATTCCAGAAAAGCTGGAGGCACTACTGCTGTTTATTGATAGTAATTCTTCTGCACACTTGTCAGTGTATGTTTCTTCAAATATTTTATTTGCCGATTCACTAATAGTTCTTAGATTTTCAAAAATAATGAATGCGATTTTAGAAAAAACAGTATGTGCACCTCGCAGTAAGCACATTCGCGGATTTTTAATGCTTGTTGACCGCGGCTAGTGCCTCGGTCATCAATCTGTATTGTCGTCCGGGAATGTGTTGCTTTTACTACTAGATACACAATATACTATTGTTAAACGATCTATATAGAAATTTCTAACTAAACTTGTTTGCAGCACCCCTTCAAAAGTGTACGATGCATAAAAATCGGTAATATCAAATAAAAAGAAAACAAATATAGATAAAATACCTCTTTAAAATGATGTTTTTTCCATAAGCTGGAAAAGCAGATGAAACATTTCTGCGTTTGAGATATAAGTATTACGGCTCTAGTTAGGTTTATCCAAGGTTTGCTTTAGCTCGGAAAATTTAAAAGCAGTGGATTAAAAGGTACGGGTCGCATTATAATTACTCAGTTAAAAGTATAGAAGTAACAAAAAGCAAATCAGTTCCCAAATAACATAATATCTAGTTATAGAAATGATTTATAGCTCTATCAAATAAAATATTTAGTTATGAATTCGGCACCGAAAACAAATTTAATTTTGTTCTTGCGATAAGAATGTACATGTGTAGGAAACACATGTAAGCATGTTTGCAGGCACTAATGCGGTGGTACTGGACTATTAATCATAAATTTGAAGTGTACACACGACATTATTATACCTGTAAGGAAACGCAAGGTATAATTTAAATATAGTGTGAAAATTTCCAGGGCAATCGATGGTTAACCCAAGTTCATTTTACAAGGTTTAATTTGGACGTAGCAAATATATGCAATTTGCATGCAAAACACATAATTGAACACTGCAGAACCGCCAGCTTATCTTACCAAAATAAAATAACACAATTTCGCATCCTTGCATAAAGCTCGAGTGATCAAACAGTTTAACAGCTTATCCCGACAGAAGTACATGGTGATCGATTCCCATTCGTGTCGTATTATGTCTAAGCATGCTATATATTTTTTCGCATATTTGGATCAAGCGACAAGCAAATGCACTTACGGTCGACCGGGATCGTCCTGACAGCCTACAAGAATGCACTTATGCAGAGCACATCTGCATAGTTCTCCACGCGCGATGCTATATTCTGCTTTACACTCAAAAGCGTTTGTTCTGTAGTTCAATGTAGGATTCGCTTTTTCGTTTTGGTCTGAAATACATTTTGCATCAGCATCAGTTGTGCGATAAAATTTACAACTACATTATACTATTAAATCAACTTCGACCGTTCTATATGACTGACTAGCTTATGAGTTTTATTTAAAGAAAAAGATGATACAAGTCGGGGAATAGTATGTATGGGATAATCTATAGAACTGGTAGCATAAAAATATGCAATAAACATGGTTAACATCGTCGTACACAAGGTGTTCCTACAATAGAGAAAATGTTCTTATAGTGAGAAATTCGAAATTTAACTAAAATATTCTCAAACATACTAGAAAAAGATTTTTATACGGTAACGAAAAATAAAAGGCAATAAAGTTTTAATCAATAACGTCTAGAAAAAATAAGTGCACTCCTTTAACTCTTTGAGTGTTGTGGTACACGTGATGAATCACTTTTGTTGGTGTTGTTTAGCGGCAGTGGTTTCAATAATGTACCACACTTTTGTACACCTTCTACTGATGATTGAGTGGTAGAATTCCTAAACCACTGGATGAGAGATATCTAGGGAGCCTCAACAGTTACTGCTGTGGTTTGAAACTAGGATTATTTGAATATGCTGTTATGTATTTCACTTGTTTGTTTTCTTGTGATGAAGTATTGATGTTTGTAGGTTACTTTCTGTAAAAGTTTTAGTTTTGGCTGTAAATATTAAATTTAGTGGTAGATTTTTGAATATTGGCAAGTATTATTGCACTAGTAATATGCATTTTTGGTTATATGTAAAGATAAACAAACATTTATAGTGGTACTTATTATGTACCACCACTCCATTTATAGATTTCTAAAATAATGTGTTTGTATAGGGAAATGTCACGATTGAGGCAAGATGATTTGCCATTTAGACTGGTGGATATGTCAGTTGATGAGTTGTATCAAGAAATTGAAAACATGAATATATCTGCTGTACCTATACCATCAGGATCAGAATCTGAAGATGAATCTGGCATATCCGATGGTGAAGAGCATGCAGTGAATGTTGAAAGTCAACTCGAAAACATTTCATTTTCTGCATGTGAAGGGTCCGAATCCGACCTACCACTAGCAACTTTTAGAGATAGGATTATTCAAAATCTTCTTCCTGTTTCCAGTCCAAATGTCACAGAAGAATATCAACCACCAACGTGGGAGAAAAACTTCAAGCCAATGCCACCTCCAACATTTACACATAGTGTTGGTGTGCCTGATTTTATCAGAAATATAGAAAACATCACGCCGTATAAAATTTTTCAACAGTTACTACCTGAGGAATTCATCGACCACTTGGTGTTTCAAACCAATCTATATGCAGAACAAAAAAAAATTATTAGGCAAAAATTATATTTCTTCCACTACCACAGAAATTAAAACATTTTTGGGAATCAATTTGCTTATGGGTATCAAACATTCTCCTAGCTACAAAGATTATTGGTCTAGTGCACCTGATCTCAACGATCCCTTTATTAGTAACTTAATATCCCTAAGACGATTTAGTTGGCAACTGTCACATATAAATGTAAACGACAACTCTGTTATGCCTAAAAGGCCATCCCCTAATTTTGATAAGCTTTTCAAATCACATCCAATGATCGCTGTTTTCTCAGCAAATTTTGAAAAATGTTTGGTTCTCGACAAACAAATAGCTATCGATTAATCCATGATAAAATTCAAGGGACGCAGCTCATTAAAGCAATATATGCCAAAAAAGCCAATAAAACGAGGCTACAACATGTGGGTTCTTGCTGATAAACCTGGATATTGTTGGAAATTTGATTTTTACATGGGCAAGACAAATGCCCCAGAAAAAAGTCTTAGCGCTTGCGTAATCAATCAGCTTTCATCTTCCCTGCATGAAAAATATTTCTATAATTATTTTAATAGCGTTCCATTATAGCCTTTTAATTTATTTTGGGATTTTGTTAAACGAGAATTTCCAATAAGCGAAGAGAGCCCACGGCAAGTTCTGATGGAAAATGGCTCAAAGTTGTGGAAATCTCAAAGGCAAAGCGGCTAGTCGAACTATATGCTCTGGGTGGAACATGAGCTGTGGGTCGGGGTTGAATTGCGATCACAAATATAAAGAATAAGGCGCCACCGTATTTTTCTATACAGAGAAGACCTTACTCAAGTCCCTTGTACAAGGCTAATGCGGAAACCTTTATGCTATAACCGCTATACAATTTATTAAAGACCACATAATCCCTAAAGTTTCTTACCTTATGGCTCGACCTTGACCTTAGTAATCCTCTGCAACACCTGCGAACAGATTAAACAAAGAAAAGCACTGTTTGTGCATTCATACTCAAAATTTTTTAAATTCAATTGGAATCATCTTTCATTCATCCTAAATAAAAAGAATAGTCTTTTGTTCGAAAATAAAAATCTATTCCTCTAGTATTCAATAATGTGTTTTTATACAAAATATCTTTCTTTCTTTATATCATGATTAATTTAATTTGTGAAAAATTATTTACAAAGGCACTGGATAAAATCAGTACCACTCACATTAAATGTGATTTTATTTAACAAATTGACAAAGCATAAAGTTGCTTTCTAAATCGTTGCTTATTGATAACAAAAATGTTAATTAGGGTAGATCTACCTTAACCTTACAATGGATAATTCCAAATAAGTATGAATGAAATATCAAACATAGAAATTTAATTTTTAAGTTCTCATAAATATAAGAATTCACTTTCTCTAACACGTAATGATATCTTCTGTTGTTTCATTGAATTAATAAAAGAATGAGGTAAGTAAAAGTTTCAGATTCCTATTGCTTAATATTGAAAAATATAATTGTGGTCTGTCCTTGACCTATTTAGAAGTTTACACAACTTGATTAAACAAAAATTTATCTCGTTACTACGTCCATAGTTCAACTAACATACGAAAACAATTTTTCTACATACCAGAACTCCGTCTGTCTGAAAAATACCATAAAAGAATCTTACGTCAGCATTGAAATACGGAAATCTCCAATTTCGAACAAATAATTGTACTGCATACTGAAAATCACATTACTCGGCATCCATTTTGAGTAATTAAATTCCGCCAGGACCACACCAAGAACAAAGCGTAAAAACCATATTTCTTCTTGCTTTTAATCAAAAATAACGTAAACCAGTCTCCTGATTACCAATCTGCATGTTAATTTAAAGATGCTTTATATGTACATTAAACCACGAAAACCATCAAATGATGCTTGATAATTTAACTTGAATACTATCATATATAAATAAAGTTGCTTTATGTAATTTGGATTGAATACCATTTATAAAATTTTATATTATATATAAATAAATTTGTTTGTAATTTAAATTGAATACCATATATAAATAAATTGCACTAAAAATTTTTAATTAATATCGTTACAGAATCAGATTTTTACTTACTGTTACCACGGCCTTTCAACCAAAAAATCTTTCGTCATCTGCGAGCTGTTCCAACAAATGGACTATCAAAAAAATGCCTCTCGGAGATGACATTCTCCTAACAGAACTTAATCCGTACGTGCTTCCAACACGAAAAACAGCAAAAAACCATTGTTTCTAAGAACAATTCGACCTGCTTTCACCACAGCTGTGTTAGAAGTGTCGTCAAGCGAGTTGCTGCCCGGTAACACCGTTACTTCGTAATTTCTTATAGATGGAGCTCTAGGAATGATACTTAATAGAAGCTTTTATTTTGTCACCGTGGAAATTAAATTCCAATTTGAACCGAACGCCAATATTTTATTGGGCAATAGGCAATATTTAATCAATGGATTGAATAGCATTTTTATGCATTATATTATTTATTATTAAATAAAGGGATTAATTATACGAACATATCTAGGTAGAAAATAAAATTGCTACACCATTGATGGAGAATTTGAAAAGGTATAATATTCATGTTGTAAGTACAGTAAACATGTCAGACCGTTACCTTCCTACATTTTGGCCAGATAAAACCATGAAGTGTGGTGAATATCAGTGGTTCACAAGTGATTCAGGATTGTTAATTATCAAATGGAAGGAGACAAGAGCTGTACATATTATTTCAAACTATCATGATCCAGAAGATGTAGGTGAAGTGAAACGGAAAGAAAAAGATGGCAACATTACCCAGCTGCCATGTCGTGTTGCTGTAATTGAGTATAATCATAACATGAATTACGTTGATAAATTCGATCAGCTGCTAAGCAATTACAAAATTGATCGGCGTAGTAAGAAATGGTGGCACAGAATCTTTTTTTACTTGTTAGATGCATCAGTTGTAAATTCATATTGTTTTGACAAATTATTGGGATTACCAAAACTTACTGCTAAAGACTTTCGACGTGAGATAATGAATGATTTGTTGGCCGACCAGTTAGTACTAGTTTGTAAAAAAGACGATCATCAGGTATGCCAATGGAAAAGATCCAAATAAAAAAATCAAAACCTTTCACTCCAGTTGAAGTAAGGTTAAATTATTCCGCTAATCAACCAGAGCGTAGCTCTCGAAGAAGATGTGCGTTGTGTAACACGCAATCTAGGCAAGTGCGTACCGACTGGATTTGCAATGCACGTCATGTTCCATTATGTTTAAGTAAAAGTAAATCTTGTTTTCAAAGATATCATACTACTGCTTAAGTTTACTTTATATATATATATATATATATATATATATATATATATATTACTCATATTTAGACCAGGGTAGAAAATTAATGGAATACATCAAATAATTTTAATCACCGTGTATAAGAAAGTTTATTAGATAATACGCTTTATTAAAAACCCGTGGAGAAGAAAAATTCATTCGTTTTATTAAAAATAAGCAGTTTTAAAATGCTCAACGTGTAATTTAATTATTCCAAAGTAAAGAATCAAATGGAAATTACGTGCAAGATTTATATTAATTGATTCAAGTTTGGGCAACGAGTATTAAACGAAACGTACAGATAATAATTGAATATTTAATTAGGATTCACTAAAAATTAAAGAGTATTAATTTTAATTGAAGTTAATTGAACCGTTAGTAACAGATAATATCTATAGAAACTTGTAAAAACCCAAGATTATAATACCAGAAAATAATGCTCTGAGAATTAATATTATTTTGAACACCTGCGTAGTTTAAATATCACATACGGCGTAAATTTTGTAGATAATTAATAGTTTCAAAGAATCTTGGAGAAACCGGGGCTTAATATTCACGAGAATGTGCGATACGGGGTTATTAAACCCAGATAACAGTCCACATGGACTAAAATATAATCGATAATAAAGAATATCAATTTGCACCAATACGAACAGGTTAGAAAAGGAAAGAAAATGCGTCAAGCAAAGACACATATAGTAAAAGGCGGGATTTAAGCAACGTCACGAGGGTCACAATTGGTTGAAAATAGGATGCAAATATCAGAGGTAGAAACAACAATTTCGGTATAAAAGTCAATTAGTTATTTCTCGGACATGCTTGCGTGCCGTGTGTTGAAATTTCTGAGATTTAAATGGGACGAGTGAAAATTCGTAAAATCGACGCGCGAGCGACAGACTGGGAACATAGAATGAGGAATTCTTTAGAATTACCCGTTTTGAGGACAAAAGCGACGTGCCGGCTTTTGCTATATATACCGAGATGAATATAAACAAGCCCTCTTAGACTCTTAGACTTTTGACTATTCGATGCGTTAAAAGCTCTTACATCCGCGACTTGATTGAAGATGTTAAAACAGTGCATTTTAGTTTGATAAAATAATTTAAAATTTTGCTCGTATATTTTAGTGATTCAAAATAGTTGGTTATTTACGTGCTAACATGAATGTACTTCAGTGCACTTAGATACAAGGTAATAAAATTTAGTTTCACTGTACCAATTAGCAAAATTTACAACGACAAATGTATACACAAAAGTAGGCAGTTTTGGCGTATATTGGTGAAAGAAGTATGAAGTTATTTGCTATTTTTCGGGGGTGTTAATAATTAAATGGTTCAAATACGTGTCTGGATCCACGAAACAAGGGTCAGATATACATAGATGAGTTCCGGAAAAGCCCAGAAACAACTGGTGATGGAGAAAATTTTAAAAGCGTTGAGAATTAGAAGCCGTAAATATAATCCTGTTGGAATGGTGTGATTAACTAAAGGGACGATGTACTTTGAAGCTACGAGGACAGTAACCTTCAGGTAAATTATACTATTTTGTTTGACATTTTTGTGTGTGTTGAATAACTTTATAATTGATTTACTTTAAATGGACATTAGTGAAATTGTACTAACCATAAAATTTTAATTTTAAGATGAAATTTGCTTGTTGAAGTAGAAAGGAGTATTTAGTTTTGATGTTCGGTAATATGATGAAAATTTGGGTATGTCTTTGAGCTCAATTAGACGAACCTGGTTAATTAACGTAAAGGGGTGGTAGATGCTCCCTTTATACTCAGACTCCGGTCTGCTTATATTGTTATATTAATTAGTAGGCATCCAACAAGGACTTTAATTTTGGATGCACATTAAAATGATAATAAAATTAATCTTGAAATTCTTTTAAAACTGAAATTTATGCTGAGTTTTAATTTTGAAATTTTAATGTATTCTGAATATTGATGTAAATAGAGTTAACGTTGATGTTTTTGGTAGGAATGTGTTGTTTTTTATGAATGAGGAGGTTTATAGCATTAGGTGAGCAGCCGAGGCGAAAAGAGGATCACAGCCGTTTATGACGCCCAATCTGTGGGACTAGAATTTTTTTGTTGAAAGGACCCAGTTCCCGCATTCAAAGGAGAATATCACAGCAAATTTATATATATATATATATATATATATATATATATATATATATATATATATTACAAATAGCGCAAAAGAAAATAGTTTTGTTTGTAGTGGATTGATGGTACATTCTGAGTACCATCCAAAATATTCAAAAAAAAGGTATACTTTGTAAGAATATGTATTTTTTATGTTAACTAGGCATATTCTATTGCGTATGCAGTGATTTATTATGATTTACAAGTAAAAAAATAAAAATCTTTTGCTCCACTAGGAACTTTATTCTGCTTAAAGTTTTGCTCCTCAAAGATTTAAAAGGATAGAACGTTTACGGGAACTTATAGAGATATCCTATGTATATTTATGTATATTTAGTAATGACAAGTAACACAACCCTTTCAAAAATATCTGAACCCATATTTATGTTCACCGATGCAAAAACGCAACATAGACTTGTTTCTTTTACGTACTTACTATTTTTTAGATGTTACACCGCATTTAAATTTTCGTTATGACACATCATTTTGATGAATTGTTTTTTAAAAAGTTTATTATAAAATGACTTTATGCTGTTTTGGTACACCGTGATAAGAATAAAACGGATGCCGGGTAAGCACCAGTCGAAAATTGAGATAGAGAGTATGAGAGAATTTAAAAAGGAATTTTTCGTGTTGCTGAAATAAAAAATTGTTAAGCACATGCATAAAAAATGTAAGCAATCAATGACAGAGCTATAGTCTGCCAAAAGAAATAATATTCGTTTTATTTAAAAACAAAAGGTAAGCAAGTAAAACAAGAACAGAACTATAGAAGTTATAAGCTTCCTTACAGTTGTATAGTTTATACCCAGTAGATATATCTTTTCTTAAACTACGCGTGATAACTGAAGTCCCTGTATGTGTGTTGTGGTTTGTTTAGCATTTTTCTTAATCTTCTTTGGGAATTAAACCACTCATAGTTATTAAAATCATCTTTATTTACGTTCAGATCCATGACCTAGGATCGTTGTCAAAATAACAATTTCAAGTTTGACATTTATGACATAAATTGAAGGTGACTTTGATTTATTGATGTTCGATATATTTGGTTTGAGTACATTAGACGATAATTTTAAAGTTTAAAAGAATAATTGCCTTCAATCTATTTTGCGCCTTGGGAACGACTTTTTAGGTGGCCAATACGCTTAACGTGAAACAGCTGATTAATTTTTATTGTTAAATTTCATATAAATTCAATAACTTGAGGATTGGAAAACATTTTTTAACATATTTCTATTTATACAATTGGGAGGATGGTTATTGAAGAAGTGGCGATTGCGTTACCGTAAGGTTTAAGCAGTCATTGTTTTATATTTATTTTGAGTGGGAAAAACTCATTATGTTTTAGGCTACCTCTTTGGTCGATTTTAGCATGGTTCTGCGCAGAGATGAAATGGGTCATGGGTCAACTGGGTCACTGGGTCCAAGTGGGTCACTTTTTTGTTTGGGTCACTGGGTCAGTGGGTCCCGTGTACTGACCCAGACTGACCCAGTGACCCAGATTGACCCAGTGACCCGCATTGACCCAGTGACCTACATTGGCCCAGTGGCCTAAATTGACCCGGTGACCCAAACTGACCCAGTGACCCAAACTGACCCAATTGTTTCAGTAACAAATTGAATTATTGAAGTCATAAAAATCTTTTTCTCATACTTTCAGCTCAATTTATTAACTATTTTCACAAATGCATAAACTTATTGGTGCCGTTAGTTGCTAGCATTCGTTTCATATTTCAAGCAAACGCTAAAATATTTTGTAAAGCGATGTATTATCGCTTTTTATATAATATGAAACGCATTTTTACATGTTTTTCAAGAAACGTGCTGTGGCGCTGTGCCGCGAGAATGCAGTGTTATGAACGTATACAATTTTGTATGTTCAAATAATAGTATTCTTTCACATAAGAACTGAAATAATTTGTAGCAAAAATCTTAATATTATATACCCGGTTAATTTCAGTGTCCATTATTTTTGTAATTTGTATATCATTATCATTAAGCATGGATAAACATCACCTTAATGGTAATTTAAACCTTATACATAAGTGCTGACTTTTATAAATCTCCGTGAGACCGAGTTTTCTTGATAAGACTAATTAACTAAAAGAATGATGAAGATCATATAAAACAATGTTCCTGTATCAACTCGATGTCAGAAAACGGGATTATTCAATTTATATTTTATTGCGTCTGTCATTGAAAAATATTTTGATCATTTAGTATATTTAATTGTTAAACATTCTCACACTAATTAAAATTGTCTCGGATAGCAGCTACTCCTTATGCCAGATAGTTCTGAGACTTATTTTGTAACTGTAATTCGTAGAACAGCACATGTTTATTAAAAATTAATAATAAAATTTCCAAATTTCATAATCGGTTATTCGATAAAACTCGCCCACTAATTGAAGACATCACAGAGGACCAATTTGAGACAGCAAGAAAATTTTTGCAACTGCATCAATTTGGGTCAATTTAGGTAACTGGGTCAATTTGTGTCACTGGGTCAATGTGGGTCAATTTGGGTCACTGGGACAATTTGGGTCATTGGGTCAATTTGGGTCGCTGGGTCAGTTTGGGTCATGGGTCACTAGGTGGTGGGTCACAATCTCATTTGGGTCGCTGGGTCATGGGTCACATTTTAGGTGACCCATTTCATCTATGGTTCTGCGGCGACTCTATGGCGGGTTTACACTTGTCAGATACCAATACTGTTCAACAGAGATTATATATGGTTCTGAGATAATCCTATTGGGAGTTTACACTTGTCAGATACCAATGCTGTTAACCAGCGGTTGCTAATATGCTTATTGTTATGTAATTAGTTATTGTATGTATAAATAGAAATCATGTATGTAGGCTGTATTTCATGTTAATATCGCAAGGAAAACCCAGGAAAAACTTGCAATGCTACCTAGATATTGTGGGCATTTGTTTTTCAGAACCATGTTAAAATCTACCAAAAAGGTAGCCTAAATCATAATGAGTTTTTCCCCCTCAAAATGAATATAAAACAATGACAGCTTAAACCTTACGGTAACGTAATCGTAACTTCTTTAATAACCATCTTCCCAATTGTATAAATAGAAACATGTTAAACAATGTTTTCCAATCCTCAAGTTATTGAATTTATATGAAAATTAACAATAAAAATTAATCAGCTGATTTTACGTTAAGCGTTTTGGCTACCTAAAAAGTCGTTCCCAGAGCGCAACATAAATAGAAGGCAATTATTCTTTTAAACTTTAAAATTATCGTCTAATGTACTCAAACCAAATATTTCGAACATCAATAAATCAAAGTCGCCTCCAATTTATGTCATAAATGTCAAACTTGAAATTATTATTTTGACAACGATCCTAGATCATGGATCAAAACGTAAATAAAGATGATTTAAAAAACTATGAGTGGTTTAATTCCCAAAGATTAAGAAACAAACTGATGAGTCATCAAGGCTATCAATCACCATCGCATATGAGTTGCATAGGTTAGCATACCGTCAATATATTTATAGAAATTATGAAGGTAGCATTGACAGGTGGCAGGATTTTGTAATAACTAATATATTCTAATATATACGGTATCTAGAAAGAGAAGGATTACGTAGTACGATATGTAATCAATAAAACTAACAAATCAAAACATTTGGTTGTATTGTCTTAATAATGTTCTTGTTCTATCTGATTAATGATATATAATGCGGGACATAATGTCTATATAAATTATGTAGTGTCTTCACAGACAAAATTATTAAGCTGAAGAGTGTCAATTTATAATAATATCCGTAAGAAAACGTATGTTTAAATGATTCAACAAGTTGATCTAACATTTCTTCACATTTATCATGTTATGGAGATGCGACCTAAATATTCAACCAGGACGCCAAATATAGGACCAGGTAAACAACGTAAGACCCAAAAGACGATTGTAAATCTAGCCCTATGATATGAATTAATAATAGACACGCAAATTAGTAAGTTCTTACTTACCAATAAACAGACAAGAATAAAAATTAGTCAGAGAATTATACATGTATTCCTCTTTTAAAACTTGCAAAGACTATTCAGGAGAGAAAGGTACTAAATACACAAAGCAAAGTAAGAAAATGAAAATGTGGTTTTAAAGATAGACCATCGTAACTATAATTATATCTGATAGTAGTATTAAGGAAAACCAAAATTATTTCGATATCTGAACAAAGTCAAATGTGTGGAATTTAACTTAAATATATAAATCGATAAATCCCAAAAATACTAAGATATTTATTTACAATAATAATTAAACATGGGCGTCTCATCAAGGGAGTTAGCTCCAAAAAGGGGTAAAGCAATATCTAGGTAGGAAAGTGCACAAAATGATTAGAAGGCAGGAACTGAACGTAACAAAGACAAACGCTAATATTTTGAATAACTATTTGACCCGAAGGATAAAAGATAAACTGTATAAACGCTATAAAAATGACCATCAAAACCTAACTATAAAAAATTTAAACAAAAAATGTCAGCTTCTTTAAAATAACTGCCTTAAACTGGTCATTGCGATAATGCAGTAGCATTTGGAATAGTTAATTATACCAAGTGGTCAAACTGTCATCTACTAACACAATCATTTACAAAATGATTACCGGTGTTCATATTTAGTTTGTTGTCTACCGCTTCAAATGTGTTGGGAGCACAAAGGCTATTCGTTTTCTTACACAGAAAGAACTAGAGGCTGCTCTGACAGATTAGGTTAACAAATTGGAAACAGAAGCAGTAAGATTTTCTTGTTAGTATTCATTGAAAAGGATGAAGAAGATGTAGAGGTAAAAGAATAGAATATGGCATACTATGCTGCATGAACTTTTGAAGAGCACATAGAAGATAAAGGAGAGTAATTCAAAATCCAAAAATGGAAAACGGTACAAGAGAACGAAAATCTTGATCGAATACAAAATTAGTTAAACGTAAATCCTCCATATATTTCTTATGTATTTTAACGACGAGGTACTTGATGTAATTAAACTTTTAACGAAATATGTAATAATCAACATTCGTAATGACCTTTAATCAGATTGAAATGCCGTTTCTGATGGATTATTACACACAACCAAATGTCTTAAAAGAACGCTGAAGAGACTTGATATAATAAAAACAGCACAAGTAGATGTAATGTTTGTAATATAAACTGCAGTATACAATTATCTGAAGGTGCATTTAAAAACTTCAAGTTTTACAAGATTCAAAAGTTTCTTTCGGACAATAAATAAAAGACACCTGCAGTTAAGTGTATTTTCATTTAATTCGCAAATAATTATTTCAAAAATAAAGATGTGACTGCATCACTTTTACTGCATTTATCTACTTCGCCAATGTAAACATTAGATGATGTATGAGGATTTGTCGGAAGGTGAGATAAGATTGTCGGTGTTTGTTTGTGAACAAAGGCCGTTCTTTTCCTTATCGTCTGACACTTTGACAATATAGTTACTTAAAAAGACGTTTAAAGTAAAATTTTTAAAACATATGTTGGCTATCTATGGTACAAATTAGTATTAATTTTTTAAAAAGATGAACGCATAAATGATTTTAAAAGATTTGCGGCAAACATTAAGCAACTATGTTTCCTCCAGGATCACGTTTCGCCGCTAGATTGTTCGTCTTGTGCATGGTGGATAAGTTTTATAGATGAAGAACGCCGTAACCCATAAAAAACTTCGACATCGACGTAACCTAAACATTTTACTTCGAACAATTTCGGGAATAACCTAACATAACTTCGTCGGAGTAGAGAATGGAAATAAAGTGTATCCTATTTTTACGGAATTTTTCTAAAAAATTAATTTTAATGATATCTCCATACAGAACGCGCGCAAAATGCTGCCTAAATTACTCCAAATGACCTCCAAAACCCGGTCTACGCTACAAACCCTGGAGTAGAGTATAATTGGGAATCCTGCCGCCACATTTCCCCCAGAATCCCACATTTCCCCACACATCTGGACCAAAAAGTTTTCTTCGACTAACCATTTTTCATCTTTCGAGATAAATATATCTTAAATTTTTCATCTTTCGAGACAAATGAGCATCCTCATTTCCTCCCACATCTGAACCAAAAAGTTTTCTTCGACTAACCATTTTTTTATCTTTCATCTGAACCAAATAGTTTTCTTCGTCTAGCCAATGCATCTTTCGAGATAAACCTACCTTGTTTGGTATCAATTAATATTAGATTTTTCTCAGCTACCCGAATTTCTAGAAATTTTTCAGATAGCATCACCCCCCAGGGAGCTACCCCCATTTTAAGATTTCTTACCTGTAGCGACTTTTGAGCGTTCTTATAAACTTTTTTAGTCATGCGATACATCTTGTTAGTCTAGAATTTTATGCACAACCGAATCTGCAAACAGATTTAAAATCGGACTACTCCTTACAAAGTTACCCCTTTAAAGCTCTCAAACCTCTACATTTTGCTCTTTGCTCCCAAATCTGAACCAAATAGTTTTCTTCGTCTAGCCAATGCATCTTTTGAGATAAACCTATCTTGTTTGGTATCAATTAATATTAGAATTTTCTCAGCTACCCGAATCTTTAAGAATTTTCAGATAGCACCATCCCCAGGAGCTACCCTGATTTTAAGATTTCTTACCTGTAGCGACTTTTGAGCGTTCTTATAAACTTTTTAGTCATGCGATACATCTTGTTAGTCTAAAATTTTACCACAACCCGAATCTGCAAACAGATTTGAAATCGGACTACTCCTTACAAAGTTACCCCCTTTAAAGCTCCCAAACCTCTACATTTTGCTCGTCTATGACATATGCTTAAACCAAACATCTCCAAAAATCAAAAACCGTGGAGATTTTAGAAATGAGTTCTTTATAAGCCATAAGTGCTTAGTATTTAAAATCATTTTTTTCAAACAGTAATGTGCTTTTCTCAGAATATCGCAAAACTTTTAAAATTTTCTGGTTTTAACATAATTACATGCACAATGCTAAATAGTTGGAAAATACATAGACAAGGACAAACTAATTGCTTTAAAATTATGTGACGTATAGTGAAAGTAGCATAGAGGACAAACTAATTGCTTTACAATTATGTGACGTATAGTGAAAGTAGCCTTTCTTTTTATTAATTAGCAGCTATGTGATTTGAAAAATACAATAGATATGCTCAATGTCATCCATTAGAAAATTCCCGTATAATTGCTGGAGGGTTTATTAATCATACAATGAGCGCCCTAGTATGGTCGTCCTTATAAATTTTTTAAACCTGAAAGAAAAAATTTTCAGCGTCGTCATATAAATCAAAACCAACTTCTATTATATGGTGGTGAGAATTTGGTGGAAATTTGCCTAACCTATAGGTTGTCTTACCAACTAGTTGGTTGATATTTAATTGTGATACTCGCATTCTACAATGTTCCAAAGCTACACTCTATACGAAACTAAGATCAAACGAAAATCGTGTACAAAATTTGGAAATGTATACTACACATTTGTCAATTAAAAGGAGGAAAAAGTGACTTTGTGTATGTGTATTAGTTTTAATGAATAAAATATATTTCTATGTGTAGTGTACTTGTTAAGTATTTGAATTGAAATATAAATATTGTTTCAAACGTTTTGGTTTTATTTATATATAATGGTATTGTTAGGATACAATAAAAATACAATACTCACGTTAATCGGAAGCAGTAGCAGAATCTTGGTTTATGTAATATCGTCGAAGTTGAACAAAAAAATTTTAAACTAAAAGGTATGTTTTAAACACACAGTTGTACTCATTTCTATTAAAATTAAATGTAGCGCTCTTTGTTATAATTCTTTTAATAAGAACTTAGATACCCATTTCAGTTGCGTGGACATTTTGAAAAATCAAACAATAGCAATGTATACCTTATATTTTATAACATGAACAAGCTAATATATACAAAAATAATTTTAAATTCACATCATTCATTTCTTATGATAATAGTTGCAGTGGTTAAATTTTACTTTAGAACTTACAATTTAGTATATATTCCATTTGAATATCTGCCAACAGTTTTATAAACCCCATCTCCTCGATTATTTCCATAAAATCATCCAGATCTTCGGGCAATGATAACACTGCAGAACAGTGCTGTATTGCTTCCTCGTATGACTGACACATAAGACATTTTCTCCTTCTATCGAAAGGCGTTGCCCACATTCTGCTTTTTTACTCGTAGAGCATTGCGAAATCTTCGAATAACCTCCCAAAGTCTTTATACATATTTGTTATATCGTCTCTTTAAACTGTACAATCAACAAATAATAACTTCTACGCCAACAGTCCTTTATAAGAGCTACTCTATTCGGATATGTACCGGTTGTGCCCGATTTGTGTGCACGCACGAAACAATCGGTAGGCTAAACAGAAACTGAATGATATTGTATCGTACCATGCTTTTATACACATTATAATTAAGATCGTATAATAATTAGGTAGTTTACTTTTAAATTAGGAGAAACCCAGCGTCGTTTAACCTTGAGTAACATTTCAAACCAGTCTATTCACGTCGGTGAAAACCAATTAGCATTAATACCAAGTATTCCGTACTTTCGTAGGTTGTTCATTTCCTAGAACCAAATCTTCCGCATAGCGGACGGTAGCACGTAATGATTTCTAGAACCGACATGTACTCGATATCGCCCAAATAGAGAATTAGATGCTCGATGTCTGTCAACTTCCGATTTCCTCGTAAAGGTAGAAAAACTCGATCAATCATCCATTAAACTTCGACCCGCTTCCGTTTTGATAATTTCCAAACATTTTCGAACGACAATGGGCTGAGAATTTTTAAACCTCCGAGGGATCTTTAAGTCGTGACCAATTACACATCCGAGCTACGCGTAAACTAACATATTTTGCAGCAACTGTATAATACATGCATACCCCTTCTCTGCGCTACTGCTATTCTTATAGTTGCTTGGAAAAGTCAGTCGCCCTTTTACTGCTAGGGCCGCTAAAAGCACCATTCCATACTTTATTTATAAGTGTAGCACATCGCGCACTTTTTGTCAGTTAATTAAATTTTTGTTTATGTAGGCCTTTACACTTTCGCTTATTTAAACATCTAATACGACCGATTAACCACTTTCGATTATTCTAACGGGAACCACCATACATCCCACCGCACCGTTCTTTTTGAATCCAACGATCCTATGGGCTTCCGACACTAACACCTAACGTATCTTTCCTACTAGTTGTTAAACAAAAACTACCGGTATCGCCATTGTGGATATAAGCAGATGTTTGTGGATGTGTACGAGAATATGTAACCATATACATTAATTAGTCTAAGCTATTTTATTTAGTCCAAGAAAATTATTATTTTCTAATCCACAACTAATAATCGCCTTTATAGGTTTAACATTTCTACCATTTCCCAATGACTGGTGCTACGTACATGGAAACTTTAATTTCTTATTAGAGAATTCTTATTATCCCACGCACTGCTGCGTAGTTGCATGCCCACCCTTTTGGGAATATATGCTCGTTATAGGTTGTAGCACCCGCGGTTTTACTTAACTACACTTCGTGAGACCCTTTAATCTTTTTAATCGTATCTTTCTCGCTTACAATACCTCGGACTTAGCCCTACTACCAACAAATTCTAATACTAGACCCCATTAAATTCGTCTTTAAATTTCCTACAAGTTTTTATCGACAAGTGTTATATTGTATTTATTATACGCGGGTAGTCACTCTTTTAAGATAAATATATTTTGCTAGGTATCAACTAATATTAAATTTTCTAGGGACCCCAAATCTGTAAATAGATTTTAAATAGGACCACCCCATACAAAGTTATGCGTTTAAAGACCCAAATCACTGATTTTGCCCATCTTTATTTAACTCCATCTTTAAAACCCTTTTTCGCTAACCGAGACATATGCTTTAACTAACCATTCCCCTAGAAATCTAAAACCGATGTGCCCCGCGAATACCGCGTGGAGATAACACGTATACCCTGTCAACCCAAATAGAAACAGGAAGGATTTGGAAAGTGGGAGAAGAACTTAAAAATTATGGAATCTTAAAACTAATATACACAATAGATTTACAAAATCTGTACAACTATCTTATATCTTTACGCCCCCATGCGTAGATTGTTGTACTATTAGGAATGATGTACCTTTTGTCATCCTCCCTCGATAAACTAATTTTATTAATAAGCTGCGTATGCAAATCGTATTGTTTTACTCCGGATACATACGCAGGCAACTACTCGATACCATCCAAATAAAAAATTGGATGCTTGGTGACTGTTAACATCCGCTTCCCTCGTGTACGCCCAGACACATCCCAGCCCATGCGCACCCCTGCGCATGCACACACCCATGCGCAACCCTGCGCGTGCACACTCCCGCCCATGCGCGCTGCCCATGCACACCCCTCTATGTGCGAGTGCTATTTTGGGGTAACGTCACAGCCTTTTATAAATAAAGAACAATGTTATATACTATTATAAAATGTTTATTCTGACATTATACATAACAAATTTAAAAATATTTAATGCCAAGCATGGAGTCATTTAAACTTAATTTTAATACAAAGTTATACACAGAAGACGGTCCTTTCTTTATGTTTGTTTGCAGTGGTTTTAATTTTATCTAATTTTATTCGCAGCTTAAAATTTAAATCGATACCCAAGTCCTCTATCTCCTTTTCTAACCAATAGTTTGATACATAGAGACCGTCTAGGTTTTCGAATTGTAAAATGTACCGAAGTTTGCCTCTATATTTAAAGTCTTTGATTCCCCCGACAACCAGATCCATTCCTTCGTGTAATTCTTCCAGCTTGTGACAATCTTTTAATCGCAGCTTTCCCACAATATCCTGCATACGTATCTTGTTAGCTTGATCGACTTCTTCTTGTCGGTATTGGAGGAAATCCTTATTCTCCCACAGACTGTTGCGTAGTTGCATGTCCACCACTTTTGGGAATATATGGTTGTTATAGGTTGTAAGACCCTTGGTTTTAAATGATCCAAAAGGTTCTTTACTAGGCAAATATACAATGTTTAACGGACCCCCTTTACGTGTGGTGTACGCCAAGGTTACGAAACCCGCATTCCTTAGTTCTTCTTTGTTATCTACCATTTTGATAAATACGTTTTTAGAATAACCTTTTAAAAAGTATACGGATTTAGTACCATCCTTTTCCGCAAGGACGCCTACATAACTATAAGAGTCTTTTTTACTAACCACAAATGCATACAACTTGTAGAAACCAGATGTATCTAAGTCAGTCCATCGGCACATAAAATAATCTTTTAATTCTTCCTCATTTTCTCTAATAAGATGTTCTTTGTCTAACACATCTTTGTATTGATCGCGTATTGTCGCAGTGTTTTCCATGTAGTCCAATTTTCGCCTTTTTGCATCCATTTCCTCTAATTCCAGTTGTCTTTTCCTTCCACTTACAGCGTATGGTATACATAATGGGGCAATTTCCTTTAGCGTAAACGGATAGAGTTTACTACCAATATTTACGCGTTGTCGTACAACCTCTGGACGAATGTTAGGCGTATCTATCAATCCCAAGTCCGAAATTACTATTTCTTTTGGAATTGTAGAATATGGTGTTGCAGATTGTGTAAAATATGTACTACCTGCTTTAATGTAGCACTTGTGTAAGATTTTTATTTTATCTTGGGCATCTTCCTCTACTATCTCCAAATAATTTACAGGTAAATAGTTAAAACTAAAAGCTGAAAGCACATACTTTATCAATTTTTCCTTTTCCTCTGGTTTTTTGGATAACTTAATTTGCAAGCCTGTCAATTTCTTTGTATTGCCATTCCCCCAATACACGTACTGTAGCAGGTTATTATACACTAAACAGCAGCTATTTTGTAGCTTGTCCGATAGCTTACTCCACATTTTGGTAAGTGGTACCGAGTACATTGGCGCCTTTAGGAAGTATAACACTATCTTCCAATAAGGTTAAACAGTCTTTTAATGGTTTATACACCCGTTCCGCACTGACATAGCTTCCAATTTCACAGTTGTATATTGTCGCTTCCAATCGCGTAATACCATGTTCTTTGGCCAAAGTAGACGCAAATGTTTCCCTTAAACGTACATCTGGACAACGTAAAAATCTAGTATATGATTGCCAAGTTGTTTATTAACACCAGGACTTGTTATCTGACACACAAATTTGTTGTAAATCTTAATTCTTGCATTGGTTGTTAGCCATGTTAAACAATCAATCCCCGCAGTTTTATCGTTGTCAACTATAATATTACACTTTTCTTCGTATTCTCCCTTATAGCAAAAGTTATGCTTTGTAGTTAAATAATTACACATCTCCGTCTTGCTAAATATGCCTGCAAAATCTTGGGTTACATCCATGTCAAAAAGATAGAAATAATCTTTTTTGACTTCGTCTAATATATCTGGTAGTTCCTCCAATAAAGTTTCCAACTTAACATCTGCTAGTTCCACTTTGTATGGAACACATATAGGATTTTGGAATTTTTTATTAATACATTCGAGGTCTTCTTTTCCGATAATTTCTTTTACTCTCTGACCTATCTTGTTACTGCTTTCCAGAGAAAACGGAAGCTTAGCTTTAACACCATGCCTAGCGGAAACAAATCGGTCGAACTTTCTTCGTAGATAGCTGTTAAATGCACCACAAATTTCTTTTTTTAGGATAAACATCCGTTTGTTTGCAGATGTTTGTTCGGTGTCAGAAAGGTCGCAAATTTTAACCAACATTATATTGTCACAAAATGGTTCTGTAATTGGTGTGTGTAGTCCGCCAGTCAGCATCTTTTCGCCTTCGACATAACAAATATTACCAATATCTGTCACCAGATTATTGTTGCACATATTTTCTGCCAACAGCCATAATCCAAATCGCTCATTTGTCGGTTTCACTTTATTCCCAAGAAGTTGAGAAACGTTAATCACCTTGGAGACGCTCATGTTTACCGTTCTAGCTACAGTCAAATACTAAATTGAATACGAAAATTTGTTCCCTTATGTATCCTACAGAGTGGGGCGTATATTACCGAAAATAGTCGAATATGTCGGACACCGCCATATCGCTTACATTCTCTGGTTTAGGAACTGTTTTGTTATCCGACCTAGGTCGGCAGGGTTGCGCATCAACATATGTCCGGATATATGTAGGTTCCTTATATACCAAATTTAATCTCCCTGCTCACATAACCACATGACCATATGACCATATGACCACATGACCATATGACCATATGACCACATGACCATATGACCACATGACCATATGACCACATGACCACATGACCGTATGACCACATGACCACATGACCATATGACCACATGACCAAACATCTGCAAACAAACGGATGTTTATCCTAAAAAAAGAAATTTGTGGTGCATTTAACAGCTATCTACGAAGAAAGTTCGACCGATTTGTTTCCGCTAGGCATGGTGTTAAAGCTAAGCTTCCGTTTTCTCTGGAAAGCAGTAACAAGATAGGTCAGAGAGTAAAAGAAATTATCGGAAAAGAAGACCTCGAATGTATTAATAAAAAATTCCAAAATCCTATATGTGTTCCATACAAAGTGGAACTAGCAGATGTTAAGTTGGAAACTTTATTGGAGGAACTACCAGATATATTAGACGAAGTCAAAAAAGATTATTTCTATCTTTTTGACATGGATGTAACCCAAGATTTTGCAGGCATATTTAGCAAGACGGAGATGTGTAATTATTTAACTACAAAGCATAACTTTTGCTATAAGGGAGAATACGAAGAAAAGTGTAATATTATAGTTGACAACGATAAAACTGCGGGGATTGATTGTTTAACATGGCTAACAACCAATGCAAGAATTAAGATTTACAACAAATTTGTGTGCCAGATAACAAGTCCTGGTGTTAATAAACAACTTGGCAATCATATACTAGATTTTTACGTTGTCCAGATGTACGTTTAAGGAAACATTTGCGTCTACTTTGGCCAAAGAACATGGTATTACGCGATTGGAAGCGACAATATACAACTGTGCAATTGGAAGCTATGTCAGTGCGGAACGGTGTATAAACCATTAAAAGACTGTTTAACCTTATTGGAAGATAGTAAGTTATACTTCCTAAAGGCGCCAATGTACTCGGTACCACTTACCAAAATGTGGAGTAAGCTATCGGACAAGCTACAAAATAGCTGCTGTTTAGTGTATAATAACCTGCTACAGTACGTGTATTGGGGGAATGGCAATACAAAGAAATTGACAGGCTTGCAAATTAAGTTGTCCAAAAACCAGAGGAAAAGGAAAATTGATAAAGTATGTGCTTTCAGCTTTAGTTTTAACTATTTACCTGTAAATTATTTGGAGATAGTAGAGGAAGATGCCCAAGATAAAATAAAAATCTTACACAAGTGCTACATTAAAGCAGGTAGTACATATTTTACACAATCTGCAACACCATATTCTACAATTCCAAAAGAAATAGTAATTTCGGACTTGGGATTGATAGATACGCCTAACATTCGTCCAGAGGTTGTACGACAACGCGTAAATATTGGTAGTAAACTCTATCCGTTTACGCTAAAGGAAATTGCCCCATTATGTATACCATACGCTGTAAGTGGAAGGAAAAGACAACTGGAATTAGAGGAAATGGATGCAAAAAGGCGAAAATTGGACTACATGGAAAACACTGCGACAATACGCGATCAATACAAAGATGTGTTAGACAAAGAACATCTTATTAGAGAAAATGAGGAAGAATTAAAAGATTATTTTATGTGCCGATGGACTGACTTAGATACATCTGGTTTCTACAAGTTGTATGCATTTGTGGTTAGTAAAAAAGACTCTTATAGTTATGTAGGCGTCCTTGCGGAAAAGGATGGTACTAAATCCGTATACTTTTTAAAAGGTTATTCTAAAAACGTATTTATCAAAATGGTAGATAACAAAGAAGAACTAAGGAATGCGGGTTTCGTAACCTTGGCGTACACCACACGTAAAGGGGGTCCGTTAAACATTGTATATTTGCCTAGTAAAGAACCTTTGGATCATTTAAAACCAAGGGTCTTACAACCTATAACAACCATATATTCCCAAAAGTGGTGGACATGCAACTACGCAACAGTCTGTGGGAGAATAAGGATTTCCTCCAATACCGACAAGAAGAAGTCGATCAAGCTAACAAGATACGTATGCAGGATATTGTGGGAAAGCTGCGATTAAAAGATTGTCACAAGCTGGAAGAATTACACGAAGGAATGGATCTGGTTGTCGGGGGAATCAAAGACTTTAAATATAGAGGCAAACTTCGGTACATTTTACAATTCGAAAACCTAGACGGTCTCTATGTATCAAACTATTGGTTAGAAAAGGAGATAGAGGACTTGGGTATCGATTTAAATTTTAAGCTGCGAATAAAATTAGATAAAATTAAAACCACTGCAAACAAACATAAAGAAAGGACCGTCTTCTGTGTATAACTTTGTATTAAAATTAAGTTTAAATGACTCCATGCTTGGCATTAAATATTTTTAAATTTGTTATGTATAATGTCAGAATAAACATTTTATAATAGTATATAACATTGTTCTTTATTTATAAAAGGCTGTGACGTTACCCCAAAATAGCACTCGCACATAGAGGGGTGCGCATGGGCAGCGCGCATGGGCGGGAGTGTGCACGCGCAGGGTTGCGCATGGGCTGGGGTGTGCATGCGCAGGGGTGCGCATGGGCTGGGATGTGTCTGGGCGAACACGAGGGAAGCGGATGTTAACAGTCACCAAGCATCCAATTTTTTATTTGGATGGTATCGAGTACTTGCCTGCGTATGTATCCGGAGTAAAACAATACGATTTGCATACGCTGCTTATTAATAAAATTAGTTTATCGAGGGAAGATGACAAAAGGTACATCATTCCTAATAGTACAACAAACTACGCATGGGGGCGTAAAGATATAAGATAGTCGTACAGATTTTGTAAATCTATTGTGTATATTAGTTTTAAGATTCCATAATTTTTAAGTTCTTCTCCCACTTTCCAAATCCTTCCTGTTTCTATTTGGGTTGACAGGGTATACGTGTTATCTCCACGCGGTATTCGCGGGGCACATCGGTTTTAGATTTCTAGGGGAATGGTTAGTTAAAGCATATGTCTCGGTTAGCGAAAAAAAGGGTTTTAAAGATGGAGTTAAATAAAGATGGGCAAAAATCAGTGATTTGGGTCTTTAAAACGCATAACTTTGTATGGGGTGGTCCTATTTAAAATCTATTTACAGATTTGGGGTCCCTAGAAAAATTTAATATTAGTTGATACCTAGCAAAATATATTTATCTTAAAAGAGTGACTACCCCGCGTATAATAAATACAATATAACACTTGTCGATAAAAACTTGTAGGGAAATTTAAAGACGAATTTAATGGGGGTCTAGTATTAGAATTTGTTGGTAGTAGGGCTAAGTCCGAGTGTATTGTAAGCGAGAAAGATACGATTAAAAAGATTAAAGGGGTCTCACGAAGTGTAGTTAAGTAAAACCGCGGGTGCTACAACCTATAACGAGCATATATTCCCAAAAGGGGTGGGCATGCAACTACGCAGCAGTGCGTGGGATAATAAGAATTCTCTCCAATAAGAAATTAAAGTTTCCATGTACGTAGCACCAGTCATTGGGAAATGGTAGAAATGTTAAACCTATAAAGGCGATTATTAGTTGTGGATTAGAAAAATTATAATTTTCTTGGACTAAATAAAATAGCTTAGACTAATTAATGTATATGGTTACATATTCTCGTACACATCCACAAACATCTGCTTATATCCACAATGGCGATACCGGTAGTTTTGTTTAACAACTAGTAGGAAAGATACGTTAGGTGTTAGTGTGCGGAAGCCCATAGGATCGTTGGATTCAAAAGAACGGTGCGGTGGGATGTATGGTGGTTCCCGTTAGAATAATCGAAAGTGGTTAATCGGTCGTATTAGATGTTTAAATAAGCGAAAGTGTAAAGGCCTACATAAACAAAAATTTAATTAACCGACAAAAAAGTGCGCGATGTGCTACACTTATAAATAAAGTATGGAATGGTGCTTTTTAGCGGCCCTAGCAGTAAAAAGGGCGACTGACTTTTCCAAGCAACTATAAGAATAGCAGTAGCGCAGAGAAGGGGTATGCATGTATTATACAGTTGCTGCAAAATATGTTAGTTTACGCGTAGCTCGGATGTGTAATTGGTCACGACTTAAAGATCCCTCGGAGGTTTAAAAATTCTCAGCCCATTGTCGTTCGAAAAATGTTTGGAAATTATCAAAACGGAAGCGGGTCGAAGTTTAATGGATGATTGATCGAGTTTTTTCTACCTTTTACGAGGAAATCGGAAGTTGACAGACATCGAGCATCTAATTCTCTATTTGGGCGATATCGAGTACATGTCGGTTCTAGAAATCATTACGTGCTACCGTCCGCTATGCGGAAGATTTGGTTCTAGGAAATGAACAACCTACGAAAGTACGGAATACTTGGTATTAATGCTAATTGGTTTTCACCGACGTGAATAGACTGGTTTGAAATGTTACTCAAGGTTAAACGACGCTGGGTTTCTCCTAATTTAAAAGTAAACTACCTAATTATTATACGATCTTAATTATAATGTGTATAAAAGCATGGTACGATACAATATCATTCAGTTTCTGTTTAGCCTACCGATTGTTTCGTGCGTGCACACAAATCGGGCACAACCGGTACATATCCGAATAGGAGTAGCTCTTATAAAGGGACTGTTGGCGTAGAAGTTATTATTTGTTGATTGTACAGTTTAAAGAGACGATATAACAAATATGTATAAAGACTTTGGGGAGGTTATTCGAAGATTTCGCAATGCTCTACGAGTAAAAAAAGCAGAATGTGGGCAACGCCTTTCGATAGAAGGAGAAAAATGTCTTATGTGTCAGTCATACGAGGAAGCAATACAGCACTGTTCTGCAGTGTTATCATTGCCCGAAGATCTGGATGATTTTATGGAAATAATCGAGGAGATGGGGTTTATAAAACTGTTGGCAGATATTCAAATGGAATATATACTAAATTGTAAGTTCTAAAGTAAAAATTTAACCACTGCAACTATTATCATAAGAAATGAATGATGTGAATTTAAAAATTATTTTTTGTATATATTAGCTTGTTCATGTTATAAAATATAAGGTATACATTGCTATTGTTTGATTTTTCAAAATGTCCACGCAACTGAAATGGGTATCTAAGTTCTTATTAAAAGAATTATAACAAAGAGCGCTACATTTAATTTTAATAGAAATGAGTACAACTGTGTGTTTAAAACATACCTTTAGTTTAAAATTTTTGTTCAACTTCGACGATATTACATAAACCAAGATTCTGCTACTGCTTCCGATTAACGTGAGTATTGTATTTTATTGTATCCTAACAATACCATTATATATAAATAAAACCAAAACGTTTGAAACAATATTTATATTTCAATTCAAATACTTAACAAGTACACTACACATAGAAATATATTTTATTCATTAAAACTAATACACATACACAAAAGTCACTTTTTCCTCCTTTTAATTGACAAATGTGTAGTATACATTTCCAAATTTTGTACACGATTTTCGTTTGATCTTAGTTTCGTATAGAGTGTAGCTTTTGGAACATTGTAGAATGCGAGTATCACAATTAAATATCAACCAACTAGTTGGTAAGACAACCTATAGGTTAGGCAAATTTCACCAAATTCTCACCACCATATAATAGAAGTTGGTTTTGATTTATATGACGACGCTGAAAATTTTTCTTGCAGGTTTAAAAATTTATAAGGACGACCATACTAGGGCGCTCATTGTATGATTAATAAACCCTCCAGCAATTATACGGAATTTTCTAATGGATGACATTGAGCATATCTATTGTATTTTTCAAATCACATAGCTGCTAATTAATAAAAAGAAAGGCTACTTTCACTATACGTCACATAATTGTAAAGCAATTAGTTTGTCCTCTATGCTACTTTCACTATACGTCACATAATTTTAAAGCAATTAGTTTGTCCTTGTCTATGTATTTTCCAACTATTTAGCATTGTGCATGTAATTATGTTAAAACCAGAAAAATTTTAAAAGTTTTTGCGATATTCTGAGAAAAGCACATTACTGTTTGAAAAAAATGATTTTAAATACTAAGCACTTATGGCTTATAAAGAACTCATTTCTAAAATCTCCACGGTTTTTGATTTTGGAGATGTTTGGTTTAAGCATATGTCATAGACGAGCAAAATGTAGAGGTTTGGGAGCTTTAAAGGGGTAACTTTGTAAGGAGTAGTCCGATTTCAAATCTGTTTGCAGATTCGGGTTGTGCTAAAATTTTAGACTAACAAGATGTATCGCATGACTAAAAAGTTTATAAGAACGCTCAAAAGTCGCTACAGGTAAGAAATCTTAAAATCAGGTAGCTCCTGGGGATGGTGCTATCTGAAAAATTCTTAAAGATTCGGGTAGCTGAGAAAATTCTAATATTAACTGATACCAAACAAGATAGGTTTATCTCAAAAGATGCATTGGCTAGACGAAGAAAACTATTTGGTTCAGATTTGGGAGCAAAGAGCAAAATGTAGAGGTTTGAGAGCTTTAAAGGGGTAACTTTGTAAGGAGTAGTCCGATTTTAAATCTGTTTGCAGATTCGGGTTGTGCATAAAATTCTAGACTAACAAGATGTATCGCATGACTAAAAAAGTTTATAAGAACGCTCAAAAGTCGCTACAGGTAAGAAATCTTAAAATGGGGGTAGCTCCCTGGGGGGTGATGCTATCTGAAAAATTCCTAGAAATTCGGGTAGCTGAGAAAAATCTAATATTAATTGATACCAAACAAGGTAGGTTTATCTCGAAAGATGCATTGGCTAGACGAAGAAAACTATTTGGTTCAGATGAAAGATAAAAAAATGGTTAGTCGAAGAAAACTTTTTGGTTCAGATGTTGGAGGAAATGAGGATGCTCATTTGTCTCGAAAGATGAAAAATTTAAGATATATTTATCTCGAAAGATGAAAAATGGTTAGTCGAAGAAAACTTTTTGGTCCAGATGTGTGGGGAAATGTGGGATTCTGGGGGAAATGTGGCGGCAGGATTCCCAATTATACTCTACTCCCTGGCCCTATGCCTGAGCTTAAGTCCAATTTCTTATACGCCTACATTTTAGAGACATTCTCTTTCCAATTCTATACGAAACACGGATTGCAGGCATATTAGGCAGAAGGACAACTTTATTGATTTTATTAACAAATTGAATGTTGTATAAAGGAAATTTTGAAGGTCTCGAGGATGCAACGGTGGATGTAAGAATGGTATTAGAAGCCTAAAAAAGTGTTGAAGATAAAAGCATATGTTTTGATTATAAATGATTATATGTTTCATTACAACCAATTTACAGAAGTTATTAATAGATTTATTCACAATTAGTATATATATATACTAGGTTATCATAAAGTAAGGGATATATTTTAAATCATTACAACTTTTTAATAAATTAAGTTAGTAACATAAAATAAACGAAATCTAGTTGCTTAATGAATGGGATTTTACCGTATCTATGAGAAACAAAAGCGTTGTCATAACAATTGTTGACACTAGTGTCAAAACGAAATTATTCAATTTGAAGTTTTATTTTGAAATTAAAACTCAAGTCAACGTTGAGTTCAAACGACTCAACTGTAATAACATGGATTTACAAACAAGAATTGATTTAGTTCAGTGCTATTATGAATCCGGCAGAAATTACACCGCTGGATTACGAAGATTTCGCACGAGAATGGGTTTGAGAGCGGGACCCTGTCAAATGAAAGCGTACCGCAATTTGATACAAAAATTTGAAAGAACAGGGTCTGTAACTGACTTACCAAGATCAGGAAGACCAATAATTAGTGATGTCCAAGTTACAGAGGTTCTTCATGAAAATCAAGACATAGCCAGAAACAATTCACTCGCAATCAGCAGTGCAAATGCGATATCCAAGCGATAGCAAATGCCGTATACCACGGTTTGGAAAATTTTACGCAAAATTCTAAACATGTATCCATATAAACTGAAAATGCTGTTTGAATTAAAGGACGCAGATTTGGCTACTAGGTACGATTTTTCTTTGCGAGTAATGGCTCAGATGGAAATTGAACCCGAATGGTTATCCCGTATTTTATGGACAGATGAGGCACATTTTACTCTGAATGGTGGAGTCAATACTCAAAACTGTAGAATCTGGTCTGCAGAAAATCCGCAACAAATTGTTCAAAAAGGTCTTCATGACAAGAAAGTCACCGTTTGGTGCGGTTTTACAGCTGATTTTATTATTGGTCCGTATTTCTACGAGGAAATGCAGAATGGACAAGCCGTATCTGTAACTGTAAATGGTGAACGATACTTGCAAATGTTACAAAATTATGTTATTCCACAGCTGCAAAACGAGCACTACGGAATTGAAAACATCATTTTTATGCAGGATGGAGCACCCCCGCACATTTTTCGACCAGTCAAAGAATTGTTAACTAACGTTTTTCAAGATCGCGTGTTAAGCAGACATTTCGTAAATTCATGGCCACCAAGATCACCTGATCTAAACCCAGCGAATTACTGGCTATGGGGTTATTTAAAAAGTTTAGTGTTTAGAAGACGACCAACTACGCTACAAGAATTAAAAGACAGTATTACGGAGCAAATTGGTAGAATTCAACCAGAAATGTTACGAAATGCTGTGTACAATTTGGAGGTAAGGATGGTGATCTTACAACAACAAAATGGAGGTCATATTGAGCAATTGCCGTAACCTGTTTTGGGCATACTAAATCCCATTTCATAAGCAATTAGATTTCATTTATTTCTTGTTATTAACTTAATTTGTTAAAAAGTTATCATAATTTAAAATATATCCCTTACTTTATGATAACCTTATATATATATATATATATATATATATATATATATTGCTGTGGTCTCACCAAAATTCGAGCCCCATCGTTGGGCCGTATAAGAGTGTCGTGAATCGCCCTAAAGAAATTCTTGCCCCACGGATTGGGCGTCATAAGATTGCTGTGGATCGTGGGGTCAGTCTCTGGATCTCCCTAAAAATCTTTTCAAATTCTAACGTTCGTCTGTCATAAGATTGCTGTAATCGGACTTCTGAGTTTGACATCGCCCGTGTCAACACTGATTTTCAAAGAAACAAAAAAAAATTATAAAAATATTCTTAGTCGTTTATTCTGCTGCAGCAATCTTCAGCGGCTTCCCTGGCTAGCTCAGCTGTGCCTCTTCTCGGATACCTAAATTTACAATCATTCTTCCTTTCCACTCACACATCATTCAATAAGATCACCAAATAATACAACAATCATACAATCTTTATTTACCGCTATTTACAAACAATTATTCACAGATATATACAGTTTGGTACTCTAGCTACATCTCAATAAGTGATATTTTTGTAAAGTCCTTGTTTTAAAATTTTAATTGCAAACACATTTAATACAATAGGAGTAAATGGGCCCCAAATAATACCCTATATTTATAGCACACTGGAGTAGTGTGAGCTCATAATAACCCAGTTTATTAATGTATGCCTTTTACCTTGCATAAAATTACTACAAAACAAATAGACCCATGTACCCTTAACAATCCAATTTAAATTCATAATGAAATTTAGTAAGCTTTACATACACCTTTTTTTCAATATTTAAAATACCCTCATAATTGTCAAGTATCCGTATCTTTTCGAATACGTTTAATAACCATAAATGACCCCCAAAGTTCACTCACACATCACAAATAATTCCAACAGTTTATCAAATAACAGCAAATTCAAATGAGTTACCTGGAAAATGCTTCAAGTCCCATCTCCTTTAATGATGCTTTATCCTCCAGAACTCATTGGCTTCGTGACTATGCGCTCTGATCCACCAGATATTTATAGATGATAACCTCAGTATACGCCGAGCGCCGTGCTACCAATTACCATACCATCACAGCATCCAAATTCACGTATATCATACTTTTGTTTATTGCTTTATTAGCTTGTCATGGTATTAGTTGGACCTCGGTTAATTTAATTCACTCGACACTACACACGTTAATAACTACAAGGCCGCAACTTACCACGTTATAAGTGCTAATGCTACTTTACTGAATTATAAATTTTTTCAATACTTACAAGACTCTACCTTAACCTCGGTTGATTATTATACGTAGTCTAAAGCGATGAAAATACAAAAAGAGCCCTATTAATTTTCTTAGAGTATTTATACAATTCCAAATGCCACCTCTCGGCCACTCTTCACGCGAAATACCTAATTTAAAATAATACTTCTGCAAATTTTAATCAGACTTAAAGCTTCCAGAAATTTACCTCGTGGACCCAATTTAAACCGAAAAATCGCTTTCACCTGTCGCATGTTCGTCCGTTGTAAAACTATCTATTTCAACCAATGATACAGTCCTGTGTCGTCATAAAACTCCGCCTGTAATATTTTTATCCCTGTCTTATGCATATTTGATGTCGCGTTCCAAACCCGACTTGAGTTATATAAAATCGATATTGCTGACCGCGTCGCCTGACTCCACGTGGATTGAATACGTGCGTTTTTGGAGCCAATGCTTTTATATCCGTCTTTATCTGTAGCATATTATTGATCGTGCATTCCTTCCGCTTTTTAAGAACTTTGTTAGCTTGTTTATTCAAAGCAACTGACGGTTGGAAATATTTTCTTTGAAGCCCGCGTTATTATGCATATAAATTCAACGAAGGTAACCTTTTCAAACATGCAGGTGTTCTTAATTGTTGACCGTTTAAACAATAATTCTAGGAGCTTATATTTCACGGTATTTGATACAATTGACGTCCTTGTCTGCTACCACGAACCCTTTTGCCTTCGGATTATTGATTTTCTATACCCTGGTGTGTTTCTTAATGCTATTACACGTTAAATTAAAATAAATTAAATTAATTATGCGTGTCTATTTGTTTTTAAAACTGTTTTTCTTTATGAACCTATTACTTTTCAATCATTAATTATAAAATTTACGTCAATACGTGTCCGTTTAAATTAAATAAATGAAATAAATTTTGCGCGTAAATAAATTGTTCCTTTCTCTATGCAGGGTGTTTGAAATTGCATTGCTTACCCCAAATTTAACCCTTTGAATCCATAACAATATATATATATATATATATATATATATATTACACAAGTTAATTTGATAAATACTAACGCATTATAGTTAATAAGATGAAATAATAACTTAGACTTTTATGCAAAGCCCAAATGATCATTTCAATTCGAGATAATAATTGAAAGATGGAAAATATAAGGCCCCCGACAGGACTCGAACATATATATTAAGCTTGTGTAATTAATTACCTATTATATGTACATAATTAATACTAGGCTTGACGCTGAATTTTAATAGTTTAACTAATATGAATGACCCATTATTTTTACGAAATAGGTACATGTTTGTCAACTTACTGAACTTGATTTAAATCAGACACCAGTTTCGAATTCATAAAATAAACCTTTGCATTTTTGAAAGAATTAAAAATACGTTGTTTTCATGCATGAGTTCTACAGAGATTAACCAAGAGTACATTTTTGTGACAAATTGTATGAGGAATAATTAGAAGTTTTAATTTTTATGAAATATAGGGTGTGCAAAAGGTATAGGTCAAAATTGTTTGATAACCCCCTTATTTTACGCCGATGGATTATCCTATTTCGTCAAAATGAAGTGTAATAATTCGTTTTACCTATTTTCCAGTTAAAGTCTATACCTTAAATAAAAATATTCTAAAAAACACGTATTCTTCAATATCACTTTATCATCCTGTATAATGGAAACGGGTGAGTTTACAGAAAACCGTTATTTAACTTACCTTGATAACTCGTCAAAATCCATATATTCCCCAATTTACGGTACTTTATTCGGAAACACCCTTTATAACACCAATGAGAACATTCCCAAACCCCAGTTGATCAAAATTTCAAGGTAAAAATGGATTTTTCCGGTGTAACGTCACAAGTGATGCACCGAAATTAAATCTCAACAAACCAGTAGGTAACAACTACCAATTCGCTGAGAGATTTTAAACAATATTCTGATAACCAGATTAAGGAAGTTGGGTTTGATTTATATGATAGTTTGCGACCTATTATACAAGTTGTTTGCTATAGTGGAACGTGCAGAAATTATGCGGTAAAAAATAGATTAAAAAGAACAGAGGAAATTCTGTAATTTTCAAGTTGAGTTCAAGATCAACCAATTTGCGCAAGGTGCCTAACACGTGCCATTGAAACAGTTAACTTATGGCGCGGAGAGCTAGTATTACAACTGGAATATAAATTTACATTAAAGCTGTCCATCGATACATTCAATGGAGTATATGGTTGCTAAACAATTTTGAAAGCAATTTAAAAATTGAAAAAGACCGAAATTCTATTATTTTAAGAATGAGTTCTTCGAGCTATTAAACATGCGGAAATTAATATGTTATAAAATGGACGAGTTGAATTGTAGAAGCTTTACAGAATTTGAGATGTTATAACATATATATGTGGAAATACAATAGATGAAGAACGGCTTCAAATATTATTGGAAAGTGAGAGTCGTACGAGCAATTATTTGTTTAATAATAATAGCAATACGAAATATTTAACTATTCTTGAAATAATTGTAATCCCAATCGATATATGAGAGATGTAGGTGTTGAAAAATCGCCCATATAATTATTTAAAGGATTAAATATACCAGATTCAAATAATTCCGGATATGATAGTGGATACTACTACTATAAAAGACATGAACATATTTAACAAATTTATAAAAATTTTCTATTGTTTTTTATTCTCAGGTTTAAGGTGGTAGTCCTATAGAAATTAAAGCTCGAGATTATGTTGGTTTCTAAATGGGAGGTGAAAGATGAGAAGTAGAATGTAGACGCTAGAAATATACGCTCAAGTTTGCACAACGTCAGGCGAAGGAGAACATTCCCAAACACCTTATAGAATTTAAAGGCTGAGATTAAGTTGGTAGGTAGAATGTGAAGCAAATTGCGGAAGGTAAGGTAGAGTGTGCAAGGCGGAAGGAGGGAGGTATAGTAAGAATGGTGGATAGGGCGAGAAGATTGTGGTGTTGCTTGAAACCGCTTAGCGCATCTACTGCCATTCTTAAAAAACGTGGTCCGAAAGAATGTCGTAGTCCACTGTGATAATGCACCCCACCAGCATTGTTGTGAAAAAATTGGAAAAACTGCGATCCCGGGTTGTGTTCCACCAAATCTAGTAATTTCTGATTCTCAATTATTCCCAAATACTCAAGCTGATTCTCTCCGAATGAAATTCTAGACAGACGAGGATATTGTTGTCCACAGTGATGCCGCTAATTATAAAACGGTTCTAGGATTCTTCAATTCTTAGTTTAATCGTGTTGATGTTACAAGCAGATGCGTTGGGAAATTTTTAAAACATGATGTCTGAATTCCAGCGCTTCTCTCCTATGTTCCACCGTCTGTCAAATCATCCTCGTAATAAGACTAATTTATTGTTATAGCAGATACTTAACTTGACTGGCTGGTTGAAATTATAAATAATTTCACAGTAGGTACTATTGTATCATAAATGGTCGAAACTGATACCTTTTAATGCATGCGTTTCTCACAGATGTGTCTGCTAGATGTAGAATGGAAGTATAATATAGTGTGCACACTCTCTCACTGACTTTCCAACGGAGTTGGACGCATTTTATTATACTTACAACAGTACCTATATTTGTCCTAGCAAGCTCAAATGCGAGGTACTAATTTTTTCAGTATTTCTAATTCTATTAAGAGATATTTTGCACATGGGGTTTTCTTGGTTTCGTGTTCTTTCAGAATAAGAAACGAAGTAACTATGTTGCCAAAACCTAAATGAAGCCTACAATTAATTTACCAATTATTCTGTAATATATTTGATCCTAACGCTACGACTCAGTAACTGTCTGGTAATGCGTAGAAAGCATTATGGCCCGCTTCAAATCAATTTATACAGTTTACCGTAATAGTTGCAACCCTGAACCTCTATCACAAATCTTACGAATTGCTTTTTAATAATGAGTTTGCAAGTGCATCGCCTGCACTAAAGGGTAAAAGATTCATCAATACTGTGATATTTTATCCGGAAGTGTGTATTCTTGTTCAGCATGTCCATTAGCAGTCCAACCGTAACAAAATTGTCAGAATTTTCAAGAGTATAGTTGTCATACAGGTGTAAATGAAAAACGGCTGCTCTAAATACACTGCAACCTTCCTTTTTACAGGTAGGAATGGGTGTACAACAGAGTCTAAATAAAACTCTGACGAGACTAGCATCGACCGTTTGTGGCTGCGGTAGATTGCAAAAGACTATATCTCAGGGGTTTAGAGAACAAAGTTAAATTTTACCCAGGCAAGTTATAGGGATGCAATTTAGAACGTGACAAAAGAAAATACCTTAATACAACTTATATATTGACGTTTAGTTTATAACATTTATAAAAAAACTACATATAATACCCTTATTTTCTTACAACCAAATTTTCATACGATAAAATCACTAAGTGTAGTTTATATATCTACACTCTCATAATTTTTAAATTTGTCTCAAACTCTATCAGATAAGATATTAGAAAATCTAAATTGATTATTGTACTTAGACACAATTTCTAGTTAAACGTTCTAAGTAAGAGGAAATCATAAATACGCTTTGTTGTTTTTAACATTAGTTAAGAGAATTTGAATTGAACATTTAAATTGAACATACCCTCAAAATGTACAAAAAAAACGGTTTCATGAAAGCTTTTCTGTTTACAACTCATAAGGTTATATAGGAAAGCAAAGATAATATTGAATTAGTTAAGATACAGGTAAGTAAAAGGGTGACTATATTTTACAAGCATTATTTTTCTAGATATTTGAGATTTAAAATGTAACACATGCACATTGTTCCGTCACAAAAATAAATAAGATAAACTCGTACCTGTATTCAAAATATATGAAAGAAACGTATATTTAATCTTTGAGTTTAAGGTTTGTTCAGAACTATAGGATCTTCTTACTGTTTGTTGAGACGAACACCATCGTTAATTATTTTGGTTGTTAACCTCAAACTTCAAATTTGTAAGAGCCAAACCTTGTTGGTTCCACAGCCATATGTTTCATCAACGGACATTTAATTTATTTTAGAAGGCACATAAAACGTCAACATAACATGTTTGTACGATAAAAGATAATATTTGTAGGTAGTAAAATTAATGCATACGCTTAGATAGCCTAGCACAGATAATTGGATACTTCACCAAAGAAATATGCTACTGGAGGATACGCCACCAGATGATATGCCATCCAAAGATATGCTACGGGAGGATATGCCATCAGAGAACCCATTCATTAAAATTTTGAACGGGTTATTCAGGTAGGCTTTCTTCATAAGCATTTTGCTCGTATTTAGGTGCGACATCATGGCCTTAGAAAGGATATCTTTATCGGAAGACGGCATGTGCTTAAAAAACCGTTAGATATAAAGACAAACGAAAATTTGCTCTAGTTTAAAGATAACCACACATTTTGAGCGAGGGATAAAACAAGAAAACTATCCTAAATGACAGATTAATATATACACTAGTTGTGTATTTATGGACATTATTCAAAGGTTTACCAATTGGAAAATTACATCTGATTTTAAATATTTATATTATTTATACAAAAGAAAAAATATTAAGTTAAAACTAACGATCGATGTATATAGTGTATTATTTAATAATACTAAAGGGAAATGTTACACAAATCAAAACTAACTTGTGATTGTAAACGGTACTAATATAAAATTAAGAAGAATAATACTTTTATATTGAAGGAATTGGGACCACAATGTAACATGGCAAGGGAACTGTGAATTGATATGTTATAACAGGAATACAAGAAACGTTCTATTCTTTAATAGTAGTGAAGGCAAAAAATGAGTTTCACAAAGTCAGCTTCTAGGTGTGAATAAATTCCAAATAGGGCTCTCCTAGAAAATAGAACACGAGGAAATCGATAGAGGATTTAAAAGATGTTATGGCATACCATAATCCGAAAAAAATAAGCAAACACACGTTGTTCGCCCGGCTGCACAAACACACCATGTGCGCACGATCGCTCGTACACCAGCACATATTTTGTATTCTTGTTTGGACTTTCAAGCATTAAATTTAAAGAAACTGCTTCTGCAATTTCCTCAATATCTGAATCAGTATTAGTTTCATCGTTTGCTATTTTTCGATTTGTAGAATATTTTATTCTAATTCCAAATTAACATCATAAAACATCAGAAAAAATACGAAGTTAAAACAACGGCCACACATGGCATTTTTTTAGTTACTAGTAATCGTGTAAGTTAAATTCTGATGTCATAGTAGGTATGCATACTTGATTCAGATTTTAGGACGCATTGTTTAATTTTGGTCGCTTTAAAGCAGAAACTAACAGTCCTCAGGGATTGGCAATTTTCCGTTGATTTAAAAGCGTGATACATTGCATTCTATTGTGATTGTAGATATAAATTTAAGTAAAGCATAGGAACAATGCAATAACTGAAATCAATTGTAATTAAATATACATCAATCTAAAATTGCTCGCTAATGTAGATATCATAGATAAAAATAAAATGTAGCAATGCATCATTATAGGTCTTACTTACTATTTCTAGGCGTGGTTGATCATACCTGAAACAATAAAATTCCATTATTTTTTATGTAAATTGAGAATTTTTTAAATGTCGGCATGTTAGAAACGAGTAACAATTTATATATTTCTAGTAACGTAATTCTACTTACGCGATGTCGGAAGCTTAATTCAATAAAACAAATCGAAAACTTCTAGATATAATTCTGACATAATTATCCAAACCAACGTCATTGCTGGTATAAATATTTATACTTTTGACTACTTTTCAGCAATCTATAATAATGAAAAATAAAAAATCCTCATATAAGTAATAGTTTAAGCTCAGCTCTGTCCAAAATCGACACATATTGCGAACATAATGGTATTTGAAAACAAAGCGACATCGTTATGTACAGAATGACAATCGTAAAATCAAGAAGACGGTTGAAGCAACTGCCATTTGGCTAAATTGTAAATTCAGATCAGCACCACAAACACTCCATAAATTAAAAATACGATCAAAAAGTGGAGCCAGGACAAACAGTTTTTCTAACCACACGATAAAACATGACCCTAGTATAGCTATCGGAAAAACTAAGGAAGTTAGATGTTTGAAATTCAGCACACTGTAAGCTAATTGGTTGTTATTGTTGCTGGAGTGAAAATGATAGTCTTTACTGCAGTGCACTCAGAACTACCTTTTGTACTGAGGGTAAGCGGTAATTCCCATACCTTTCGTTGTTGTTGCGATTCGCAACTTTCAAAATTTACCGATATTCCAACTCTGAGAAAAAGTATTTTAGCAATAAATTTGGTTTAATCGAAGTTGATGGAATATTGTTGCTTTTCGCTACTGGTAAATGCCTGTAACAATTAGTTCGGAAGCTGCATGTGTATTTGGTTATTCTGACTATTGGCTTTTTTCTTCGATATATATTGATGTGATAAAGAAATCACAAGAGGTCATTGAGCACCACACTGTATGAGAAAAAAACAGACCCAAAGAGAAGAAAAGTAAAATTTTCCAATATTTAATTTTTACCCTGTAAATATTCTTAAGCAAGTGTATTCCCATGTAAAATAAAACGCTTTAAGTATATATAGCGTTGACACGTATCACTTAGAACGAAGCTCCCAACTTTAAAATCCGTTCTAGCACTCATTGATTCAAATCTGTTTGTAAATAATTATTCTAGAAAAATATCTTTCAAAAGAAGTTTTTATTGAATTTATGAAAGTCGTAAAACGAGTTTAGGAATTCCTAAATGATTTCGATATCATATAAAACAAGTTCCAGACGTAAAAAATACAAACATTCGCACTTATCTAAAATACAGGTTCCATAATGCATTCATACTTTTTACAAATATCATTTAATGAACATAATATACTGCATTTATTTACATGCTTTCAAGGACAACTAGCTCCAGAAACTTCGAATTCAAAAGGAAAAATAGGGATGAAATGTGTGAGGATTGTGAGAAGAAAGACATGGAGGATTAAGAAAAGAGTCAGATTTAAATAAAGAGATAGGTGTATACAGAAAAGTAGAAATAGAAATAGGATAAATATGGATAGGTGTATATAGAAAAGTAGAGATAGGGGCATAATAGAGTAAAATTTAAATAGATAAGGATAGAAATAGGTGTATATAGAACAGTAGAAGTAGGTGTTTATAGATAAATAACATTAGGTATAGGATAAACATGGGAGATAGTTAGATGTAGAGTTAAGTGTGTATAAATAAGATAAGGAATAGATAGTGATAGGAGGTACTTAAAGAGTCAATAAAGGACGAAAGGGTGAAATAAAAAGTGTGAAATAAAAGGATAAAGAGTTGGTAATGGATAGAAATAGTTAGGTAAAAAGTAGCGATAGATGTGAATAGGTAATTAGAAATAAAGATAGGTGTAGATAGATAGAAATAAGTAGAGATAGGTATAAAAATAGATAGAAATAGGTAGATAAGTAGTGATAGGTTGGATGAATAGGTATAGGTAGAGTTAGGTGAATAGATAGGTGTATACAAATAGCATGTAAGATTAGATTAGAGAGTAGATATTTAAATTCAGAAAACATTGGGTAGTTTTCCTAGAATTGAAATAGGGGATTATGTAGTGGATTTAAAGGGTTAAATTTGGGGTAAGCAATGCAATTTCAAAACACCCTGTATAGAGAAAGAAACCATATGTGTACGCGCAAAATTTATTTCATTTATTTAATTTAAATTATCAAGCATTGACGTATTTTTATAATTAGGGATTACAAGGTAATAGATTCATAAAGAAAATCAGTTTTATAAGCCAATAGAGATTATTAATTAATTTAATTTATTTGAATTCAACGGGTAATAACGTCAGAAAACGCATCAGAGCATGTAAAATCAATAATCTCAAGGCGAAAAGCTTTCGTAACGAACAAACAGACATCTGTTATATAGAATACTGCGAAATGTAAACTCCGAGAACTGTTGTTTTAAACGATCAATAATTGAGCACACCTGCATGTGGGAAAGGTCATCTTCCGCTTATTTGTGAGCATAACAAGGCAAACTTCAAGGAAATGTTGTTCAACCGTCGGTGGTTTCGCACAAACACTAACAAGAGTTTCTTCAAGAGCAGAAGGGATGCACAATCAATAATATGCTACAGAATGAGACAGGTATAAGAACATTCGATTTCATAGACCACATACTCAGCCCACGTGGAGTCCATAAGACGCGGGCAGCAATATCGATTTTCTACAACGCAAGTAAAGGTTAGCACGTGACATCAAGTATGCATAAGACAGGAATAAAGGTATTACAGGCGGAGTTTTATGTCGTCATAGGACTAGGTCATTGGTCGAAATAGTTAGTTTTACAACAGACGAACACGCAACAGGTGAATGCGATAGTTTGTATGATATAGCGTGTTGACGAGGGAATATTTCTGGAAGTTTAAGACGGTTATACAAAATTTGCGGAAATATTATTTTCAGATTAAAAATTTCGCGTAAAGTGTGGACAAAGGGGGCATGGTTTATAGTATAAATATGGAAAAAAATTAATAGGGCTCTCTTTAATTTTGCATCGCTTAACGACGTATAATAATCAACCGACGAGGCTTGTGAGTATTAAAAGTTTGTAAAATTCAGTAAAATAGTATTAGATTATTTGGGGCCTTATAGTTAGTAACGCGAGCAGTAGCGAGTGTTTTAAATTTAACTGAGGTCCTCGAATACCTTAACAAGCTCGTAATTAATAAAGCTATAATAAACAAGTGTAATATACATGGATTTGTATGTTGGAATTGATGGTAATTGGTAGCACGAAGCTCAGCTTAAACTGAGTTTTCATCTATAAATATCTGGTGGAGCAGCGCGCATAATGACGAAGCCGAGGGGTTCAGGAATATAAAGCATCATCGACTGAGATGGAGTTTCGACGCATTTTCCAGGTAACTCATTTGAATTTGCTGTTTTTTTGATAAACTGTCGAAATAATTTGTGATGTGTGAGTGAACTTTAATGGTTATTTTTCGTTATTTAATGTATTGAAAAAGATACGTATAACTGACTTTTATTATGGTATTTGGAATATAACACAAAAGGTGTTCGTAAAGCTTATTAAATTTCTTGATGAATTTAAATTTAATTGTTAAGAGTACATGGGTTTATTGAGTTTGTAGTAATAGTATGCAAAGTGGAAAGCATACATTAATAAACTGGGTTATCATGAGCTCACCATACTCCAGTGTGCAGTAATAAATAAAGATAAGGTATTATTTTAGGGCTCATTTACTGCCGTTGCATTAAATGTGTTTGAAATTACAATTTTAAAACAAGGACTTTACAAAGATAGCATTTTTTTTTAGGTGTAACTAGAGCACCGAATTGTACATAACTATGAATTATTATTTGTAAATAGCGGTAAATAAATATTGTATGATTGTTGTTTATTTTGTGATTTTATTGAATGGTGTGTGAATGGTGAAGAGAATGATAGTAAATTTAGGTATCCGAAAAGAGGCACAGCTGAGCTAGCCAGGGAAGTTGCTGAAGAAATTAATTTGATAAAGCAGAATCCGGGTAAGAAAATTTTTGTGAAAATTTTATATTTTTGAAAATAAATGTTTTTTTAAAACTGGCGAGGTCCTAAGCTAAATTCCACGGCAATTTATGACGCCCAATCCAAGGGGCTCGAATGTTTTTTAGTAAATTACACGGCAATATATATATATATATATATATATATATATATATCAGTGATATCGTTGCAATAACCAAGTGCCCGCTTTTTGTGAAATAATTTTAATTTTTAATACCTCGACTAGCTCACTTTTAATCACGCACGGAGCTTGCCACAATAGGACAACAAAATTATAAATTTTCCTTTTACTTGTACTTCCTGTTTCTTTAAGTCAAAACACCATTAAGCACAATTACTATAATATTCTCAAAATATTTACAATGTACAAAACGTTTAATAAATCTTTGAAAAGAACATCCTTTTAATGATTGAATTAAATTCTTTCAATAATTATCATTCCCAGAAATTAAACAAAAATCCAGCAAAAATCACCCTTATAATTATTAATTGAAGCCCCATGGACGTTCATTAAACTTCCTTCAAATTTTACGTAATTTATAACGTGTACTAAAAAGGATCTCTCTTGACTCTAACATAAAATAAAACACAACAAAATATTCAGATTGGCTAACCTGTTGTCTCCAGCTCAAACCAGTTCCTGTCCCAACTGCTCCCGTATTCAGCTTATTGATTTAAATAGTCCCAACATTGAATCCAGATCTACTTTAGATATGGTTTGCATTTTCCTTAGTATAGCTTCTCCTGATTAATTCCTTAAATTATTTTAGCGTCCTTTGTTAAACTTCCTGGTCACATTCAGTAACTAATAATTGAACTAAAAACTTGTTGAATTTGTTCATTGGATTATTATTCAGAGTCCTTTTGTTAATGTAAAACTTAGAATTTGATTTTAAAACAACCTTTTGTTACTTACGTTTTTAAGGATTAAAACGGCGAACCACATTTAATTTTGCACTATCACCATTATACAATTTGTTAACTATAAACTCATTTCTAATTCTTTGACGTAAATATTTTCTTTTAGGTTATGTGGTGAACTATGCTTTAATTCATGTTAAACTGATTTGTTTACAAATCCGGTCGTATTTAAAAGGAACCGCCTATCTGTTGACAAGCACATAGTTCAACAATTAAGCTTTGTACGTGATTCTTACATATAGTTGAAATCAGGAAAGAATGAATGCACGTCATCAACCGTATTCGTATGCATCAAGATTGATCAATTGACTGTTTAATAAAGATTTCAAGAAATATTCCTATTGGAAATCGAAAATAATATAATGAAAACAACAAAATATAAAAGCAAACCCAAATATAAAGGCGCAGTTCTAAGTTATGGTTATGTTAGGTATGTTGTATTAAAAATGTTGTATTAAAAAACCGCACAAATCAACTTAAAGACTTCATTAATATAAGTGTAATATAGTTAGGACATGCGGCAGTTTACTGTTCCCAATCTTTACGTATCATATACTTCCACAGCGTAAGTCGTTACTAAGCTACTTTGCTCGAAACACGTGCTACTTGTATTCTTTCTTTCTCTTACATGTTAAATACGCCCATTGTATATGCGGAAGTATATCTTGGATTGAATCAGAAATTAATGACGTGCATTCATTCTTTCCTGATTTTGACTATACAAGATTTTGGGTATTCCTATGGATTTTTGATGTGTAAATAAAATTGATGCGCTATTTCCTGCACGTAAGATTTCAAGTTATTGCATTGGTTCTGTTGGATTTTTCCCTTTTCCTGGTCACGTATGTTTCGTTTGTACAATAAATTTGATGAACTTTGCTTTTATCACCATGCCGTATTTATTTGTAATCTATCAGGTGTTGGATTTTACCTTTCTGATCACGTAGTCTTAATTTATTTTATGTATTAAATTATATGCGTTTTGTATCTTTCACATTTTTTAAACCTGCTTGTTTAATTGGGATTTTTAGTGTTATGATGATGCATTATTCACGCGTATTGTGTTGCAGCTTCCATTCACAGGGCGTTGTCACTTGCTTTCCTGCCTAATCGTTGTATTTCTCGTTTTCTTCCTAAAAATGTCTAGTTTTCTGAACCCTCATGTTGTAGTTATGATGTGCACTATACTAGTGATCCTATGTACCCCTAAATGACGCTATTAACACTGCATTTTCCCCCCAAATTAAAACATAAAAATTTTTGAGTAGTTATTTTTGGCGTCCAACATGCACCCAAAATTTACATTGGTCCAAAATTATTTTGTTTTTATTTCTGGTATATACACAAACTCCTAAATTATTTTTTTTTTGCACCTCTATACCTATTCTAATCTAACCTAATTCACAACTACACCCCTATATACACACGTATCTATTCTGAACATTCTATAAAGTTTCCTTATGCTAAGTGCTATGTTTCTATACTTCTTCCTATTTACACAAATCTATTCTAAGTATTATAATATCCTAATATTTCTAATAAACTATTTTTTATTTACCTATACTTTTTCCAATTTACTAAGTATTATTATCTCCCAGTAACTCAATTCCTATTTACACATACCTCTTTCAATTTTACATAAACCTATACTAAGTATCATAATTTTCTAGTTAACTCATTCCTATTTACATATACCTCTTCCAATTTAAATAAACCTGTACTGAATATTATTATTTTCAATAACTTAATTCCTATTTACATATACCTCTTCTAATTCTCATAAATCTATATTGAATATTATTCCCTTGTAATATTTCCATACTTTCGTATTTACTTATACTTCTTCCAATTTATTTATATCTCTTCCAACTTATATACATCTATACTAAGTGTTATAATTCTCGAATGTTTCCAATAAGCTATCACCTCTTTACCTATACTTCTTCCCATTTTCATAAACCTATACTAAGTATTATTATCTTCTAATATTTCCATATTTTCTTATTTACAAATACTTCTTCCCATTTATATAAACTTGTACTTATTCTCTTCCAATATTTCCATATTTCCCAATTTACATACACACATACACTCCCCATGTACATAAACCTATACTAAGTCTTATTATCTCCTAATAAGCTCTTTCCTATTTTTCTTTCAATTTTCATAAACCTATACCAAGTCTTATAATTTTCGAATGTTTCCAGTAAGCCCTCAGAAATTCACGCTTTCTCAAATTTTAACCTATGTATTTCTATCAATGTCAATTCTGACCTAGTGTTCCTATAATAATTTTTCTTAACCCTATGATTCTAAATATTTCTTCAATAATGCACTAACTTTACTTTTCATTTCACCTGGAGACTTAATATCTTTATCTACACTGTTAATTTCCTTTCCACAATTTCTCTCAATGTCCTGCACCTTTTCCCCTAAGTTCATAATTCTTTCACTTGTCTCTCTTTCATTAGACTCTTGTATTGATCTTACCTTAATGACCTCGTCTCTTAGGCAGTCGATATCTTCTATGAGATCTATAACTTTATTTTGCGTTTGGAATCGCATCTCTTCCATTTTCTGATTCGTATCCCTTAGATCATCACTTAACTTGTCTATTCTGGAGCTTAAATTTTCCCCCAATTTATCCAAATTTTTCCCAATTCATTGCATCGCCTTTTCATTTCTTTCTGTCATATTTTTCATGGCCTGTTCATTCTTTTCCACCTTGTTATTTAGTGCAATCAAAATTTCCATTATTTTTGAGTCTTGAGTGGATCGGTGTTCCTCGCTGTAACACCTCTCAAACATTCTTCCTGCAGCTTCTATTTTAATTACTGTATAATTATTTTTAAATTCTAAATCTCGATTTGGTTGCCTTTAATTTCTATTCTTGTGCTACGTCGATGCAACAACTTTCTAGCCTCACTTTAATGCGACAGATTTTCTTTTCTGGTATTCAAGCCCACTACGAATGGGTCGCCATATAATTTTTTAGTATAATATTCTAGCCTAGCCCCACATTGATGCGACATATAACTTTGCTGTGATATCGTTGCAATAACCCGGTGTCCCTTTTTTCTGAAATAAAAGGGTTAAAATTTTTCTTTTTATCAAATTTTAATTTTAATTTTAATTTTTAATACCTTGATTAGCTCAGTTTTAACCACACACGGAGCTTGCGACAATACGACAACAAAATTATAAATTTTCCTGTTACCTCTACTTCTTGTTTCTTTAAGTCAAAACACCATTAAGCATCATTACTATAATATTCTCAAAATATTTACAATGTACAAAACGTTTAATAAATCTTTGAAAAGAACCTCCTTTTCATAATTGAATTAAATTCTTTGAATAATTATTATTCCCAGAAATTAAATTCACCCTTATTATTATTAACTGAAGCCCTATGAACGTTCTTTAAACTTCTTTCAAATTTTACGTAATTTATAACGTGTACTAAAAACGACCTTTGTTGACCCTAAAGTTTTCATGAAAGCAATTTTTAAAATACTCATAAAATAAAACACAACAAAATATTCGGATTGGCCAACTTGTTGTCTCCAGCTCAAACCAGTTCCTGTCCCAACTGCTCCCGTATTCAGCTTAATGATTTATAAAGTCCCAACATTGAATCCAGATCTACTTTAGATATGGTCTACATTTTTCTTAGCATAGCTTCTCCTGATTAATTCTTTAAATTATTTTAGCGTCCGTTGTTAAACTTCCTGGTCAGATCCAGTAATTAATAATTGAAATAAATGCTTGTTGAATTTCCTCATTGGATCCAGTAATTATTCAAAGTCCTTTTGTTAATGTAAAACTTAGAATTTGATTTAAAAACAACCTTTTTTTCCGTACGTCTTTAAGGATTAAAACGACGAACCTCATTTAATTTTGCACTACCTCCATTATACATTTTATTAACTATAAACTCACTTCTAATTCTTTCACCTAAATATTTTATTTCAGGTGATGTGAACTATGCTTTAATTCATGTTAAACTGATTTGTTTACAAATCCGGTCGTATTTAAAAGGAACCGCCTATCTGTTGACAAGCGCATAGTTCAACAATTAAGCTTTGTACGTGATTCTTACATACAAGATTTTGGGCATTCCTATGAATTTTTTATGTGTAAATAAAATTGATGCGCTATTTCCTGCACGTAAGATTTCAAGTTATTGCATTGGTTCTGTTGGAATTTTACTTTTCCTGGTCACGTACGTTTCGTACGTACAATAAATTTGATGAACTTTACTTTTATCACCATTCTGTTTATTTGTAATCTATGGAGTGTTGGAATTTAGCTTTCTGATCACGTAGTCTTAATTTATTTTATGTATTGAATTATATGCGTTTTGTATCTTACGCATTTTTTAAACCTGCTTGTTTAACTGGGATTCTTAGTGTTATTATGATGTATTATTCACGCGTATTGTGTTGCAGCTTCCGTTCACGTCGTTTTATTACTTGCCAAGTTCTTTATTTAATTAAATCTTCGAGAGTACTTTTCATTTCTTAAAATAATTATGACTATAATTTATATACAGGGCGTTGTCACTTGCTTACCTGCCTAATTGTTGTATTTCTCATTTTCTTCCTAAAAATGTCTAATTTTCTGAACCCTCATGTTGTATTCATAATGCGCACTATACTAGTGATCTTATCTACCCCTAAATGACCGTATTAACATAGCAATATATATATATATATATATATATATATATTACTCATATTTAGACCAGGGTAGAAAATTAAATAATCACATCAAATAATTTTAATCACCGTGTATAAGGAATATCATTAAATAATACGCTTTATTAAAACCTTGAAGCATAAATAAGTTCGGTCGTTTCAGTAAAAATAAGAAATTTAAATTATGTACAAAACGCTTTATATCAAAAGAAACAGTATTAAAAAGCTCTGCGGGTAATTTATTTATTCCTAATAAAGAAACAAAGGAAATTACGTGAAAATTTTATATGAATTAACTCTATTTCAAGTGACCGGTAGTAAACAAAGTGTACACATAATAATTAATATTTAAGTTGTATTCGCTAAAAATGAAAGGATAGAAATCAATTTTAATTGGAGTTAATTAAACCGTTAGTAACATATAATAACTATAAAAACTTGTGAAAATCCAAGATTAAAATACCACGAAATAAGGCTCTGAGAATTAATAGTATATTTGAACACCTGCGTAGTTTAAATGTCACATTCGGCGTAAAGTTTGCAGATAATTAATGTTTCAAAGAATCTTGGGGAAAACGTCGCATAATAGTTACGAGAATTGCTAAAGCTGGGTTATTTCACACTCCATGTGGACTAAAATAATCGATAATAAAGAATATCAATTTGCACCAATACGAACAGGTTAGAAAAGGAAAGAGAAAATGCGTCAAGCAAAGACACATATAGTAAAAGGCGGGATTTAAGCAACGTCACGAGGGTCACAATTGGTTGAAAATAGGATGCAAATATCAGAGGTAGAAACAACAATTTCGGTATAAAAGTCAATTAGTTATTTCTCGGACATGCTTGCGTGCCGTGTGTTGAAATTTCTGAGATTTAAATGGGACGAGTGAAAATTCGTAAAAATCGACGCGCGAGCGACAGACTGGGAACATGGCATGAGAAATTCTTTAGAATTACCCGTTTTGGGGAACAGACCGACAGACAGGCTTTTTGCTATATATACCGAGGTGAATATAAACAAGCCCTCTTAGACTCTTAGACTTTTGACTATTCGGTGCGTTAAAAGCTCTTACATTCGCGACTTGATTCAAGATGTTAAACAGTGCATGTAGTATGATAAAATAATGTAAAATTTTGCTCTATATTTTAGTGATTCAAAATAGTTTGTTATTTACGTGCTAACATGAATGTACTTCAGTGCACTTAGATACAAGGTAATAAAATTTAGTTTCACTGTACCAATTAGCAAAATTTACAACGACAAATGTATACACAAAAGTAGGCAGTTTTGGCGTATATTGGTGAAAGAAGTATGAAGCTATTTGCTATTTTTCGGGGGTGTTAATAATTAAATGGTTCAAATACGTGTCTGGATCCACGAAACAAGGGTCAGATATACATAGATGAGTTCCGGAAAAGCCCAGAAACAACTGGTGATGGAGAAAATTTTAAAAGCGTTGAGAATTAGAAGCCGTAAATATAATCCTGTTGGAATGGTGTGATTAACTAAAGGGACGATGTACATTGAAGCTACGAGGACAGTAACCTTCAGGTAAATTATACTATTTTGTTTGACATTTTTGTGTGTGTTGAATAACTTTATAATTGATTTACTTTAAATGGACATTAGTGAAATTGTACTAACCATAAAATTTTAATTTTAAGATGAAATTTGCTTGTTGAAGTAGAAAGGAGTATTTAGTTTTGATGTTCGGTAATATGATGAAAATTTGGGTATGTCTTTGAGCTCAATTAGACGAACCTGGTTAATTAACGTAAAGGGTGGTAGATGCTCCCTTTATACTCAGACTCCGGTCTGCTTATATTGTTATATTAATTAGTAGGCATCCTACTAGGACTTTAATTTTGGATGCACATTAAATGATAATAAAATTAATCTTGAAATTCTTTTTAAAACTAAAATTTATGCTGAATTTTTAATTTGAAATTTTAATGTATTCTGAATATTGATGTAAATAGAGTTAACGTTGATGTTTGTGGTAGGAATGTGTTGTTTAATTTTATGAATGAGGAGGTTTATAACATTAGGTGAGCAGCCGAGGCGAAAAGAGGATCACAGCCGTTTATGACGCCCAATCTGTGGGACTAGAATTTTTTTGTTGAAAGGACCCAGTTCTCGCATTCAAAGGAGAATATCACAGCAAATTTTGGCGACCACAACGTGAGGGCTCGAGTTCCAAATAAAATTTTTGTTATTTTATTCCAGGAAACTGGCGATCTGAGAGAGAGAGTTTCTGTTTGTGGATAAATTTAGGAGTATTTTAGAGTGTGTGTGAGTGATTTGAACGTATGCAGAGAAAGGAGTGGTTAAGGAGTCAAGGAGTGGAAATTGGAAGTGACGATAGTGCATTGTGTGAGAAAATTTCGAAAATGGAAGAAGCTGGAGGCAGTAGAGATCAGTCGAGGACGGAATCAGGAGAAACAGGAAATGAGTTAATGATGAGAATGTTAGAGGAAATGCGATTAGCTAGGGAAGAATCGAATAGAGCGAGAGAGGACTCAAATCGAAAATTTGACCGAATGAATGAGACATTAACAGGAGTTAGGGAAACCCTAAGTGAGAAAATAGATAAGACGAATAAAGAAGTTTCAGAATTTAAAATAGTCTTACCATAAAGATGGGGAAGTTGAAAATAAGGTAGATAAAATGAGCGTGATATTACAGGTCTTCGACAGGAAATGGGACATTTAAGGTCCGAAGTACGCATTTTTGTGAAGAAGAGATTAATATAAAATGACTGAAGTGACGGACTCATGTAGGGATCAGTTAGGCAGGGTAGAACGCGAAGTTAGTAGTATCAAATACAACATGTCAAATTTAACGGGGATGGTCCCAGATTTTCTACAGGTGGAGTATCATTGGACCAACACATGAAGTTTTATGGCGATAACAGGGTAAATCCACAAATTTTTATTAATAGTGTAAGAAATCTAGTGGGAAATTTATTTGACGAACAGACTAAACTAAATACGATAAAGGCTTTATTAAAGGACAATGCGGAGGCATGGTACAATTTAGTAGGACAGGACATAGACACGTATCAGGACTTTGAAAACAAATTTTACAACATTACTGGAGTGATCACAAACAGGATCAGATTAGGGACGACTTGATTACAGGAAAATTTAAGGGAGAGTTTGCAGGTTCTAGGAGCAATATGCCATCCGCAAATACAGTGTGGCCAAACAACTGAATCCACCATTGACGGACAGACAGATAATCAAGTACCTATCACGACATTTTGAACTGGAAATTAGACAACACGTGGCCTTACAAAACATCACAGAACGGGAGACGTTTTGGAATACTTACAGAGATATGACGATGTATGTGTTGGACGGACAAGAGAGATACGAGAACGAAACGTTAACACAGTTAGGTTTGACAACAGGACACCGAATTATTCGAGACGGCCTGACTACAACAGAAATTTTCGACCGAATTGGGAACGACGAGGACCGGAATACAGGAGCAATAGTGCGACTAGGGGACCGACGCCAAGACCTAGTTACACGCGACAGAACAGTTTACCGGAGGTAAACAGGACTGTGACCAGCACGCCGAATAGAGACAGGGACACGGATATTAACACGAGGAGGACGTACGCACAGGTTGTAGAAGGACAACCAGGACCAAGCACGGAAAACAGGATGGGACAGGATTTTTAGAACGCGACAGACCACTAGATTTCTGTGTAAATGTATATGAACATCCACGTGAATTTTTCAAAATTGAGGAGGAAGTAGAGCCAGAAACTGTAGAAAAATTATGTTTGCCAATTATTAATTTAGAAATTTTTGAAAATAATGTAGAAGTATTACTTGATACAGGGGCAGAGGCGAGTTTAATATCGGAGGAATTCGTCAGCAAAATTAGGGATAAGGTTTGTGATAGAATTATGCCTATAAAGCGTAGCCATTTAGTAGCTCCAAATAAAAAGAAGTTTGCTGTAGTAAATAGTGTTGTGGTGCTTAGGATAGATATAGGAGGTTTAAGCTGTGAACAGGAGTTTGTAATTGTACCTGGACTGAAGTTTCAGAGCATTTTAGGTGTTGACTGTATGATGAAGTTAGGGGTTTTGATAGATATGGAAAGGAAGGTAGTAAGGATTAAGGATAGGGTAGTGCCATGGAAGGGCAGTTATGAAGTCACAGAGGATGACACGGGGTTTAGTATTAATGTAGTAGAGGTAGAGGATGATGAAGGTAAACAGATCAACACGATAAGACGTCCAGAGGAAAGGAAAGTAGAGGTTCAAGCTTTAATACAAAAACATGCAGAAGTAGTGGTGGTAGAAGCAGCATATCAGGAGCAGGTGAAGGCGAAATTAAGTAAAGATGGCAAGTTTGTTTTTAATCAAGTAGATTCAAGGGATTCATTCTGGCGGATTCCATTACACAAGCATTCTAGCAGGTACAGAGGATTTTCCGTAGAGGGAAAAATCTATAATTGTAAAGTAGTATCGTTTGGTTTGTCGGCAGAAAGGAAAAAAATAGTAAATGAGAAACAGACATGTGTAGGGACTGAAGAAGAAGTAATATTTAAGAGTCAGGATAAGAGGGATGATAAGTTTATTGTATGTGAGATAATAGAGATGATAAGTATAGATATAGAAGGGGGAGAGACAGGGATGAAGAGTATTAGGATGGTAAGAAGGAAGACTTGGAGGGTCAAGAAGAGAGTTAGATTTAAATAACTTAATGAACAAAGGATAGAGATAGGTGAACTTTAGTATAGATATAGAACAAGGGATAGAATAGGTGTATATAGAAGAGTAGAAGTAAGTGGTTATAGAAAATAAAGCTAGGTATAGGATAAATATGGGAGATAATTAGGAATAGGTTTAGGATGAGAATAAAGAGTAAATGTAGGAAGAAAATAAGATAGGTTAAGTATAGATATTTCATATAAGATTAGTGGAGAGTTAGGAATAAAGTTAGAAATAGGATAGGTATATAGGATTAGGTAGGATGAAGTAAAGTATAGTGAAGATTAGTTAAAAGTTAGGAATAGGATAGGTATATAGGATGTATATAAGATTAGATGGATGAGTAGGATGAAGTTAGGGATAATTTCAGTTTATAGAATTAGGTGAAAGTTAGGAATAGGATAGGGATATAGGATAGGTGTAAATATTTTTTTTTCGATTGGAGACAAAGTAGGTAAGTTAGATAGATAAGGATAGAGAGAGATAAGCAATTTTTTGTAAATATTTTTTGGCAGTCTAAATGCTTGATATTTGAATTCGAATAAGTGGGATTATTTGTATTCAAATAGGGGGAAAATACTCATATTTAGACCAGGGTAGAAAATTAAATAATCACATCAAATAATTTTAATCACCGTGTATAAGGAATATCATTAAATAATACGCTTTATTAAAACCTTGAAGCATAAATAAGTTCGGTCGTTTCAGTAAAAATAAGAAATTTAAATTATGTACAAAACGCTTTATATCAAAAGAAACAGTATTAAAAAGCTCTGCGGGTAATTTATTTATTCCTAATAAAGAAACAAAGGAAGTTACGTGAAAATTTTATATGAATTAACTCTATTTCAAGTGACCGGTAGTAAACAAAGTGTACACATAATAATTAATATTTAAGTTGTATTCGCTAAAAATGAAAGGATAGAAATCAATTTTAATTGGAGTTAATTAAACCGTTAGTAACATATAATACCTATAAAACTTGTGAAAATCCAAGATTAAAATACCACGGAATAAGGCTCTGAGAATTAATAGTATATTTGAACACCTGCGTAGTTTAAATGTCACATTCGGCGTAAAGTTTGCAGATAATTAATGTTTCAAAGAATCTTGGGAAAACGTCGCATAATAGTTACGAGAATTGCTAAAGCTGGGTTATTTCACACTCCATGTGGACTAAAATAATCGATAATAAAGAATATCAATTTGCACCAATACGAACAGGTTAGAAAAGGAAAGAGAAATGCGTCAAGCAAAGACACATATAGTAAAAGGCGGGATTTAAGCAACGTCACGAGGGTCACAATTGGTTGAAAATAGGATGCAAATATCAGAGGTAGAAACAACAATTTCGGTATAAAAGTCAATTAGTTATTTCTCGGACATGCTTGCGTGCCGTGTGTTGAAATTTCTGAGATTTAAATGGGACGAGTGAAAATTCGTAAAATCGACGCGCGAGCGACAGACTGGGAACATGGCATGAGAAATTCTTTAGAATTACCCGTTTTGGGGAACAGACCGACAGACAGGCTTTTGCTATATATACCGAGGTGAATATAAACAAGCCCTCTTAGACTCTTAGACTTTTGACTATTCGGTGCGTTAAAAGCTCTTACATTCGCGACTTGATTCAAGATGTTAAACAGTGCATGTAGTATGATAAAATAATGTAAAATTTTGCTCTATATTTTAGTGATTCAAAATAGTTTGTTATTTACGTGCTAACATGAATGTACTTCAGTGCACTTAGATACAAGGTAATAAAATTTAGTTTCACTGTACCAATTAGCAAAATTTACAACGACAAATGTATACACAAAAGTAGGCAGTTTTGGCGTATATTGGTGAAAGAAGTATGAAGCTATTTGCTATTTTTCGGGGTGTTAATAATTAAATGGTTCAAATACGTGTCTGGATCCACGAAAAAAGGGTCAGATATACATAGATGAGTTCCGGAAAAGCCCAGAAACAACTGGTGATGGAGAAAATTTTAAAAGCGTTGAGAATTAGAAGCCGTAAATATAATCCTGTTGGAATGGTGTGATTAACTAAAGGGACGATGTACTTTGAAGCTACGAGGACAGTAACCTTCAAGTAAATTATACTATTTTGTTTGACATTTTGTGTGTGTTGAATAACTTTATAATTGATTTACTTTAAATGGACATTAGTGAATTGTACTAACCATAAAATTTTAATTTTAAGATGAAATTTGCTTGTTGAAGTAGAAAGGAGTATTTAGTTTTGATGTTCGGTAATATGATGAAAATTTGGGTATGTCTTTGAGCTCAATTAGACGAACCTGGTTAATTAACGTAAAGGGGTGGTAGATGCTCCCTTTATACTCAAGACTCCGGTCTGCTTATATTGTTATATTAATTAGTAGGCATCCTACTAGGACTTTAATTTTGGATGCACATTAAATGATAATAAAATTAATCTTGAAATTCTTTTTAAAACTAAAATTTATGCTGAATTTTTAATTTGAAATTTTAATGTATTCTGAATATTGATGTAAATAGAGTTAACGTTGATGTTTGTGGTAGGAATGTGTTGTTTAATTTTATGAATGAGGAGGTTTATAACATTAGGTGAGCAGCCGAGGCGAAAAGAGGATCACAGCCGTTTATGACGCCCAATCTGTGGGACTAGAATTTTTTTGTTGAAAGGACCCAGTTCTCGCATTCAAAGGAGGAAATCACAGCAATATATATATATATATAATACTTCTTCTTTGTAGGTTTTTTAGGTCTGCTGGATTTAAATAAATACTCTTTTTTATGGCCTAAATTTTCGCATATATTTTTTTTATGCTTGATCACAGGCTACAAAGTGAGGATGGTTGAAATTGACATCAGTGTTTGGAATAAAATAATGTTTTTTATAGAATAAATATTAATGTAAATAGTGAAAGTAAAATGACAAAATAATAAACTTTTATCAAAAATGACACTGTCATTTTACTTTCACTATTTACATTAATATTTATTCTATAAAAAACATTATTTTATTCCAAACACTGATGTCAATTTCAACCATCCTCACTTTGTAGCCTGTGATCAAACATAAAAAAAATATATGCGAAAATTTAGGCCATAAAAGGAGTACTTATTTAAATCCAGCAGACCTAAAACCTACAAAGAAGAAGTATTATTCCTGCAAGGTCACCAAGAATTATATATATATATATATGTATGTATATATATATATATATATATATATATATATATATATATATATATAATAAACACAAATCAATACAAGTGTTTTTTTCTAAAAACTTTCTTGTTGCTTTGGTCAACTTCACCGAAACTTTTGATTCTACAAAAATATGATAGGGTCATTGTTGTAGGAAATTTTATGTAAATTAATTTTATACACAAAGTGATTTCTTCTAAAATTCATAGTTTTCGAGATAATACGAAAGACTGATAAAAAATGACTTAAAAAGCTCACTCCCCTTACCACAAACTTCACCCCTGGTGGCTTTTAGAATGTTGTTCTGGGAACTCCCCGCCAAAATTCTGCATATTTCAAATCTACACGATTTAATGTTTTTATTTTTCTTTCGTTACCTGGACTATTATATAAAAATGCAATTCCGGGACTGCTGTTATTAACTTTTCCATTTAAACCTAATATTCTTTGAATACAAAAAAACTCATATCTTGTGTATGTTTCATATTGTACAACATCAATCAAAAACCCTAATTTGGATAATTACTTTGCGTTACTTAGACAATCATTTTGGCAATGCTGTTGTGATTCATACGTCAGTGGCGGCTGATTTTAAATGGTTTTGAAAGAAAGGTAGTGAAGGTTGTAGTGGCGCCATAGTTTTCTAAATGGTAATATTCTGACGTTAAAATAGTTTTATATAAACAGTAAATACTGTGGTAACAAAATTTAGGATCATTTCCTACCTTTGGAACACATATCTCTAGTTGCTGTTTATATATAGTAAGATAGTAGGTATATATCAAGTTTATGCTTTTAGTCCACTGTCATCTAAATATTCAAAACAATAGGATTCACATTGTAAAGAGCGAGAAAACATATTCGACTTTATGTGTCTGTAATACGACCTGCTAGACGACTAATGACACCCACATGCGGCTCGGGCCAAAAAACCAACACATATTTCACGCATTGCTCCTGCCTTGTCATTTGTCCCCGTCGTGAGATACATTGAGTTACATTTACGAACATATCATCCTGAAATCTTTAGAATGCACTGCTCTTACTTTCTCTTTAAAGCTAGTAAATCTGTGTATCCTTCTACGAAAGGGGAAACCTATTTTTGTTCTCCCACAAATTTAATGTGGATGCATATAGTGACGTCATGCCAAAATACAAGCAGGAATCGTACAAATCAAATCTACCCACACCGAATTGAGTTATGCGTTGTAAAATGCATTAAATATGCAGTCGCCCACTTTTCATTCCTGAAAATTTAATTCTTTGTTTTTGCTTAACATTCAAACTGAATAAATGTCTATTTCATTTATTAACAATTACCAGTTGCTTGCCATTCATTGTCAATGGTTAGATGACACAAAATACTGATTGATGAACTTTTGGAACTTCTTCTCGCTGTCACAGAATTTTGTTAGGAAACAGGCACACTAATTTTGAACAAGTTGTAAGGTCGCAATAGTTGTATTCGGAAACATCCATTAGAACCGGATGTAAACAAGCCGTAGTTGTAGGGTAAATTGGGCGGCTTAATTACCAAGTTTTCTGTTAAATGCCCTTACGTGTCAAGAAAATGGATACTATTCTTTATGCGTTCCAGATTTATTTTTAATGATCACTTTGGCTCGAAAACTGCTCTACTTTAGTGTTATTACACATCAAACGTAAACTATTTATGACATTTTAAAATTTCTTGATGGAGCACTATTGAAGAGCTTTTTAATTACATATAAAAATACTCTTAGTAGCAAAGACCATGTTAAAAACAGAACAAGTTTTTCTAATACCTACACATGCATACATCATTATAAAATCGAGAAGCAGTTGCATATATAGATGATACATCTGTCACAATTAGCCACCAAATAAAATGATATGTTGTCATTTGAAAACTCATTAAATTGCCGTATTCTTGTTCTGATGTAAATTAGCTATAAACATCTGTTTTAGGACTGATTCCTTCAACTCACGTGCCAATTTCTTTATGTTCTTTTTAACTTTAAAATTATTTTCTCTTATATAAGATGTTTAAATGCTGCAGCTGTAAAAAATAATTAGGTAATTTAAGTCACAGTTTCCAATAAATATGCAAAACAAAACTAATTTGTTTAAAGTAAGGTGGTACTCCGGCTTCATATATCGATGATTTTGTTACTGATATGGTATACACGAAGCATTATAATTATACGTTATTAATATTTTAAGTGGTTGTAGACCCTGTGTATTACAATAATTGTAACTGTTTGTATATGTATTAAAAAGTATCATAAATGTAAAAATTACTATAATTACGTGTTTGATTATTACTTAAAACAAACAAGTTGGTCGTCAACAAACGTTCTACTATTATTTATACAAATATAAAAGGTGAATATTTAAATAAATGGGTATAATTTTTTCAACTTAAAGTATTTGATTACAATGTACATTTCAAAGAGTTTAACAAAAAAAGTAAAAACAACTAAAAAGTTTGGAATTAGTCGAAACACAAACAAAAACATAATATAGAATTAAAATTTCGGGAATTTTTAATAATTTGTAAAAATTGAAAAACGACACTTCTTCGAAAAGTTATTGCTCAAATTTTTTGTATATAGAAATTATTCTTCGCTACCAATACAAATGTTGCCTTAGCGGTCAAGAAAGAAAAATAAGTAATCAGAAATAAACATAACCAATCGAAATAAGAAATCTCAGAATTTGCAGTTATGTGCACTCATTAATCTATCAAATTACGTAAATCTTCAAGAAAATTATTCGTATGAGAAATCATCATTCTCTCTTTGCTGCACTTCTATTCTTTGTTGTGGCTAACAATATGTCTACTGGGTTTTAAAAGAGACGTTATTACTACAGAGACTAGCTACACGTAAACGGACACCGTTCCTCACTGAGGCAAAATATACGCTTGTACTGTACACAATTACTCATCTGTGGAATATGAGTCAATGTGCGCTTCAGTTCATTAAATGTATCAACTGCCTCGTATGAGAGTCGAAGGAGTGCAAGCATTCTGGGACGATACCTCCGCCTAAATAGTTACCGACGCTTCTCAGCGTTACAGCTAATCAAGGTTAGAGCTCCTTTATAACTTATATTAGAGCTAAAGACTTCCTCAAAATTTTCTAGATTTTTCTAGACTCCATTCAACCTAAACCGCGATCAAACTTTCCAAGTTTTTTTTTATTTTTAGAGTAAACATAAACGTGTCTCCAGTATTTGAAACATTTTTTCTAGGGATTTTATTTCAGATAGAAATTTCACCCTAGGGTCAACTCAAACCCCTGTATATTAAATTTCTAGCAGTACTTTTAAAACAAGCAGACCTTATTCTTCTTTCTCTTTTATGGGGATGAAACCACATAAAGTTTTTAACTGTATACTTATTGACGTTCCGATCCAATCCATGACCTAGAATCGTTGTCCAAAAAATAATATTTTCATATTTGACATTTGTTACATAAATTGAAGGTGTCTTTGATTTATTAACAGTCGAAATATTTGATATGAATAATTTAACGGTAGAAAGAAGTTTTAAAGTTTGAAATACAGTAACTGTTTTCAATTATGTTGTGCACCTGGGAGTAGGGATGGATTCGGGCCGGGCCGGGCCGGGCTTTTAGATGCGGCCCGGCCCGGCCGAAATAATTTGCTCCGGCCCGGCCCGGTGGCCCGGCCCGAATCAAAACGCATCGGCCCGGCTTGAGGCCCGGCTTGAATTTCGGGCCGGGCTTCGGGCCGGGCCGGGCCGGAATGTATCTAAAACCTTAAGTGATGTATAGATTTTTCAACATCCAAATGGAAAGTATTATTTGTTAATATATGTATTTTCAGTTGTATAAAAATACTTCCAATGTAGTACCTTCGGATGGAGCATTGGGGACGTGGCCGCAAGCACAGCGGCCGTTAATTAAATTATAATGTATAAAAATACTTCTTTACTATTATTATGCTTTTCTACAAAGGTTGAATATATCAACTTTAGTAAATTATAGTTTATAGTATCATTTTAACCTCGAAGAATCCCAAAGGTATTTGGAGATGATGCACACTTGCACAGGCAATCCAAAATAGAAGGTGGTTTGCGTCAAACTTCAACCTTAAGTAACAAAATGCATTTTAGAACTCATGTATACTACTACTAGTATATAGTAACATATTTAAAGGAAAGTATTCAATATTCGACTGAATATTGTTTCCCCATATTCTAAACAAAGGATATAATTAAGCTGATTTTTTGTAATCGTGCAGTTTTAAATATTTTTACATTTATAGAATGGTTTCGATTTATTCATAAATAATCTTCAGTGCGGGGCCACAATATTAAGTTAATTAATAACTATAATAAAATAAACCAGCTCAATTAACATACTTTGCAATACTCGTTCAAATTAATTAAATATAACACGGACAATTTCTATTTCAAATTTCTTGAAAAAGTGGAAAGAAGTGAATATTATTTATCGAAAATAAATCGAAATTCACAAATCGGTGTAAATCAAAACATTTTCGTATTCGATTTATTTCCATTATGACACACCTATCAATATGTGTGTAACTGTGCCTGGGCGATGTATTACGAGGAGCGTTAATTATAATTTTGCTTAAGAGGCAACTAAAGAAATAATTAAATGGAGTCTTTTACTAAATCAATAAATTTTATATTTCGTTACATAAACTTCGGGCCGGCCCGAAATAGCCCGAAAAGCCCGAAAAGCTTGAGGAGTCTGGCCCGGCCCGGCCCGGGCCCGACACGTGCTTGGCCCGGCTTGGGCCCGAAAAAAATTTTGCCGGCCCGGCCCGAAGCCCGGCTTGATATTCGGGCCGGGCTTCGGGCCGGGCCGGGCCAAAGCCCGGGCCCGTGGCCATCCCTACCTGGGAGCGACTTGTAGATAGTCAATCCGCTAACATAAAATCAGCTTATCAATATTTATGGTTTCGGGTTGGGACCGGGTCATTTTATAAACTAAGGTCGACTTTCGCCCACTTTTGTAAGGAGCTTCATTAGGACAAGAAATGAAAATAAATAATAATAATAAAGATAAGAATGATAATATTAAGTGGACAAATTACAGTGTATGTTATAAATATTTATGGTTCTGGGTTGGGACCGTGTCATTTTATAAACTAAGGTCGACGTTTCGCCCACTTTTGTAAAGGGCTTCATCAGGACAAGAAAGGAAAATAAATAATAAAAAAATTAAAGATAAAAATAATAATAAAGATAAAAATGATAATATTAAGTAGACAATTTAAAGTGTAAAGAGTATTTAAAGTTACTTCTGAACTAGCAGACTCACTAGCCCATTTAAGCCAAAAGGTGGCAAAGTAACTGGTGAAAGTAGAGAAAGGGGTAGGTTATATATGGCGAGAACTTGATGCATGAGTGTCGTAGTGGATCGGTGAACGTCGCGGTTCTGCTTCTGTGAATATAGGCTCGTTTTCCAAATGGGAGAAAGGTAGTAGCTATCGTCTTTGTTTAGATTGTTAAAATTTTAGTGATTTCTACGAATTCTATGATTTTTCTAATATAGAACATTGGAATTCTTGCAATTAGTTTCGTCTTGTCAAAGTTAATGTTAATGTTTCATGTTGGTGTTCGTCCATCGCGGAGCGATTGTACTGGCTTGTTCTTAAGCATCGATTATGCTCGTTTAGTCTAGTCTGTACTGACCGTCCTGTTTCTCCTATGTATACTAAACCGCAGCTGCAAGGTATACTATGTACGCCTGGGGCTTTTTCAGAATCCTTGGGGTTGGTAATATTTGTAAAATTTTGTAAGTAGGCTTATATATTGTTTTGATGTTGTGTTTACGTAGAATTTTGTCAATTCGGTCTGTTACTCTGTGTATATATGTAAGGATTGCTAAAAATGGTGCGTCAGAATTACAGCAAGGTTTGGGGGTTTGGGTTGGATGCAGATGCCGGCTAATTACTCTGCCGATATCTGAGTTGCGGGAGCCGTTATTTATAAGACTAGTTTTCAGATGGGTCAGTTCATTAGATAAATGTTCTGGTTGTGAAATCTTAATTGCACAGTTCTTTATGTTGATTGTTTATGTGATCTAGAAAATTATTGCGCATTTGGTGTTCATGGGACCAGATTACAAAAGTATCATCTACATAACGGAGCCAAGTTTTTGGTTCAAGGTCTGTGGATTCTAGAGACATGGATTTCAAAGACTCCATGAATATATTAGCCACAATAGGGGATAGAGGTGAGCTCATGGGTGTGCCAGAAATTTGTTTGCAAAATTGTTCGTCGAAGACAAAATAGGTAGAAGTTAAGCATTTTTCAATGAGCGTGACCAGGTAATCATATTCGTTTTCTTGAGGTACGAGTTGTTTAATAACGGAGACAGTGTCTATGACAGGTATGTTTGTGAATAAGGATGTTACGTCAAAACTGACTAGTATATCATTAGGGCCTAGCTCAATATTTGCAATTAGTTCTATAAAATGACTGGAATTTAAAACATTAGTAGGGCTGTTACCGGAATAGGATTTTAAGAAATTTGCTAATTATTTTGCCAGATGGTAGGTTGGTGAGTCAACTGTGCTCACTATCGGACGGAGAGGCACGTCAGGTTTATGGATTTTAGGAAGGCCGTACAAGCGAGGTGGTTTAGATTCGTGAGGTATCATGCGCTTTTGAATAGCTTTGGGAATATTAGAGGATTTGATAAGTGCTAAAATTTTCCGTTCAACTTTGAAGTGGGATCTTTGGTTATAGAAGTGTAGGAACCGTCTTGTAATAATTGGTTAAATCTTTTCCTTGTATTCTGTACGGTTTAGAATAACAGTCGCATTACGATTATATGCAAGAGGTATAACAATTTGCTTGTTCGTTCGCAGATGTTTTAAGGCCGTCATTTCCTGCTTTGTCACGCATTCGTTGGGAGTTTTAGCATGTCGGAAACATTCATTTGTTTCAAAGCGAAATAGGTTGGCATCATCTTGGGGTAGAGATCGGATCGCTGATTCTACAGAACTAATGATTTCCTCTGTGGGACTTTTCTGGGTGCAATTGAGAAATTTAGTCCTTTGGAAAGCATATGTAGCTCATTTTCAGATAGGATATGCTCTGATCGGTTTATGACGCTGTTTGAGGACAGAGTTTTCGGGTAAGATGTTTTTTCAGGGCGTGATAGGTTCTTGGAAAGTTGCATGAATTTGCGTAAGTGGGTTTTTTGTGTTGAGTGCGGTGGTCTTTTGGGCTTGCAAGTATGAAATTCGGTCAAACCGAGTCCAGTCATTGTAGCTAAGCGTGGCGGATAATGTTAGATAGAGCTATAGGAGTGGTTTAGAAATATTGTCTATTTCTTTTCGAGTGTTGGAAATTCGTTCGCGAAGTAGTGAGAGATCTGTTCTGTGAAGAATATTTCGGCAGGAATATGTGTTAATGTGATATTTTATTTTACGGAAATTTGGATCTATGTCAGAATTACGGCACCATAACAAAAAGGTGATTGTACAAAGTAATTTTGCTATTGAGTTTCTAAGCTTACTGAAAGTTTTTGTTTTGTTTACAATATTTTCCCCGTAAAGGTTTTTGTGATATTGTCGGAGGCTTTCACGGCCGGAGTCATTATAAATATTTATGGTTCTGGGTTGGGACCGTGTCATTTTATAAACTAAGGTCAACGTTTCGCCCACTTTTGTAAGGGGCTACATCAGGACAAGAAAAGAAAATAAATAATAAAAATAATATTATCATTCTCATCTTTATTATTATTATTTTCTGTTCTTGTCCTGATGAAGCCCCTTACAAAAGTGGGCGAAACGTCGACCTTAGTTTATAAAATTACACGGTCCCAACCCGGAACCATCAATATTTATAATGACTCCGGCCGTGAAAGCCTCCGACAATATCATACAATCTGCTTATTAACTTGTATCTAATTTTTGTATCTAATTAATTAAATTGTATACAGGGTGCCCTATTTCTTACACGTTGTATGGGTAACTCTGTTATTTCTGACATTAGAGAAAAGGTTAAATAGGGAAACTAGTGCAGTTTTTAATGCCGAGTTCAGCCATGAAGAGATCATTAACATACAGGGTGTAACAAAAGCGTTATACCAAAATAACGAAATTTTGATCTTTTTTGTTTTGCTTCGTGGCTCATTTATTGTGATAGATACAGTAAAATGTTGTAAATGTTTTTTACATTATTTTAAAAGGAGAATAAGATAAACTTATTTGTTTTTACATGGCTTTGGTCATGTTCGAGTAAATAAGTGAGGTTATGATTTTTTAAATGGAAACCATAATTAGCGGTAGTTCTGATAGAAAGGCTTTTTTTTTCTCTTTTCAGTGATGTACTACAGTGTACATGTTCAACATAAAATTTTTTGAAAAAAATTTGTTTTTAGGAAATACGAAACTTTGTATTAAATAATATGTTCTTTTGCTACTATTCTTCGAATCATAACTCACGTGCAGCAGCGGATTTGTACTTTGAAAGATACATGGAACGTAAGCAACCACACTGTCGGATATTTAGCAAACTTGAAAATAATCTTAAGGCATATGGTGCATTTACCAACCTAATTTCTTACGAAAATACGAAGAAACTGTTGAAATGAATGTGTTGGCGTTTGTTAACTATAAACCAGAATCTTCTACTCCCGAAATTGCAAACCACTGTGCAACTTCTAAGGAAACTGTGAGGTGTATTCTGAAAAGTCGGAAATATCATCCCTATCACTATTCTATTTCGAATACATTGTATCCAGTGGATAATCAAAGACGGATAACATTTTGTCGTTGGTACCTTAATAAATGTGAAGAGGATTCATATTTTTGGAGAACCATTATGTTTACTGACGAAACTAAATTTACAAATAACGGAATATTTAATCGGCATAACAAAGTATTTTATTCTTCAAGAAAATCCTAAGCTTGTGCGTGATCCAGAGATCAACACCAATTTGGTATTAATTGTTGGTGTGGCATATTTTGTGGAAAAATTATTGAACTTTTCAACGAACTTCGTTCGTTTATGAAATCGATTTGTCGTCCGTCTGTCTGTCCGTCCGAGGCCTTTCTAATGGTCGGACATCAATGTGTGATACATCAATCGATTCAGCTCGGTGTCCTGAGCTTAAGTTTTGATGTCAGTTGAAATCGGGCCACGGGGACGCCGTGCCCCCGCGATATTCCGTCGGGAGAATTAAAATTTCAAATAGGTCCAAAATTAATGTGCGATACATATTTGGACTCCCCTAACATAGCTGAGTCGAAATATGGTACCCCACAAAATCTGACCACGGATACCCGACCCCCGGGGAATTAATTTTATCAAAAATTTCAAATAGGTCCAAAATTAATGTGCGATACATATTTAGAATCCTCTGAAAAAACTGAATCGAAATATGATGCCCCCTTATTTACACACACACAAACACACATACATACATACATACATACATACACAAACACATATATAGCTTTTAAAATATTTATTCAATAAAATAAAATATATTAAAATGTCTCTTTTGTTGTTTATAAATTTTTGTATTTTATCTGAATACTTATAATTATTACAACATAATAATTTTAATTTCTTTAAATTGTTTTAAAGTAAGTCTACATTTGGAAGTTCGTTGCGACAATGCCTTGCATTTTCAACTTGTTTTTTATAACGACAATTTGACCGCTGCAAATTACTTAAATTTCTTAAAACACCAACTGGAAGAGTATTTGAATGAATTACCTCTTAACATCCATTACAGACCAAAGTATTTCCAACACGATAGTGCCCCTGCACACAGTGGTACATCAGTTTAGCAATATTTAACTGATCGTTTTGAGCACGTGATTGGTAACAAAATGGAAATTGTTTAGCTTGCTCGTTCACCACAACTTACGCCATTAGATTTTTATTTGTGGGATGATTTAAAAAATAAAGTGTATTCTGCTACTCCTCAAACGCCTGAGGATTTAATAGCTAGAATCCAATTGCAAGCATTGATGCACGAACAATAGAAAAAGCACTTCGCAATGTTAAAAAACGATGTGAGCTGTGCCTTCAATAAAATGGTGAGCACTTTGAACACCTTTTAAGTGATATTATATTTAATATTTTTAACATAATTTGTTTTTGATATTTTTGTTACGTCATGCATAAGTATTTTATTATTTAATACCAAGTTTCGTATTTCATAAAAACAAAATCTTTTCAAAATTTTTTATGTTGAACATGTACACTGTAGTACATCACTGAAAAGAAAAAAAAATGCCTTTCTATCAGAACTACCGCCAATTATGGTTTCTATTTAAAAAAACATAACCTCACTTATTTACTCGAACATGACCAAAGCCATGTAAAAACAAATAAGTTTATCTTATTCTCCTTTTAAAATAATGTAAAAAACATCTACACCGTTTTACTGTATCTATCACAATAAATGAACCACGAAATAAAACAAAAAAAATCAAAATTTCGTTATTTTGGTATAACGCCTTTGCTACACCTTGTATGTTAATTATCTCCTCATGGCTAAACTCGGCATTAAAAACTGCACTAGTTTCCTTATTTAACCTTTTCTCTAATGTCACAAATAACAGAGTTACCCATACAACGTGTAAGAAATAGGGCACCCTGTATAACCAATAAAAAAAAGAAAAAATAATTTATCACATAAAAGATTAAGTAACTTGTAATATAAATGATAGTTGTAAGGTTGTGTTTCATGTTCATACCCCCGGAAAACCGAGGAAACACTGCGATGCTATCTGGATATCGAAGGTATTTCATTTTCTATTGTTATTTCTTTTAGTAAAGGGACCACTGATTATCGAAAGTTAAAAATTCGTTTGCTACGCAGTTTTTTTTAATATAATATTAAATAAGCAGTTTCCTTAATTTTGTGTTTTGGTCGTTTTGATCCTTATTAATGATTTTAACGTCTTCCCATTTTATTTTCTAAAGTTTCATGCATGTTGGCAAATGATGGATTATTCAAATTATCCTTTATTATATACGATTTAAGTTCTTTTAATCTAATTTCAAATGATCTAGTACTTTCTCCTATATAAAACTTATTACATTCGCACGGTATCTTATAAATAAAATTTTTGAGTTTTGTATTTTATTTTCGGGTTTTTTTTAAATTAATTGTGTTCTTAATGTATTATTGGCTCTAAGTACTGTTTTTATTTTAAATTTGTTCCCGATTTTTAGAATTGTTTTGGCGAATCTTTTTATGTATGGATCGAAAGTATTGTCGTTGTTTTTGTTTTCTTCTTTATTTTTGGTAGCTTTGTTGATTTCTTTTGCATTAATATTTGAGGATATTTGTTTTTAATTAGTGTTTATTTCACTAGGTCTTTTTTTCTTTTACAATTTCTTGGCTTGATGATACTAATTTTACCCTATCATACATTGTTTTGATAATTCCAAGCTTAACACAATTTGAGTGCTTTGAATCAAAGTTTAAGTATCTGTTTGTCTAAGTTGGTTTTCTGTACGCCGAACTGAGGTATCTTTTTTGCTCATTAGTATATCTAAATAGGGTAACTCTCAATGTTCTTCAATTTCGTATGTAAATTTTAATAGTTGGTTCTATTTTATTAATGAAATCTACAAAGTTTTCAATTAATTGTTTATTAAGAGGCCAAATAGCATAGATGACATATATGCATATACAGCATATTAAGGGATTTAATTTTCGTGCGAATATTACATCTTTTCGAATGCTTCCGTGAATATGTTGGTAAAACTTGGTGATAACACACTTCCCATCACCATTCCAACACTTTTTTTGTAAAATAGGTAATTTATTTGAAAACATGTTGTGTTGACGCATACAGTAAGTAGTTCCATGATTTTTTTATAATAATAAGCGTTTTGTTTAGGGGGACATTTGTGAAGATGCTCACTATATAGTGGAAACCATGAAAGAAGTCGTCTGCGTCATCACTTGTACTCGTACGAATTAAGCTGAAAATGTAGCATCACACCAAACACTTAATTTTCATTAATTCTTTTAAAACTTTAAAAAGTACATTCCATTTAAAAAAAACTACGAAAGATATCCTATTTTAAAGAAACGGCATAATTTTTCCAAAGTTTAACCTGCTAAGTATATAAAGTTCAAACATACGGACGCATACTCTTCTCTGTCGTTTTCCCAGATGAACGTGTTCACGTATGTCTTTACTTAAAACACATACAAATCGTATTACTATCTTTATCATATATATCAGTTAAGCTTTTAAATAATCTTAAACGTATGTTTTGAATTGAGTGAGACACATATGACGTAGAGGACTTCTTTCGTGGTTCTTACTATATCAAACCTTAACATTGTGTGTGTATCTTGTACTTTTATATTTGATAATTTTCCTACACAATGTTAGTAGTTTTCAATAAAAGATTTTGCCTGCTAATGGATTTATAATTTTTGAATGATATTTTGCTAAATTACGACATGGAAAATTTATGAAGCTCCCAATAGGTTTTAAAGGAAGTTTTTTCATATATTTTTGGTAAACCGTAAAAATGTGGTGGTTAACTGTAATGCGGGGCTTATTTGCTTCTTTCTCTATTTTCAAATTCATCTATGAATTTATCTAGACTTTTGTATGTTTTGTTTTCAATTGATTGTGTTAGATCTGTTTCTAAATTGGAGTAACTATCAGTGTTCAACAGTTCGTTGATTTCCTGTCGTAATTATTTTTATTCATTGTAGCATTGCCTTTGTCTGCAGGTATAATTCTAATTAAGTTATCGTGTTTTAGATTGTGAATTGCCTTTATTTAATCTCTACTTATATTTGATTTTTTTTGTGATACTTTTCGATTTTACACCCTCCTCTGAATTCGCTAGCTGCATCTTCTTAAAGATGGTTTGCAGTTGTTCTCTCAATACTTGTTATTATCTCAAATGTTGGTATTGATTTTGTTGTTACAGCAAAGTTCAAGCCTGTTGCTGGAATTAGTTTTTGTGTCGTTAATACTTCTAATTGATAAATTTGTGACGGTGTTTAGCATGGTGTTTTCGTTTTCTAAGCTTTTAATTTGTGTGTTTTTTTCTTCAATTAAATTATGATTTTCTTTATATGGGATTCTTTTTGTTTGGAAAATTCTGATCATGAGTATGTTTTTGTGCTAGTTAGAATTTTTATAAACCATTTTTTGTTACTATTATTTGTATAACATTTCTGATGTTTCAATACTTTTTTTAGCTTATAAATATTGTGTTAGTGGTATTGCAGCTTTTCCTTTATCATAACTGTAACTTGCTTTTTTAAGAATATTCTTGGTTGACTGTTCGTTTAACCAAATTCGATTGCAAATCCTTTTGGTATAATTCATTGTTTCTGCATTTAGTTAGAAGCGTGGACGAACCTTTAAATGTAACCGTTTTTTGGTTCAAATTGTCCATACGTCTAAACAAATACATACTTCAGTAGACGCAGAACCGGCATTCTGGACCCTCCTCTGAACTCTGCACCACTAATTGTTTTGTAATGGGTTTTCTCATTAAAAACTCATTAGCACTAATCGTTTTTAATGGGGCCATTAAAGTGCATGTTTTATAAGAAAAAATCGACTTAAACGGGATTCGAATACATGCTGTCCGTACGCAAATCAGGTAACACAATTATAAGCGTCAATTTTCCTGTCAAAACCTTGGATATAACACCAATAACACAATAAGGAACTGCGCGCGCTTGACCACCAGCATATAAAACAAGGGAACCATTTTCCAGAACATTAGTTGTCGAAGTATTGTCGAGTTGATTCAAATTACAAGTTAAACATGAATTTTTCTGGTGTTAACGTTGAAGTAATGTAAGAGTGCCATTAGATCTCAATAAACTAGCAGACAATACCACCTATGCGTTGGGTAACTCTACATCAAATTTTCAGTACCATAATGTGGAAGTTGGTTTTTATTTATACGGTGGTCTGCAGCCAGTCATACAAACTATTTGCAATAGTAAAATATACCAAAATTATGCTATAAAAATGAATTACTTTGAATGGAGGTGGTTTTGCAATTTTCAATTGGAATTTAGAATCAGACAATTAGTCCAAGAAGCAGCAAACGTACGATTGAATGATTTATTTGGTGGTGTTTTAGAAATACAACTGTATCGTAAATTCAAATTGAAACTGGCAGTTGATTAATCTAATAGAAGTGTATGGGTTGCAAATAAATTTCAAGAAAAAAATTTATACAATATGGAAATTACGAAAGACCGAAATGATATTGTTCTGAATGAATACGAGTGCTTCAAGCTATTAAATTTGCGAGAATTAAAAAGTTATAAAGTGGAGCAGTTGACGTGTAGAAACTTTACAAGATTTTACGAAAAATTTGTAGATGTTATAAAAAATGTAAATGGTAATACGACAGATAAAGAAAGGGTTCAAACGTTATTAGAAAAGAGTCGTGCAAACAATTTTTTGTTTTATGATTGCTGCAATGTAAATTAATTGATAGTGTTGGAAATTATTAAATGTCACCCCATCCAGTACTTAGAAGATGCGAGTGTGGGGCGATCGCTCACGCAAATGTTTAGAGATTCGGCTATCCCTAATTCACCAGATTCCAGTTATCACAGCGGATGCTAGTTAAGAATACAATTATATATTTTAATATATAATACTTATTTGTAACGTAAACACCAGAAAAACTATTATTAATAAATGTGTTTAATTTTGTTGTATTTTATTCTTAGGTTTAAGGTAGTAGTCCTATTGACAGACAATGATGCCCTTAATTAAATCGATGGGGAAAAGTCAAGGTAATTAAAAGAAAGTTAAACCTCAAGTTATTCAGTCTAAAGGCGTCTATAGATCGATGCAGACGTATCGAGCATACCTTTTTTGAGAATTACGTGACTTAGTGGTGCTTGTTAATAAAAAATATACAGGAGTAAGTCTATATAAAATTTGGAGTTAGTTGATCTTAAATTAATCTCTAAAAATAGAATCTGTACGCTATTTCTTAATCATCCTGAAATTTTTCGTATTTAAATGCATTCTTAAGTTAATCTTTAAATTAAAATGGAATCTGTGCATTTAACAATAATACAAGACGCACAAGTAATAATTTTGATTGACTCGATAGTGTAGAGCTTAAAGTACTTGTTTACATGCGGGCAGCACGTGTTCGAATCCCGCTCTAGTCGATTTTCTTATAAAACACGAAACGTATACGCTCAAATTGGAAAAATTTGTGACGTAGGAAATAAAAATAAAATAGAGCGAAGGTTGAGTTTGCGTAATAAGCTATTAGTTTAATTTAAAAAAGATTAGCGTTTAGTGTTAATGGGATTTTAATGGGAAAACTCATTATAAACAATGAGTGCTAATGGAAAAACTCATTAAAAAATTATAGGTGCTAATGGGATTTTAATAGGACAACCCATTAAAAACTATTAGTGACAACGGGTTTTTAATGAGAAACCCATTAAAAACGATTAGTGCTAATGAGGTTTTTATCGGGAAACCCAATCTCTTGGATATTGTGGAAACTAGGCAAGTTAAGGTTGTACCAGAAAAACCTAAACTTCATTTCAAGTAGCTTTGCTACAAGCAAAACGGCATGCTCACTTTGCAAAGGAGACCATTATCTATCCAGGTGTGAAACTTTCCTTACGTTGAGTTCTAAAGAACGAACTTCAAGGATAAAGGCATTGAAGGTGTGCTTCAACTGTCTAAGTAGGAGGCATACGGAGTCTTAATGTTCATCCAAGTTTTGCTGCAAGATGTGTAGGGCTAGGCATCATTTGTTATTGTATATTGATTCATCGTCACTACCATGGGTGGTAAAGCCGAGACCGGTTCCTACTATTTCACAAGTTTCTGCTCCACCACCTCCAACTGTGTCTGCATTTTGTACAAACACCGTCAAGGTTTTTCTTCCGACAGTTAGCTGTAAGATCCTCGATTCTTATGGCCAGGCGCATTCAATTCGTGTTTTACTCGACTTGGACAGTCAGTTAAACTTTGTGCGTTCGGACTTAATCAGTAAGTTGGGTCTACTTACTCAACAGGTAGATATTTCAGTTTCTGGACTGAGTGGCTCTCTTTCCCACATTCATTTAAGTTGTGGGTGCCCACCAATCCTTCTATAAAATTAAACTGTCATGTCTCGTTTAGATGAGATTACAGGCACTATATCTTCCTTCAAGGTAGACACATTCCAAACGCAAGTTTCCAGATAAAGTTAGATTATCTGATCAATTGTTTGATCAACCGGCAGGAATCGATTTGCTTATTAGTTCTCCAGCTATCTTCAAACTTCTATGTGTTGGTCAGTTACGCTTAGATATCAACCCTCCTACTCTACAGAAGACTCGGTTTAGTTGGGTCTAATGCAGATCTTTTTCTACCAGTTCCACTAATCTCGTCCAGTGTCACCTAAAAACACTACAAGTTCAAGATCAACTGGCTAGATTTTGGGAACTTGAAAGTTATCCCACCGACAAGGTACTCTCTGCATTGGTGAATGCTTGTGAGCTTCATTTTTCAAGAACTACACACAGAAATTCAGATGGTAGATTTATAGTCTCTATCCCGTTCAAATCGCCTATAGCATTAAGTGTTAGGTGACTCATTTGTTGTAGCCTAAAGAAGATTTCTAGCTATGGAGAAACGTCTTCAAGCTAATCCTACATTTTCAGAACGCTACACTGTGTTCATGCGTGAATATTTGGATCTAGGTTACATGTCCTTGTCTAATCCAAATGCTAGTTTCTCCTATTACTTGCCTGATCCCGGTGTTTTAAAGGAGGGCAGCCTAACTACAAAGCTTCGCGTGGTATTCAACGGTTCACAAGCAACCACAGGTGGTTAGTCTCTCTCAACAGTATACAAATGGTAGGGCCAACTATGCAGCATGCTCTTTTCTACATCTTAGTTAGGTTCAGAAAATACTTGTATGGCATCGGTTCAGATATAGAGAAGATGTAACGACAAATTCAAGTGGAACCTGCTCAGAGGCTATACAACGCATTCTGTTGTGGTTTTCACCTACTGATCAGATTCAATAATACGATTTAAATACAGTAACATATGGTACAGCTAGTGATTCGTTCTTCACTATTCGATGTCTATTTCAGTTAGACATTGATTTAGAAAATTCCCTATCCGAGATTCCTAATATAATCAAACGTGACTTCTATGTAGACGGCCTGCTGACAGGTATAGACAATCTCACCGGCGCTCGCGAAATTTGTTTACAACTTTCGAATGTTTTAGAATCGGAATGTTTCAAACTTCATAAGTGGATCTCCAATGATCCAGCCGTTCTATCAGATATTCCCGAAATTCATCTACATCCAGGTGCTCTTGCGTTTGATACTCACGAGCATATAAAAACATTAGGTCTCATATGGTATTTTCCCACGGATCACTTGATGAATTCCATTGCTGATTCTGCCAATGCAACTCAATTCATTACAATGAGAATAACTCTATCAGAAATCTCTCAGGTTTTTGATCCACTAGGTCTTCTTTCACCATGTACTATCAGTGCAAAGATTATTCTACAAAAGCTGTGGTTGGAAAATCTCTGTTGGGACGACCCTAATCCTACAAATATTAGATCAAAGTGGGTTGCTTATCTCACGGATCTTAAAGGTCTGAACAACCTCAAGATACCACGTCATGTGCTATGTCCAAATCATGTCAATGTGCAGCTTCATGGGCTTTCCGATGCTTCTCTTTATTGTTATGGTTCATGTGTTTATCTCCGTTCTATAGATGCTAACGGCCTTGTTCAAGTTCATTTACTTTGTGCTAAGGCCCGGGTAGCACCTCTCAAAACGACTATAATACCAAAGCTGAGTTCTGTAGAGCATTAATTCTGGCGAAGCCTTGCAGATAAGATTCTGAAAGCTTTAGATATTTAAATTTCAAGTTGCCTCTTATGGACTGACTCCACAATTGTTATTAGTTGGCTCAAAACCAGTCCCGATTTATTAAGGACGTTTACTGCAAATAGAGTTGCCGACATTCAAGATCTGACATCTGATGCGGTCGGTCTGGCGTCACGTTTCCACTACGTAAAATCCTGCGGATTTAGTATCAAGAGGAACTACACCTCAAATTCTCAAAAATTCAGACGTTTGGTGGCATGGTCTTCGTTGGCTACAAGATCACCAGTCTTCATGACCTATTTCTAATTTAAGTATGGCCGAACTTCCGGAGTTGAAAAGGTAATGTCGTTGTTTCGTAGCTTCAAAACAATCGTTTCCTTTTTCAGACTATTCAAGACTTTCTCGGCTTGAAAGAGTCATTGAGTATTGTCTAAGATTTGTTCATAATTGTCATTGTTCCAAAGATGAGCACCTTAATGGTCCCCATAACCCTAGTGAAATTAATTGTTCGGTACTAGGACTAGTAAAAATAGCTCGGGTTGAATCGTTTGCTGACGAGCATAAGCGGTTCAGCTAAGACAAACCTCTACAAAATTCTTCCTTAATGGGTTTCAACCCTTTTCTAGATCCGGAGGGACTTATTCGCGTTGGGGGCGACTTCGAAATTCTCAGTTCTCTTTCAATAAAAGGCACCCTATTCTTCTCTCAGGAAAGGTATTATCTATCAACACTTATTGTAAAGCGTGAACACATTCGATTGTTGCATGCTGGATCTCAACACTTGCAGTCTTCATTGCGTGATAAATTTTGGATCATAGCCGGCTGAAACCTTACAAAATAAGTTATCGATGTGTGCGGTGTTTTCGATGTTATCCAAGCCCCACTCAACCAATCATGGGTGATCTACCGTCTACGCGCGTAAATTCTTCATATCCATTAAATAGTACCGGTATAGATTTTGCTGGTCCCGTATCCAATAAAGACCGCAAAGGTCGTGGTTGTAGGATTGCAAAGGCTTACATCTGCCTGTACGTTTGTTCTTCTACTAAGGCTGTTCACCTTGAGTTGTTGACAGATTTGTCGACCGAAAGTTTTATCCTTTCATCTTGGAGATTTGTTTCCCGTTCTTCAGGTATACTCAGACAACGGCTCAAATTTTATTGGTGCGAGTTCTGAGTTAAAGGAACTTGGGACTTTTTTACAATATCAAAACGTTACAATTACCGAGAAATTAGAATGCGAAGAAATTATTTGGCATTTTGTGCCAGCCTATAGTCCTCACTTTGGGGGTTTGCCGGAAGCAGGAATCAAGTCCTGCAAGTCACACTTAAAAAGAGTACTATGTTGATGCGTGTTGACATATGAAGAGTTGTCTACACCACTTACGCAGGTAAAAGTCATATTAAATTCAAGACCCTTATGTCCTATGTCTACGGATCCGAATGACTTCCAATCGCTTACTCCTGCACACTTTTTGGTTGGAAGACCACTGTCTGCTTTGCCTTATCCGAATGTCATTGGAATGCCTGATACCCGACTTTAAATTTTTCAACGAGTGCTACAAATGCATCAGCACTTATGGACCAAGTGGAGTCACGAATACGTGTTAGAACTGCAGCAACGTCAAAAATAGCGATCTCATCATTCACAACTCAAGCTTGGAAGTCTTGTCCTAATGAAGGAGGATAATCAACATACTTTAAAGTGGAAGTTGGGTAGAGTCGTATAAGTTCCCAGGTCCAGACAATGTTGTTCGCGTTGTGTCTGTTCGAACTTCTACTGGTATAGTGCGGTGCTCCTTTCCAAAACTGTGTCCACTCCCAGTGGAAAATGCGAATACTTGATTGTTTAGTTCTTAATTTGCTTAGTTATTAGATGCTGATGTTCACTCATCAATTTATATTACTACTAGTGTTTACCTGTTATGTTTTTTCGTTCAGTTATAATTATGCCTTTATGTTTAGACTCTTTAAGAGTTTACCAATTTAAAATTACAAAATTTGTAAAATTTTGAATTTTCCGGAGGCATGTTAAGGATTGTATAAAACATTTATATTAATTAATCAAGTGCTCCTTAGAATTAACAGATCGGCAAGTTAACTAGTTTTTGATGAGAGGTTGTATGCTTCGAATATATAAAAAAGTCAAAAGTGTTTAGGCAGCAATATTCAATGTATAAACTACCTATTTCAATTAAATTATGAATAATTCTGATTGCAACAACCTTTATTACAATCATTGTAATGGCATTAATTAAACTACTGTCTATACAATAAATCACGTTCCGAAAACCATTCCAATATTTCCTCAAATTATCGAGGGTCCTTCACATACAAACCAGCGCATTCTAAGAGTGTTGAAACTTATCCGCAACAACACGCAGTTGGGAAGGAAAGCACTTAACAAATATTATCAAATGCTGAAAATTAACAAACATTAAACTAAATTGTTAGTATGTAAAAGAGAGCAAAATAACAGTCAAAACCCGAATACAAACGGGAAATGAGAACTACAAGAGTGTAAGAATTTCTGTTACCTAGGTAGCCAAATAACGCGAGATGAGAAAAGTGCGCAAAAGCTATAAAACAAAGATTAGCACAAGATCGTGCTGCATTTAACAAGAAAAAACAACTACTATGTTCGAAGACAAGAAACGTAGAAACACGGAAAAGATTGCAGAAAGCATATACGGTTGTGAAATATGGATAGTAGAAGCGGACAGGAAAATATAGAAACCTTTGAAATGTGGTGCTACAGACGTATGATGAAGATATCATGGACAAACAAAGTTAAGAACAAAGAGGTTCTGGATATGGTAGGGGCAGAAAGAAATATGTGAAAAGCAGTAAAAAAATAGGTGATATATAATAATAATATGGCACGTACTAAAGCATGAAAGAATAGTGTACTAGTGTACTAGAAGCAGATAGACGAAAATAGAGAGATAAAGGTAAACTCGATTAGACTATTGCACCCAGATAGTAAAAAATGTAGGCTGTGGGAATTTCAGGGAAATGTGTAAGTTAGCTCAGAATAGAAAACAATGGAGGTACGCGTCCATCCAGTTCCTGAACTGAAGACCTAATGATGATGAATATGGAATATTATTACCTAACAATTCCTCCCACTGGCACTCCTCTGATGAGCAATCTGCAGAGACAGCTTACAAAGAAGCGTACACTGTGATGTAATTCCCTTCACTGTATAACCTAAGCGAGTGCAAAATAAAATTATAAATTTCATTCCTTCATTTATGTTAAAATTTAATTGCTTAAAGAGAAGTGAAGTGACTATTTACCGAATATTAGTTTATGACATTCACAAGGAACCCTTACTAAGATTTTTCTAAACCTATTTGTGAGATTTAAAACATCAGAAGTAATATGTAATTTGAAACGGGTGGCCAAATCCACAATTTCAGGTTAAATTGGTCCCTTACTTTACGACAGATAAATTGTTACAGCTTTTGTCTAGTCTAGACTTATCCATGTATAAAATCTGCAGTTGGCAGTTGTAAACCAAGGCGCCACTTTGGACTGTAGATTAACAACGATAACGGTTTGTCTGACCCTTGTTATGATACTCAAACATAAGACGACACTAATAAAGTAAGCAATTTAGCAGGTTCGGGAGAATCATAAACCATTAAATTTCACTTTTAAGTAAACCAGGTAATGGGCCTACCTTTAAAGATTTATGTTGTAAAGCCTGTACATGCGTTAACTAATCACCCAGCAAATTTTTTAAATTACCAAAAATAAATTTTTGTAGTTAGTGGACTTCTACCACAATCCCCCTTCACTTACTTATATACAGTAGGATTTTTCAAATGACAAATTGACAAGACTGTAAGTTAAAGCTAAGGATACATTTCTTCTGCACTAACCTAAAGAAATGAATTTTTATTTCATTTTAAGTATCTATATTGATATCTACTTTTAACGCATTCGCATCCGTGTGTACAAGCATATTTTTCCTTTATACAATTTTGATTCAAATTGCATCAGTTTGTTATACAGGGTGTTTTGAAACATCGTTTATAGATTTTAAGGGCATGTAGTACGTTCGAAAATAAGGTTGAAAGTCATAATAAACATATGTCCACAAATTAACTGTTTACGAGATAATAAATAAGTAAACAATCACATATCTCAGTAAACAGGTGCCTATCAGCTTTTGTTTTATGACAGTTTAATTTGAATTTTGTACAATTTATAGCAATTACAGTGGTTGTGTATTCTAATGCTGAAATGAGCGATAAGGTGTCCGTGTACGGTCGTGTTAATGGGAATTCTTTACAAGCACGTTGCTTCTATGCTGAAACGTTTCTTGATCGCCAACTGCCTTTGCATGTGATGTTTTAGACGGTGTTTCAACGCCTAAGAGAAACTGGTTCGTTTGAGAAGTGATCTTATGATAGTGGACGGCAGAGAATAGCATGTACACGGATAGAAAATCGAATGTTGAATATTACTGATGAAAATCTCGAAACTAGTCTTACAAAAATTTCGACTCCAAGTGGGTGTAAGCAGCTATCTTGTTTAGAGAACTCTTCATGAGCAACTCCTACACCCCTACCATATCCAACAGGTACAAGTTCTTACTTCTTCGGATTATCAAGCGAGAATGGCTTTGAGTGGTTTTTCCGAACAGCTGCAGATCGGCAAGATTTTGTTGATAACATCCTTTTCACTGATGAAGCTGGTTTTATTAAAAATGGAATATTTAATTTCCACAACAATCACGTTTGGTGTGACGAGAATCCTCATGTTATCGTTGAAGCTAGACACCAGCAGCATCTGATTAGACTTGATAGTGGAACGGTTGTTAGGACCGCTTGTTTTTCCACAACGTTTAACAGGTCTTGCTTACCTCGAGTTCTTGGAAAATACGTTACCTAAACTTTTGGAAGATTTACCTCTAAAGTCTGAACATCTGGTTTATACATGATGGAGCCCTGCCGCACTTTACGCTTGCTCTTAGGGAACATCTTAACAATGAATTTCCTGGGAGATGGATAGAGGGCGAGCAGGTCCCATTGCTTGGCCTCCAAGATCTCCCGATCTAAACCCGTTGTACTTTAGTATCTGGGGTTATTTGAAAAGTTTAGTGTATGCAACACCGGTAAACAATCTTCTAGAGTTGCGGCAACGAATAGAACACTGTTGCCCGATAATTCGAGAAAACCCCTTATTTTTTGAAAGAGAGTACGCTTCCTTTGAAAGAAGATGTAGATCCTGTGCCGAAATGGAAGGACGTTATTTTGAACAACTTTTTTAGTTATATTCTATTTTATGTTAAAATGCAATAACATCTTAATATGTAAAGCAAACTTATTCTTCAATTGCGATAAAATCGCTGTTATCTCGTAAACAGTTAATTTATGGACATATGTTTATTTTGAATTTCAACCTTATTTTCGATCGTACTACAAACCCTTAAAATCTTTAAACGATGTTTCAAAACACCCTGTATATTTTTAATAGGTTTATTCTTTCTTGACCTTTTCTGATAATTATCAAATATTTCTAATCGTTCTTGGGAATTTAGGTCTATACAAATACATCAGAGATCAATAAAATATTTCGTATCTTACAAAATTAATATAATTTGTTTTTTCCTCCAGACGTTTCAACCCTATACATCGGGTTTTTATCAATGGTTAGTTCTAACAGAAACATACATACAATTATATTTACGTATTTTTACTATTACCTTAAAACGAAAAATTCACAACCACAAATTTTCAAACATGTATTGATTACCCTGTATGAGTAATTAGGATATTTATCAATTCTATTTGTCAACACTATTTAAAATTATAAATAACTCACGTATATTACACGTTAAAATATTAATGCTTTTTACAATACCACCAATTTAGACAAATTTATTTACATATAGGTAGGCTAGTATTGTTCGTCACAAATGTTAAACTAATATTCATTTGATCCGAAACGATAGTTATAACTTTAGTATGATCGTAGGGTCGTCATCTGTTCTAACCGGTTAATTACATTGAAATTTATTTCTTAGAATTACTATTAATACTATATGAAGAATTATGAATTAATATTTATTGCCGTGAGTTACATATCCCCCAAATTAGGATATATATATATATATATATATATATATATATATATGTAAACAAATGAAATTATTAAATCTTAAGTTAGATTGTTACAATGTATAATTGAAGGACATATTACAAAACGTTAATGAAAGTTCATAAACCAGACATGAGAATGTGAATACTTTGTAATCCAGACGTAACATGACACTGCAGGTGCAGATCACAATAGATTATAAGCAACTTATTGTTAGAATTAAGATTACTAAGAAGTAATACTTTGTATTGAACAAAGAAATAGCAGAAATGAGATCTGCAGTTCCCACAAACAATGTAAACCCAAGATGGACAGTCAGTCTAGAGCTTCACAACTTTAACATTGATGGTTGTTCAGCTACCTACCCTAATTTTAGTTCATTTAAATTAGTGAATGTCAACTTAGAATATTTTTGATTTCAATATAATATAACGTACCTGTTATTAAAATGCAAATTGTAAATTTATGTTTAAATAAAATTGATAGAAGAGTTTTTTTGACAGAAGCTTTTTAAAAAGTCGCTCCAAGAAGCCCAAAACCTATCTCGTGCTTTATTTAATTATATTATGGTATATTTTACTTATATTTTTAATATCAGTCTTTTCATTAACTGCAGTTGGGGTTTTTGCTATATTAATCATTTTTTATTTGGTTATAATCAAAAGTCATACTTTGTTGTTGCCTCATGCTTAGTAAGTGCTGTCTGATTTTTTAATCGTATTTATGACCATTAAGACGTTTTTCAAGGTGTTGTGAGCTTTGTCCAATATATACATGTTTACAATTTGTTTGACATGGAATTTTATATATGGCGTGTGTTTTTTATTTTTCTGTAATTTGAGCTTTCAGTTTACTAAATAAATTTCTGGTCAAATTAAAACTTTTGTGTGCAATTGCTAGGTTGTATTTTTTGAACAGGTTTTGTTGTTTTTCTAAAAGCTGAGGTAAATATGGTAGTGATATGTATTTTAATTGTTGATTGTCTGTTATATAGTTCTCAGTTGACATATTGTTGTAGAATTTACAAATACGTTTTTTAAAAATTTTATTAATTAAGTCTTGTGGATAGTTATTATTTTCAAATGTGTTTTCTATAGCTTTCTTAATTGCTTCATATCTGAATTCCGCATCTGATAATTCGGCACAAGGGGCACGCATCTTCGCAGTAAAGTTCACAAAGTTTCGATTGTTGCAGGACTACCTAAAGAAAAAAGCATCAAATTTCATACCTACACCATATAGGCAGAGCGTAAAATTAAAATAGCTGTCCGAGAAGTTGTCAACAACAATTCCACTGACGACGTCAAGGACGAACTCAACGATCAGTGACCCGTGTGATAAAACTACAAAACAAAGTCCGCAACTAATGCAGCGCGTTCTTAGTAATCCTGAAGAACGATCCCAACTCCTGGAAAATATACAAAATCACAAACCTCCTCTACTGCAGCCGCATCCATGCTATCGTCTTCACCTTCCAGAGCTTCGGGCACTCCCGCCTCAACTACGGTTTCAATCCCAGGTGTGAAGTGCACTAGGCAGCACCACGTAACGCAATGCAAGAAGGGCAGAGAAGAAGCACCCACATGTGTTAACTGCAATAGTCCACATCCCGCCAACTACCGGAATTCAGCGCCAACTACAGTTAAACAACAAAACGCTTCCAACTCAGCCACGACAATAATTAGCTTCCGGTATCGACATAGAGGAGGAGGAAGGATGGACTAAAGTAGGGCGTGAATGACCTATACTGCCAAGCCTTAAACTAACAAACCACCGACGAACATAATATCAGCACCGAAGGAACCAATACCAAGCGCAGTTCTAGCAGAATTCTGCCCATCAACCTATGGCCACCCAAAGCTCAAATAACAGCCTGCCTAACTACCGATACCTTCAGCTTCAAGCGACACCAATAGGCTGGGACCAACGAAGTCCCTAACGAAAGACCGTATAATTTGAGTAACGACTACTATATTTGCGGTCACACCCCCAATGCTCCACCCGTAGGCACCACACTGCGTTTAAACGCGAATAATTACGTGCTTCATACATATCTAACTTTAAAATTAATGAATCGTTAAATATAATTTATAAACTAAAACTAGAGTTAGGATTAAATAATAGTACCTATAGCGTTGAAGTTGGAGTGTGTCTGATCAACAAGACACAAGCAAAAAGTAAAAGCGGAGAAATCCGTAATACCGGATAGCAGCCACCGGTTCTGTTTACCGGACCTTACATGTGATTTTCCAATGCTCCACCCGAAGGTACTACATTGGCCAGGAAGCGGGGTTTTTTTTACCTGGAAAATTTGGAATTTTGCCGAACCCTTGCTGTTCCAAGCAAGGTAGGGATCTTCAACGTGCGTGACAACACTCACACATGGGACCTCCATTTTACCTCTCATCTGAACGAGGGTGTATTTTTGTGAAAAATGTTCGCCTAACATTTTTCAAGCGGACCGTGTCGGGATTCGAACCCGGGACCTTGGGCGTAGTAGTCACACACGTACCACTACGCCACGGAGCCGCCTCTGTTTACCGGACCAGAGCCAGCGACAAAGTCAACGAATTCGCAAGAACCCTCCAGGAGACGTTCACAGTAAATCACACGGCTAACATGACCCACGCCAACATAATTCGGATACAAATCAAACGACTTCTTAAAAAGAATCCAACCACGACATCACCTCTGTCAATCCGAAGGAAATGAAATTCACCATACTTGCTGAGGACTGCAGGAAAACATCCTGACCTGACCGGACGGCATCATGAACGAAACACTACAAAATATCATTAAACCGACGTTAGAGCATCTACACGCATCTACAACAGCATCAACCTACTCAGATACTTCCCTAAACATGCAAGAGAGCTACAGTAGTAATGATCGCTAAATCTGGGAAAAGCCAAAGCGACACCAAAAATTACCGATGTATATCACCACGATGTCGAAGGTACTCAACAGACTCCTCCTTTAACAGCTGAAGCCCTACTTGATGGACAGAGACGTGCACTTTGGATTCCGGGAACAACACACCACATATCAGAAAATTCTACCGATACAAAGCCACCGTCGCTGTAGCCGTGGACGTTGAAAAAGCCTTCAACAGAGTCTGGCACACTAGACTGCTCTCCAAACTTGTATCCATTCACCAAGTGTCGACTAGCTACATGCATTTGATAGCCAGCTACTTCAGTAAAAAAACGCAACGAGTTAGGGTTTAGAACGAACTCTTGCACAACATCCCGATTCCATCTGGAGTATCACAAGGCGACAGTCTATCACCTACTCTCTACAGCGCATATGTCTACGGCATTCCATGTGAGTCCTTTATTTGATTCCTAAACCGTCGTCTAACAGGAATGTAATCAATTTGATATCTTCCTATTTCTTCTGGCATCTTCCACGTGTATCGTCTTGTAGCATGATGTTGAAATAATGTGTTTGTGGTGGTTAAATTGTTTTGGTCGCAAAATTCTACCAGCCTATTTCCCCTGACGTTCCTTGTGCCTAAACCAAATAAACCTACAACCGCTCCTTCCCGGCCCTCACCTACCACTGCATTAAAATACACGTAATTATTAAATTTTGACGTATCTTAGATGCTTGGATATCTTTGTAAAACGCTTCTACCTCCTCCTCACTGTAGATAGAGATGGTCATGTATACTTGTATTATCACTTTATTAACCGGCTTAGATTCTAATCTAACCATGGGTTCTCTTTCGTTCTTTTTTTGTCAGTAGTGTGTCCTATCTTTTCTCGTATAACTATCCCCACACACGAATTTTCTTCCTCACATCCTGTATGAATTACCCTAAAGTTTCCACTCCAAAAATTCCCCGCCTGTGGCCATCGAACTTTGCTGAACCCTACTAAGTCTAATCCTTATCTATCGATTTCAATTTTCAAGTTCTCTAGCTTTCCTATTTGCTTCATACTTCTGACATTCCACGCTCCCACTCCCAAAATGGTCCCGACTCTTTTTCTAAACTTTCCGATCACATCTTCCGAAGTAATTTCCTCCCGTAGATCCCAATGAAGGACTCTATTTTAACTCCGGAATCTTTTACCCCAGAGGATGCCAACATCTTAAGTATCAATTAGGTACGCTGTTACTTTGGAGGTAATGTGGTGGTTTCCCGTTGCCTTCCATATCGTAGTAGTGTGTCTTAAAATACCATACCGACCCCTATGATCTCTGCCAATCTAAGTACCGAAAAAACTGCTGCCCTCTTTCGCGGACCTGTTTTAATCTAGTTCCTCACTATGGACTCTACTAATTTAGTTGAACCTGTAGTTTGGCTCTTTAGATCACCGGAACGTGTAATTCCACCCGAACCCGAATCTAGAACTTCTTCAAAGAGCAGGTCCATTCGGAACGGTAAGGTGCAATACTGTTGAAGAATTTGTTTAATTTTATTTACTCCATTTTTGTTGATTGATTTATAAAAGCGATTTTAAGCTTCAGCATAGGAGGAAATGTAGAAGGCGCTCATTTTACTGATATAACCGATTTAGCTGCTCTTACCTAGTTAAACAACATAAAACTGCCCACAGGATGTTTAAATCGTTGAAACTTACATATATCTCAATTTACCTTCACCACTTGTCATAGGTCTGGAAAATTAAATATCATATCTGATGCCTTATCTCGTAATGTTGCTTTCTTAAACCTCCCTAACATAACTCCAGTTACTTGGTACTCTAATGTTACTAAAAGTTTCTAAGTACCCTGATAATTTTCCCAGTAGTCGTGTAATTGGTGATAGACCTTACAAATTTGTTTCTTTTTCTTCTCGTAAAACTTCAAATATCCCTAAATGAAAATTAGTCTTAAAAATGTGTCACGATTACACTACATCCGCTCACTTAGGTATTAGTAAAACTATATCTAAAGTATCTGATTTATACTATTGGCGTACCTTAAAACGTTGTATCTTTCGCCGCATTAAAATTTATAGTCTCTGGTGCGCGCGCACACATGCACGCACCCTCGTACGCACGCACGCGCTCTGATAAGCACGCGCGCACGCATCACGCGCACATCCACCCACCCACAAACGCGCACGCATACACGCACCCACCCCCATACACACACGCACGCACGCTCGCACGAGCTCACGTACGCAACACACTTGGACACACACACACTAATGTTAGAAAAAATTTGTTTAAAGCTTATGTGAAAAGTAACAGTCATTACAACCTTCGTAAAAAAGATATTTTCTTTGACTTGAGTGAACAAGTGTGGAAAAACTGTTTTTATATAATAAGAACGTTTGTCCATTTCTTTTTCTATTTTTTCCGGAACGTTTTCAGTGTTAATTCCTTATTGTTTTAGGTGTATTGCCAATTTTTCTACGTCTATCTTCGATTAACTGTCAATTCTACAACTATTTCTGTGTTTGCAGTAACCATTTGTTTTTGAAATTATTGAGAAGGTACATTTTATTTAGCTGTGTTACCTTTGTCCGATTATTTATCGCAGTAGATGCGCTCGTTAGGAAGAGGATCTGTTTAGGTCTCATTTGGAACCTAGTTTATTTTAAATATTGAAGTGTTACTATAGGGCGCTTATCTTATCACTAAAATTGCAGGTGGATCCTCAGACCGATCTGTTTTAATAGGAATCTTCTCTACTCTCTATCCTTTCTGTAGGATGCTTATCTGTACTTTTTCATATCCCTCTATCTCTGTTTCAACCTTATTTGTTTTCCCTCTCGAGACAACCGTTCATCACATAAGAGCGGTTGTCCTTCATTCAGGGCTGCTGACGACATTTTGACAGGTTGAATAGTACTTTGCTATCCACCGTCATTCTATTGCTTTTGCTCAATACGGGCCTTTTATCTTCTCTTCTATCTTGTATATATGAAGCTCTAAATATCACATTTGCCCATTTTCTATTTTTCCGTTTACTTTCTAAGACTGTGCATAGTTAGAAGCTTGTTATCTCACGACATTCAGCCGTGGTGTGGGAACCTTCGTCTAGCTTTGTATTGTCCCTGTCTTTCACTCGGTCTACGTTTAAGCATCGACAGTAAATTTGTTGTCGATTTGGCTTGCGGACTGATCCTCTCTTAACCGATGCAGGGTCTTCATCCCCATTCCAACAGGTTCTCTCATGCTATTCTTATGAATGGGTACTACTTAACGGAGCTTCTCTTTTTGGAAGTAAGAGAAATAAATTCTTTCTGAGGATCCTACGGGATCTGTCTACTCTTATGGGAGTCTATTTATGTTATCGATATTTATAGCAGGGTCGGTGTGCCTTGCCAAGTACAGGACCTTCGAATCAAAATAGTGTTATCTGTTATCTTCTTCTTTTGCATGTGGCATGGGTTTCATACCAAATCAAACATAAAGACGATGGAGAAGTTCGTCAATGGTCCGGGTTTAATACGTTGATACTAGATAGCGATTCACCGGTGACAATATATGGTTATTTATCGTAGATTGCGCATGCTGTTTTTGAATATGATACTGTGTGGACAGTTATGCAAAGATATTCTATAATTGCAACGAAACTCATTAATAAAAATACTGTCTTAACATTCGATCAAGCTATCTATTATAAAGCACCTATTGGAATACTTTCAACTCCTAGTAACAAAAATTCGCTTGAAAATATATAGTACAATCGTACACAACAAGTTGCAAAGGTCTACCACCTAACAATCTCCCAACACGGTATATAGTCAATGGTATCTCATTGGTTCAAGCGTTAGGAAAACTATCTGGAGGTAAAACATTTGAAATTTATGTATTCATTTTTGAATCAATCGTATTATTAAACACATAGAATGCAGAGAAAATAGATATGCTCATGGTTCATCATCAAAATATTTCAAATAAATATTGCACCCGGGTAAAACGGAGTTTAAAGTAGACGATTGATCGAAAGATTAACAATATTAATACTGTTTTGCTACAACAATAGCATTCGTTTATCCATTCAGTCAGTACCAAACGTTCTTTAACATCATTTTTTTCTCATGAAATATCTCTACGATCAATGACTACACCTTTTAAGTTCGCTACTAGTAAAGGATTTTTGAATGTACAGCAATATGAAGCAATTATAACATGAAAAATAATCTTATCAATTCAACGCTCGAAGAAGCTGACATTTGTATAATTTTACGTGTACCTTCAACTAACTCCGAAGGATACGATTGTCTTATAATAAATTGCAAAGGTACAGATGTCTTGGTGTTGATAGAGCATTTCAAAGTTCTAACAGAAGAAGTATGAATGATAGCAGGACGAAAGAAAAATAAAAGATTCATTAATGTTCACGATTTTAAGATGGACAACGAGCTCTTAAAAAATTTACAGACATTTCATGCTCCCGCAGGTTGTGACATCACAAGTCAATTTGTGGGGCTGGCGAAGTAAATGTGTTGGATAGCTTACTTGAATTCTCATAGTCTGCTAGAAGAATTGGGCATCAGTGAGAAAATAACTGAAGAACTATTCAAAGATGTTAAAAATTTTGTTTTACAATTTTATTCTCCGGATATAGAATCAATTGCATTAGTCGCCTACGAAGTATTCCGGCAAGTTTCAAGCCATAAGAAAGTTAACACCTACATGGAATAGCCTGAGGCAGCATTATTTTCGGGTTCACCACCATGCAAAAATATGGCTCAACGGTGTACACCTTATACAATATCCGGTCCTAAGTAGTTGGCCTATGATGAACATCAACTCAATTTTAGGATGCAAGGGTCGTCAATGCTCATGCAGTAAGAAAAATAATCCTGGTATTGGATCATGTAAATGTATGGCACTTGCAGGTTATGGCAATAGCCATACAAAATTATTGATATATCAACAAGGACCCATCACCGATTTAGTCTCAGATAATTAATTTTATTATTTCTAATCCGATCAATATCAACTTATTTTGTTATTATTTTGAAGGCTTATGTTTATAAATGCGAATCTGACTTTTTTCTTATCAATCATTACTATATTTATTCAATCATCTACAAATGATAGACAATACATTAAAACCATATAGTGTCTATTTTAGAACTACCAGCGCCCTAGTTCAGATTTCTACGACGCCCTATATCTTATATCCAAACCCATGTGAAAAAAAGCTCTTGAGTCTTGTAGAATAACGTTTTACCTGAAGTAGTTAAAGAAGTTCGACGGTCATCATCATTTTGTTTTCAACCTGTCTTAAGGTCGGTTTGACGTAGATCTAACTTCTTTTCTATTCTATGCTAATTTAAAAAGTTCTATATACCCTTCACAACCTAAATTTCTAATAATTTAACTAATATAGCTTGGTCTAGGTCTTCCTATACTCTTCTATCTTTTTCCTAATCTACCTGGCTCTACCTGATGGTTGTTAAAGAAGTCCAACATGTTTACATGATTCCCATTTACAAGGAATTGAAATATTACCTGATTATCCCCTCCAAAAAAGAAAAAGTGTTAAATTATACGTTATGGTAAGGCTTAAGCAACGAATCGCTGTCGACATACCAGACCGCTAACTAATTGTGAGTAATGTCATGGTGACGTTTAATAAATTATATGTTATGGTAAGGCTTAAGCCACGAATCGCTGCCAACATACCAGATCGCTAACTAATTGTGAGTTATGTCATTGAGACGTTAAAAAGGTCAAATTTATCTATCTCAATAAAATCTATTTATAAATTTGATATTTAATAATCAAATCTATGAAAGAGTACGTATCTATGGTGATTATAAATAAACAAAATTAATTTGTTGTAGATTCTTACATAGTAAACTCTTGTAAAATCATTACAGTACTAGTCTTGTAAAGATCAACTTTCTAGACGCAAAATTGCGTCGAAAGTTTGACTTTCTTGACTACTTCAGGTAAACGGATTAATTCGTATTGTTTCTGGTCGCTTTCGAGAATGCAAAAAGGTAACAATATGCATATTCAATTGAATGACAGAAGTGAAGGGACACCAAAGGCGCTTCTTCAGGTTTTACACCCTAGGAGGTCGCCTAACCGCACACTACCCTAACTCCGCCACTGCATCCACATGTGCTGTTGACTAAAGGTCTGCACTGGGTATACGTGCAGTGAGAGGAACTATAGACCCTACTTTGCCGAATTATGGAGCACCCGCAACACCTTTTATGCATTTGGAAAGTTAATAAGCATCCTACAGAAAAATTAAACAACGGTTAGAATACTAAATGTACAACGCAGATGATTTATTGGAACACTTTTTCGAAGAAAATCAATAGTTAACATGTTATCGCAGTGTAAACGAAAAAATTGTATTCTAAATTATTTGTTCGAGAAAATCGCGTTTTTAATATTTACGAACTCCATTTGAAACCCGTGTATTTTAGAAACTTTGATAAACATTTCAATGACTATGCTATAGAACATTCGGGCTTGAACAGAAATACTTGTTTTGTTTTCTCATTGCATTTACTTTAGGAAAAAAAAGGGTAAAATTTACATCCACCTCTTCTTCCACCCCCCTGCAAAGACGATTTTTTGACGACCTCTAGATAACATATTCTAGTGTGACGGGGAACAGTTTAAGACCAATTGCACACCACATGACATAATTATTAGGTATCTGAACTCTTCTAAAATAACTTCAGCGTCTACATTATTAATTAATTTTCAGTAGTTAGAATCAGGAAGGATAATTTCAAATTCATACTGAAATGAAAAGCTGAACAATAACGGATGTGACTTTTGGGACGCCCTGTATAATAAAACAAATAATTCTTAAAAATACGAAAGTGGCCATTGTTTTTGTTACTGTTTTATTAATTGTAGCTTTGCTACGAGCATAATGAGCAATTTTAATTCATTTTTTTTTTGGAAGAAATATGTACGAGTATATTTATGTTATGGTCTAGTGAATTCATATCGGAACGTAGTAGTAGTACTCATTACAAGCTGCTTAAGTTGCAAATCCGCCACTTCCGTTGGTCTGAGGAATAATTAAAAATATTTCGAGTACCCTTCAAATCCGCGCTGGGTCGAATTAGGTATGTGTTTGTTTATGTGATTTTCACGTTGTGCTAATAATATATAGTACGAACATTGAGTTTGTGAAGCAAGCCGTTAATTTGTAAATCATTTTCAGAGCCAACATCAAAAACTTGTAAATGGATGAATGGTGAATTAAGCACCATTGGTTACATCCTTGTTTATTTCTTGACTTGACCTGCTACCTATGGCGGTCGGTTACTTCATTACTTCTGAAATACGAGCTGCAGCTTTTAATAACACATCATGTTCGAAATAATTGGCGGGATACACAAAACGCTTGTTTTTGTTAGGTGGTCGTCTAACTTTAGTCATAAACAAAGAAAGGATGTAAGAGGAGCTTTCAAACTACAAAAGTAACAACCGAATAAACTTACCGGCACGTTTAATTTAAATAAATATATAAATTACAGCCCCCTTAACGATTTCCATAATTTTAAAATTTATTGTTATAATACTTCCTGCGGTAATTCATCGACTTGCACGTGTGAATTTTGTATTTTGATTGCAAGCACCTGCATTTGTAATAAATGGTCTTGCTTTTAATTTCCTTGGAATTTGGAAAAGAATATAAAACGGTTTAGTAGCTGTTAAACTGGGTAAATAACACTTTAAAACTATGACAACGTACACCTGATACAGAATATGGCCGGAAGCTTTTAGTTCAGAAAATTAGAATACCCGCTCTTGTAATTTACACGTGTTCTAGCACAGCCGATAGCGGTATCCATATTTCTACAAGGTCCGTTAATGAAACATGGTGCTGTAATCAAATCTATCAAATGACCCATGGGAATGAACATACATGAGGTCGAAATACACCACAGGAAAATTCATTCACATAATAGGATGTATAATTTATCACGATATATCGTGGCCAGAATGTTATCAGTTTGTTCTGTATTATTCAATAAATTACAAAAAGGCACTAAACTTTCATCCTTGAAAATTAAAAAATAAATTTGAGCCTTAATTTTTACTTATCAAAAAGATATTCTCAAAGTTTAAATTTTATTGTGTCTTTACCTTTGTTTATTTGAAAGTTGACAGTCCGCTATTTAACTTTTAACTGCTTCATCAGTGAAAAATCTGTAATAATTTACGTTAGTTGTTAACTTTCCCGCTACATCTAGAATTTTTTACACCAAAATCATTCACTATACAGGATGTTCCAAAACTCATGGATAAAATTGCAGGCTATAATAGGGGGAGCATGTCCTATCAGAATAACCACGTATGTTGTCATCCAATTGTTTGCTGTTTCAAAGTTATTGCAATGTATGCATTATCTGGAGAAATCGTGCAGAATTTTCACTAAAAAGATGGCGACTTTTTCAACGTCATTTTTTTGTCATGTAGATGAAAGTCTAACTGTCATAAATAACAGTTCTTCAAAACATTATCCATCAATTCAAAAGGAAATCTTAATTATTTGTAGCATGTAGGTAGTATGAAGAATTTTTCGTGCTCTTCAAATGTAAATTACTCAAAAAAGTATTCCAATGTAAAAGTGGACACCTATCAAAAAAATTTCCATAGTTGGTCGTTTTTTTAAAGAGGTATAACTAATGGATGTCAGTTGATTAACTAATGAAATATTTTAGTCTAATCCTACGCATAATACTTTTATGGAAAATTCAAATACTTAGCTGCCTAACAATTTATATAGATCACGAGCACAAATGTACAAAATGAACTTATTTCTTGCCAAAGTAGGAAGAGATAGTCTTTCAGTATTTAGGCTAGTTTCATACAGTAACTTTTCCTAATAAAGGAATCTAAATATTACAATACAATACATTCCAGAGGTAAGTTATCTATGCTGAAGCTTAAAATCGCTTTTATAAATCAACCAACAAACAATGGCTTAAATAAAATTAAACAAATTCTTCAACAGTAATACACCTTACTGTTCCGAATGGACCTGCGCCTTGAAGAAGTTCTAGATTACTAGAACGGGTGGAATGGCTTGCGCGTTCCGGTGATCTAAAGAGCTAAACTACAGGTTCAACCAAATTCGTAAGGTCCATAGTGAGGAACCTGATTAAAACCGAACCCCAAAAGAGGGCAGCAGTTTTTTCGGTACTTAAATTGGCAGAGACCATAGGGGTCGGTATGTCATTCTAAGACACGCTACTGCGATGTGAAAGGCAACAGGAAACCACCACATTACCTCCCAAGTACACAGCGTACCTAATTGCTACTTAAGATGATAGCATCCTCTGGAGTAAAAAATTCCGGAGTTAAAACGGTCTACTTAGGAGGATGTGATCGGAAAGTTTAGAAAAAGAGTAGAGAACATTTTGCGAGTCGGAGCGTGGAATGTCTGAAGTATGAAGCAAGTAGGTAAACTAGAAAACTTGAAAATAGAAATGGCTATAGGTTTAGACTTAGTAGGGATCAGCAAAGGTCGGTGGCTAGAGGCGGGGAATCTTTAAGCCGCGTGAAGTTAGCCACAACTACGAAGCGCAGCCACACCTACAGCTAAGTAGTTATTGCATTTCAAATTTCTGTGGCTAACTTCGCACTTAGCCACAACTCGGAAGTACTAATCATTTTATATGATTTTTGTTAGTGCTTCGTTAGTGCTTCAAAGAAAAATGCAGCCACACCTACCGCTAAGTAGTTATTGCATTTTAAAGCTTTGTGGCTAACTTCGCACTTAGCCACAACTCGGAAGCACTAATACTTTTATGTGGGGGTTTGTTAGTGCTTCATTAGTGCTTCTAAAAAAATGCAGTCACACCTACCGTTAAGTAGTTGTTCGACTTCAAAGTGGCTGTGGCTGACTTCGCATCCAGTCACAACTCGGAAGCACTAATAATTTCATACGGATTTTCTGCTAGTACTTCGTTAGTGCATCTTATTGCTTCAAACACCAGCTCAACCACACTTCCGGTTTCGGAAATATCACACCTCAAAGTCGCTGGAAGTTGGCCACATCATCTCATGTTATGGAAGCACTAATGGTCTTATTGCGCAAAATCAGTAGTGCTTCAATAGTACTTCTTAGTGCTTCAACGCCCAACCCAACCACACTTCCAGTTTCGGAAATATCACATCTCGAAGTTGCTGGAAGTTGGCCACATCATCTCTTGTCATCGAGGCACTAATGAGCGGACTCGCAAAATCGTTAGTTCTTCAATAGTGCTTCTTATAGCCTAAAAAGTGCTCTTCTAATATATTTCAAATGAAACCCCCTGTATATTTGTACACCAATCGATAAATTTGTTAACAACCTTTCTTTTGCTATAAGATTCGCGTGGTATAATTGAAGTAAAATACGCATTTAGGGTAATTTTTTAGTAAAAGCGTTGGATTTTTCGGTTACAAGGCTGCTGTCAGGAATGGAATTGACACAATCACTAATAAAAATCCGAAATGATCTATCCAGAACCAAAAAGAGCTCATCATAAAACAAACAACATATTATCAAAAGGAATATTTTTTTAACAATAAAACTAAAAGGTCATTATTTATTTAATTAAATGATCAAATATGTATGTTCGTCTTTTTTAACACAATAATGCAATCTGTTCAAAACGGCAGTATTCACTCTTGATAGCAAGTACTCATCAATCGATACGAATGCATTTCTTAGACTGTTTTACATATCCATAGAAGTGGTCGGCTTATTCCAAAATAATTTCTCTTTAATATATTCTCAAAGGAAACAATCTATGGGGAATAAATCAGGAAAACTACGCCAGCTCTTGTTAGAGAAGCACTACTATGAAACACTACGCAATATGCAGGGTCAGATCATTAGTGCTTATATTATAACAAAAGAGAGTGAAGCTCACTTCCGTCAATTTGAGGTATAATATATCCGAAACCGTAAGTGTGGCTGGGTTGGGCGTTGAAGCACTAAGAAGCGCTATTAAAGCACTAATGATTTTATTAGGTCAGATCATTAGTGCTTCCATCACAAGAGATGATGTAGCCAACTCCCGGCAACTTTGAGGTGTGATATTTCCGAAACCGTAAGTGTGGCTGGGTTGTGTGTTGAAGCACTAAGAAGCGCTATTGAAGCACTAATGAATTTGGTAGATCGAATAATTAGTGCTTCAATAACAAGAGATGATGTAGCCAACTTCCGGCAACTTTGAGGTGTGATATTTCCGAAACCGGAAGTGTGTCTGGGTTGGACGTTGAACCACTAAGAAGCACTATTGAAGTACTAATAATTTTGCGAAGTTAGATCATTAGTGTTTCCATAACAAGAGATGATGTGGCCAACTTCCGGCAACTTCGAGGTGTGATATTTCCGAAACCGGAAGTGTAGCTGGGTTGGGCGTTAAAGCACTAAGAAGTACTATTGAAGCACTAATGATTTTGCAAGGTCAGTTCATTAGTGCTTCCATAACAAGAGATGATGTGATCAACTTCCAGCAACTTTGAGGTGTGATATTTCCGATACCGGAAGTGTGGCTGGGCTGAGGTTTGAAGAACTAAGATGCACTAACGAAGTACTAACCGAAAATTCGTATGAACTTAGTAGTGCTTCCAAGTTGCGGTTAGATGCAAAGTCGGCCACGGCCACTTTGAAGTCGAATAACTACTTAACGGTAGGTGTGGTTGCATTTCTTTTAGAAGCACTAAGAAGCACTAACGAAGCACTAACAAAACTCATATGAAATTATTAGTGCTTCCGAGTTGTGGCTAACTTCACGCAGCTGAATCTTTAGCCTAATTCATACAGGATCAGAAGAAGGAAATTCGAGTGTGGGGATAGTTATGCGAGAAAAGATAGGACACTGTGTAGAGAACTACTTATAAAAGATCGGAAGAGAACTTATGGTTAGATTAGAATATAAACCGGTAATTACAGTGTAACAATTTTTTTGACAATTATAAAAGCTTATAAATAAAATTATAAAATACACTGCATTGTTTATTTAAATAAACAATTAATTTTGCGACGTTAATAAATGTTTAGATCAAGACCGTATAACCCAATCACAAGGCATATATTACTTAATAATACTGGTATAGTCTCTATTTGTAAACGTTGGTCATTGGTATTGCATATCCAATGTCAGGCGATTTTTATGTGTTGTGCGCATCCCGTCGACCAGACGATCAGTCTGGCTCGACCACTTGTAGAGTTACAAGGACCATGGAGACCAACAAGGTCCGTGACAGCAATCTACGTGCTAGCATAGATACTTGAGCTGATGCCAGCTGTCTCGAGTAATAAGACAACCAAGCGGATACATGTAACTAAAACGATAACATTTTATAAGTTTTGTTTTATGAAACCGTGAGATATCTCATTGTTTGGATTTCATTGTAGTACAAATAATTGCTTATTTTAGATATAAATGCAAATAATTAAAATTATGAAGCTTCTTATTAATTCCAGTAGAGTATTACTTTAAAGTTTAGTAACACTCGAAGTAATTATGAAAACTAATTTTGTTTAACATCAAATATTTAATGCATATTTGTAAACCAAGGTAACAGATCTGTGTATTTTGGGTATTTAATTTAAAAGCTTCACAGTCATGTTTAATACATTATTAACATTTTGATTCATAGTAGAAACGATCATAATTTTCATATTTAAATATCTGCGACTAAAGGATTAGACCACATTTTTGATGTATATTTTGTATATAAAATCTTATCACAAGGAAAGTTAAATTTAGTTAAAGAACTATCACATAATTTAATTGAACAACTTTGAGTTTAAAGGTAGAGTTAATTAAGTAAAACGATAAAAGTATACATCTACCCTTTTATAAAAATTAAGTTTTTAGCTGCGACTTGATAAAGAAACACTAAATAGCGCTTTTAAAAAGCTTAGTATCTAAATTTCCCTTTATAATAATGCTTAAATTATTGGTATTAACAGCTACTTCTTTTCTTTATGGTACAAGGTAGCAAGAGTGTATCTCTTAGGTCCTTTGTTATTATATTAACACTATCTTCTTACAGATCCTGCGTTTGCAGTAAAGCGATTTTTCCCCTTGAGGATTTCCAAGCTCTACCTTAGGGCAAACCCGTGCTTTAAGAATTTAAGGACTTGGTGGTGCCCCTTTTGCACCCCTATTTTGTATTTGAGAGTCAGTCAAGTAGACAATGTTTTGTTGTGAAACCCACGACCACTCCTCATAAGCTCTACCCGAGGAATAGACCCCTAGCTTAGTCGGAAGATTGTCGATTTCCTTTCATTATAAGGGGATCGAAATAACTGGCTAATGTAAAAAAATTAATTTGAGTTAGTTTTACATATAACCAGTGAAATAGTAACACTTGGGTCCAGAATGTGGGGCTAGATTGTTTAACTGACGCCCAAGGTGTGGGTCCTCGATTGTTCTACTAGCACGCAGAATTTGGGGCCTCGATTGTTGCACTTGTGCCTAATGTGAAAGGCTTCGATTGTTTATAGCTACGTTGACACCGCGTTGTGAACTCTGATTTTTTTGAAACTTCTAAGAAGTAGTAGTTAAAATATTGTCGTCGTAAGTGGTATTGCAGCACTATGTTATTCTGAAATTTTAGATTACAGACTTAAAAGTTAATTTAAAATAAGATAATAATTAGTTGTAGTCTTTTAGTTATCAGTAGGGCTAAGTGGTGAATTCTGGATCTAATTGTTGTTCCCCTATTGAATAAATTTTATTAGACATAAATAGTTAGGATAAATTTAGATTGGTTTAAAGGCAATCTTATAAAATTCTTAAATCCCAAGATTTTAATTAGGTTTTTGAAAATAAATCTTAGAAAAGTATAAAAATATGGCGATACCTTTCAGGTTGTGTATTTACTTAAAGAAGAACTAGATTATGAACTTGGTATACGTGGAATTGAGAGTAGTAGACCCGTCGTCGACAAACGAAAGATATTAGGTCGGTTACTTGCGAAAGAGTTAAGTAAACCAGGTTGTCTTATAGATCTTTCGGATTATAATGTTGAATTTTCAGAAGAAAGTGAAAAAATTAATAACACCATCTCGTCAATTAGAAATGTTTTGTCAGAATTTGGTGACCCTTCCGACTCTGTTTTTAAAAGGGTACAGTCAAGACTAGTACACCTAACTGGTTGAGTTAAAAGGATGAAGCTCCCATCGCAGGATCATGGAGAAGCAGCTGAATTCATGAAAGAGACATTAGCTACGATCCTCATTATAGAGGCAGAATTGTTTGATAAGGCGAAAGATAAGCCAAGTAGTTTAAATGAATTTGCAAATTTGTTCTCTCCTGTTGTAGTATGCCCCTTAATACAGTCGCTTATGTAACGCCACCCATATCCACTGGAACTTGGCCTGTTAAGTTTTCTGGAGACCGTAAACAACTTTATTCATTCCTGGAACGAATTGAAGAGTAGCACAGTCACGTAGAGTAACTGAGGACGATTTGTATAATGCCTCTGCAGAGTTATTTGTGAATAATGCCCTCGGTTGGTTTCGGCAAGTTAGGAATTCCGTGAGAGATTGGAAGTCCTTGGTATGTCGGTTAACGGAGGATTTCCTTCCTGCTCATGTAGAAGACGAACTATGAGAAAAGATTAAGTCATGTCATCAGCGTAAAGAAGAATCTGTAGTTTTGTTTGTGGCCCATATGGAGAGCTTGTTTTGTAGGTTACCCAAGATGCCAGCGGAAATCACGAAGGTCCGTATTATGAGGAAGAATTTATTATCAGCTTATGTTGCTTAACTTGCTCTATCAGAGATTGAAGATGTTCCCACATTAGTGAAATTAGGTAAAAAGATTGAAGAAGCAGTTCAGTCAAGACAAACCGTGGTAGCTACTTCATCGAAAAATAATTTTTTGTTTCGTAAAGATTTTAGGCCACGGTCTGAAAATTAACATCAAGAAGAATTTAGAAACACTTCAGCATTCCGTAGTAGGGTTTATAAAAATAAATCATCATCTCCTCAAATCCAAGTTGTTGATCAAGAAAAACCTTTGGTTAGAAGTGACCAGGCGTAGAGAGAGTAAACAAATTTGTGTGTTAGAATTGTTCACGCCATGGTCATACGTTTAGTTATTGTAGATCCCCTATGAAATATTTTGTTTTAAATGCGGACGTAATGGCGTTACCTCAACGTCGTGCCAATCGTGCTCAAAAAACAAATGAAGCACTTGTATAACAGTTAGTATGTTACTTCGTATTATGAGGTTACTATAAAGTGTGTACTAAAAATAATGTTTTGGTAAATTGGGTACATTAGTTTGTGCTGTCGCCATACTGTTTGAGGATTGCTCTTGTGGACAAGCATGTTTAAGGTATGATAGCAATTTTTAGTATTCGATCGGCGTTACAACGCAACATGTTTAATTCTGTTTAGTCTAGACGAGACTCGAAGTGAGTTTGTCGCTCTAGCTTTTTTGCATCACTATTTTTGAGGTTGGTGATGAGGTAAAAAATTTTTTGTTGGTTAGACTAGGTGAGGCTCGTAGAAGAGTCTGTCATTCTAGCAAGTTTATGCGTTGTGAAGCACTTTGGTTGTTTCGACAGTTTGATAGGGAATAGAAAGGGGGTGTACCTGAACACTGATATTTTTTTGCTAGCTATCGTAATGATTATTTTTTTATAAATGAATTGTTTAGTTCACAAAAGCTGGAAAGTGTCACATAAAAGATCTGAAGCCATTTTCAGTAGCAGATCAAGAGGATGCCGTTTCGATATAGATAAATTGTTGTTTTCCTGGTTGGAGTTTGAAAATAAGGTACATCTCTTATTGTTTTGTTTAGTTTTTTTCGTTCTAGTTTCTCTCCAAACAAGAGAAAAAACCTGATTTAAATAATTTGGAATAGGGATTAGGTGATATTTTCGTTTTAGTAAGTTACTTGTATTAGTAGTAATGCCATGTAGTGAGATCGCGTTGTGGATTTTGTATAGCGTTAAAATGATCGTGTTATTAAAAGCACATTCCCTGTGCGCGATGTATTATTAGAAGCACATTCCCTGTGTGTGAGCATTGTGTTACTAGAAACACTTTCTTTGTGCGTGCACATTGTGCTATGAGAAGCACTTTCCCCGTGCGTACGTACCGTGTTCTCAAAAGCACCCTCCTTGTGCGTGTCCAACCCGTTAACACATAAAATTTTTCTTGCGATTCGTATGAAGTTAACAGACAATTTTTTTGATTCGTAAAATGTTAGTAGAGTATAATTGGGGCATCCACCCCCTCATTTCCCCCAGAATCCCTCATTTCCCCACACATCTGGACCAAAAAGTTTTCTTCGACTAACCATTTTTCATCTTTCGAGATAAACCTATCTTAAATTTTTTATGTTTCGAGATAAATGAGCATCCTCATTTCCTCCCACATCTGAACCAAAAAGTTTTCTTCGACTAGCCATTTTTTTATCTTTCATCTGAACCAAATAGTTTTCTTTGTCTAGCCATTGCATCTTTCGAGATAAACCTATCTTGTTTGGTATCAATCAATATTAGATTTTCTCAGCTACCCGAATCTCTAAGAATTTTCAGATATCATCACCCCAAGGAGCTACCCCCATTTTAAGATTTCTTACCTGCTGCGATTTCTGACAATCCTTAAACATTTTTTTAGTCACGCGATACATCTTGTTAGCTTAGAATTTTATGCACATCCCGAATCTGCAAACAGATTTAAAATCGGACTACTCCTTACAAAGTTACACTTTAAGCTCTCAAACCTCTAAATTTTACTCTTTGCTTTATAAGCAAAACTAACAAATAGTTTTCTTTGTCTAGCCAACGCATCTTTCGAGATAAACCTATCTTGTTTGGTATCAATCAACACTAGATTTTTCTCAGCTACCCGAATCTCTAGGAATTTTTCTGATTGCATCACCCCCAAGGGAGCTACCCTCATTTTAAGATTTCTTACCTGTAGCGACTTTTGAGCGTTCTTATAAACTTTTTTAGTCACGCGATACATCTTGTTAGCTTAGAATTTTATGCAGAATCTGAATCTGCAAACTGATTTGAAATCGGACCACGCCCTGCAAAGTTATACCCCTTTAAAGTCCTGATCTTCTAAATTTTACTCTTTGCTTTATAAGCAAAACTAACAAATACTTTTCTTTGTCTAGCCAATGCATCTTTCGAGATAAACCTACCTTGTTTGGTATCAATCAATATTAGAATTTTCTCAGCTACCCGAATCTTTAGGAATTTTTAGATTGCGCCATCCCCAGAGAGCTACCCCATTTTAAGATTTCTTACCTGTAGCGACTTTTGAGTGTTCTTATAAATTTTCTTAGTCATGCGATACATCTTGTTAGTCTAAAATTTTACACAGAATTTGAATCTGCAAACAGATTTGAAATCGGACCATCCCTTACAAAGTTATACTTTAAAGCTCCCAAACCACTTTAAATTGTTTTGCTCGTCTATGACATATGCTTTAACCAACTATTTCCCTAGAAATCTAAAACCGCAAGGATTTTAGAAACGAGTCCTTTATAAGCCATAAGTGCTTAGTATTTAAAATCATTTTTCAAACAGTAATGTGCTTTTCTCAGAATGTCGCAAAACCCATGACTTAAAATTTTTCTGGTTTTAACATAATTACATGTACAATGCTAAATTATTGGAAAATACATAGACAAGAACAAACTAATCGCTTTACAATTATGTGACGTATAGTGAAAGTAGTATAGAGGACAAACTAATTGCTTTACAATTATGTTACGTAAAGTGAAAGTAGCCTTTCTTTTTATTAATTAGCGGGTATATGATTTGAGAAATACAATAGATATGCTCGATGCTAATAGGAAAGTACGTTAAATGCAAGTCAAATAACAACAATTTAATAGTGTTTACTGACCTACCTTAATTGTTTGTACAAGGAAACACAATAAAATATATTCAAATATAGTAACTACCTTATTTATTTATGCCCCATGTGTAGCTTGCTGTACTATTAGGACTAGGGTATGCAGACTTTAACACCTCCATCTCGCACGCTTTACACAGATGTTGGTTGTTTCGTACAAGACCCTTTAACAACTGTTGAGTTGAACGTTTACTGCTTAATGACATACCGTGCTGTTTTTCCTTGTGTTGCTGTAAGCTATTCTTGTAAAAGCGATACTGCAAGACCCAGAGTTTAAGTACTTTGCTGCCGACGGATGTATAAAGCAACCGTGGACGATGTTACACCACGACATTAAATGGCAGGCTTGAATATTTTTTGGAAACAATCGAAGATTACCGAAGACACTCGAAGAGTGCACAAACGCGGTCAGTAAACCATAATTAATAATCGCCTTTATAGGTTCCACATTTCGACCATTTCCCAATGACTTTAATTTCTTATTAGAGAATTCTTATTCTCCACGCACTGCTACGTAGTTGCATGTCCATTCCTTTTGGAGGTATATGCTCGTTATAGGTTGTAGCACCCGCGGTTTTACTTAACTACACTTTGAGAGATCCCTTTAATCTTTTTAATCGTGTCCTTCTCGCGTACAATACAGTAGGACTTAGCCTTACTACCTACAAATTCTAACACCAAGTCACCGTTAAACTCGTCTTTAAATTTCCCCCACAACTTTTTGTTAACATGCGGTATATTGTGTTTATTATTTCCGCGTACACCACTTTAAACCTAAAAATAAAAACAGGATAGTTTAATACGTCTATTAATAATTTTTGGTAATGTTGGCGATACAAATATGTAAAACAAACTTTATCAAGAAATATGTTTTTAATAGAATACATACATGTATTGATAACATCTATAAACCGCTGTGGTAACCAGAGTCTGGCGAATCTGAGATATCCAAATCTCTAAACATTTGCGCAACCGATTGCCTTGCAGTTGCATCTTTTAAGTACTGAATGGGAAACATTTAATAAGTTCCAACACTGTCAAGTAATTTAAATTGCTGCAATCATTAGACAGAGAAATACTGGCACTGCTCTCCCTCTAATAACGTTTGAACCCTTTCTTCCTCCGTCGTATTTCCACATACTTTTTTTATATCACCAACAAATTTTTCGTAAAATTCTGGAAAGTTTCTACACCTTAACTCGCTCATTTTATAACAGATCAATTCTCGCAAATTTAATAGCTTGATGCACTCGTACGCAGGTAGCACAATAACATTCCCATCTTTCGTAATCTCCATATTATATAAATTCTCTTTTCAAAATTGTTCAACAACCATATACTTCTATTAAAGGCTGTGCTCAGCCGCAATTTGAAATCTTTATCCAATTGTATGTCAACAACATCGTTTCCAGTAGTCAGACCATTTAATCGAGTGTTTAGCACGTCACGAGAGAATTGGCGAATTTGAAATTCCACTTGAAAAGTACACAATTTCTTCCAATCGAAGTAAGAGAATGTTATCGTAGAATCAGCACACATACCACTACAGCAAATAACTTGGATGGCAGGTTGAAGACCACCATATAAATCAAAACCAACTTCTAATATATGGTGGTGATAATTTGAAGGAAATTCGCCTAACCTATAGGTTGACTTACCAACTAGTTGGTTGATATTTAATTGCGGTACTCGCACATCACTTGTAACGTTAACACAAGAAAATCCATCTTTAATTTATAATTTTAATCAAACTCGACGATACTTTGACGACTAATGCACTGGAACATGGCTCTCGCCTTTTATGCCGATGGTCGAGCGTGTGCAGCTCCTTATTATATTAGTTGGCGTTATATGCAAGTCTTGACTGGAAAAGTGAGGTCTATAATTGTTTTATAGTGGGTTTTACCTGTATGTATTTAACCACCAACGCCATTTTAGAATTATTAAACAAAATTACTCTTAGCAGTATTTTAATATACCATCGTGTAAGATTTCAATTATTATTGTGTTTTCCTCAGGTTCTCAAATCCTCGGAATTTTTTCAAATCGAATGACCCCTTACTGATTTGCAGAATAACCTTTTGCAATCACTGTATATAATTCATCTTTAATCTATTTCTAAACCGTATCGCTCTGTCTTTTGAGATAAACCCCTGGTGTAACCTATAAATTAGTATAGAATTTTCCTGGGAATTGAAATTAATTATCACGTCTTTTAAAATTAGTTCCAACAAAGACCTGTATATATTGTATTAATATTCAAAACCTATCAGCAAAACACCTTTGCATTTTTATTTAGATTTAGCTCGATAATAGAGTTAAACTCCAAAAATATTTATTAGTGGCTAGAATTGTTAAAATTTTCAATTAGTGAATCCACATACAAATAATTAAACCAAAAGGTATAATACATATATTAATTCTATACGGTGACCTAGAAAGTGGTTCGATAATCTATTTTAAATGTAGTTCAACATAAGACGTATATTCTAAATAAATTTAGTGAAATGTATGATCATTAGCCTTGCATTGTTTGTTGATGACGTCTGACTATTAATTTAATAAAAGCACTTTCCACAATTCTAGTTAATATACGGAATACACATTCTATAATTTGATTTAAATTGGGTTAATGTAAGGACAAATTATACTTATACTTTCTCCTCAACGTATTTAGGAAGTTTATATCAAATCTTCCGCACATTATACGCACTATGGAAGTTGACATGCAAAATCAGATATGCAAATTCGAGAACTTGCGTTTTTATTTAAATAAGAATTCTTTAGTGAAGATGTTGACATTTGATGGGAATTATATGATATTTACCAAAGGAACTTTAGAGCACTTTTAGGGTATCTCAGATCGTTCTCAACCATGCTAATACTTTAAAAGAACTAACGGAAAAGGGTACTCTAATATAGATCTGTTTCTGTTAGATGTTGCAATGGGAAGATATAATAGGAATGATGTCCTACAGAATCTCGCACATGATGTAATTAAAAGCAAATACAGTAATAGTGATATTGGGATCATATTATACGAATTTATAAGAACCTACCCAAGATTGTTTGAAAACAGTATTTGTAAACAAGTTGAGTATATGGAAGAATACAACAGGTTTCCATTCCACGCATTTACGAGCGATGTTTAAATTTTAAGTCGAAGACTGAAAATTTTGTAACACTATTAATCACACTTTTGTTTTCTTATACGTTTCTAAATTGTTGTATTTCAACTACAGATATTAATAGATGTCAATAAAATTATGTTATAGTTTTAAATAAAACAATTCTGATTAATAATTTTGTAAAACGTTTATAACACCCTTTTAAAAAAATAATACACATCTTTGTTATAATTCTTTTCATAATTAGTTAGATACCCATTTCAGTTACGTGGACATTTGAAAAATTAAACAATACCAATGTATGCTTTATATTTTAAAACATAAACAAGCTAATATATACAAAAATAATTTCTAAATTCACATAATTCATTTCTTATGATAACAGTTGTGGTGGTTAAATTTTTATTCTAAAACTTACAATTTAGTATATATTCCATTTGAATATCTGCCAACAGTTTTATAAACCCCATCTCCTCGATTATTTCCATAAAATCATCCAGATCCTCGGGCATTGATAACACTGCAGCACAGTGCTGTATTGCTTCCTCGTATGACTGACACATAAGACATTTTCTCCTTCTATCGAAAAGCGTTGCCCACATTCTGCTTTTTACTCGTAGAGCATTGCGAAATCTTCGAATAACCTCTCCGAAGTCTTTATACATATTTGTTATATTGTCTCTTTGAACCGTACAATCAACAAATAATAACTTCTACGCGAACAGTCCTTTTATATGAGCTACTCCTATTCGGATATGTACCGATTGCACCCGATTTGTGTGCACGCACGAAGCAACCGGTATGGAATGTATTCTATGAACAAAATCATTACATTTCTTAAGAAAAATGCTAAGGACTTTAAAAATAATTATAAATCTTGTTAGACCTCTAGTCTCTAGATAAACGTTATTATTTTAGGTTGTGTCACTGGTTTCTAAATCAATTTCCTACATACTTTTTCCTAAACTATGCGTATCAATTGACGGTTATACTTTACTCCATAACCGACTTGTATATATTTTCGTCTTCGTCTCTAGCTAACACATCCGCATAGTAAAGATGGAACGGTTCTTCTGGAACGAGTTGCTTAATTTTCTTTATAGGTACGTCCATGTTTTCGACTTTAACCTTTGTTGTAGGTATGGAGATTTTTTCGGTGATCGATTGCAACTGGGAAGCGGTTATTTGCAGTGGATCGATCAATTGTTTGTGCACCTCTTTGAATTTTTGCTGAGATGTAGCATCTCCCTTTTGTACGCTATAAACTTTTTCGTACAGCATCCTGCATAAGATGAAGACTGCGTTTATTCGCAATAAAATTGTTAACGTCCGTCATAATGAAACTTTGGATGGGAACTAACTTTTTGAATAATATCAAATATTTATATACTCGTCGAAATTCTTCCTATATCGACCATTATCCAAATCAAAATCTTTAACAACAGTTATAAAATTATGTTTTGACTCACCCCAACACTGTAAACACATTTCTTTAAATTTCGGATATATCATGTCACCACTTATATGATCCGAAAAGATATGTCCGAGATTGGTTTCATCCTGTTTCCATAATGCGATTACATTGGCGTTATCTCTGAGTCTATGTTTTAAGGCACTAGCGTAAGTTTGACATAGATAGAACGAATCTATTGCTTTATGTCGACCGAACGAGAAAAACTGAGTGATTTTACTTTGCTCGTTTGCAGGTATATCATCGAAAACCATAATTGAATCTTCTTTGGTATCTCCGGGTTCGATCAAATCATCGTAATTTTCAAACTCATGGTAACCAATTTCTTCTTTTAATGGTGTAAAAACGTTTCTTAACAATTCGTATTTCGGTTGATACAAACTCTTCGAAAATACATAGACATTTTGAAATCTAAGACCGTTCTCGTGCAAGATCAGAGATATTAAAGCGTTGGTCTTCCCACAACTCGATGGTACCACGAATATAGCTCGTATGTTAGATGGGAACAAAGGACCATGTTTACCATCCTCTTTTGCATTAGCAATAGCAAAGTTATCATAATTCTGTATAGGTATTTTAACTTCTGGTATAACATCTCTGGATGCATCGTTGGAATTATGTAATTTCTTCACGTTCTGCAACCTTTTAACATATCTGCATAACGTTGTTCTAGGTATATTATATTTTTTACTAGCAGCGTAGAAACTCGAGCCATCCAGGATATCCTCTGCTGCTTTTGTAATAGATTGTTTGGAGCACCACTGATTGCTTGAATGCGACATCTTTCGAAAAAATGTCTTACTATAACTAAGCTCTACCCAAAACTACTTCCTTATATACCAAATTTAATCTCCCTGCTCACATAACCACATGACCATATGACCATATGACCACATGACCACATGACCATATGACCACATGACCACATGACCATATGACCATATGACCATATGACCACATGACCATATGACCATATGGAAACAGGATGAAACCAATCTCGGACATATCTTTTCGGATCATATAAGTGGTGACATGATATATCCGAAATTTAAAGAAATGTGTTTACAGTGTTGGGGTGAGTCAAAACATAATTTTATAACTGTTGTTAAAGATTTTGATTTGGATAATGGTCGATATAGGAAGAATTTCGACGAGTATATAAATATTTGATATTATTCAAAAAAAGTTAGTTCCCATCCAAAGTTTCATTATGACGGACGTTAACAATTTTATTGCGAATAAACGCAGTCTTCATCTTATGCAGGATGCTGTACGAAAAAGTTTATAGCGTACAAAAGGGAGATGCTACATCTCAGCAAAAATTCAAAGAGGTGCACAAACAATTGATCGATCCACTGCAAATAACCGCTTCCCAGTTGCAATCGATCACCGAAAAATCTCCATACCTACAACAAAGGTTAAAGTCGAAAACATGGACGTACCTATAAAGAAAATTAAGCAACTCGTTCCAGAAGAACCGTTCCATCTTTACTATGCGGATGTGTTAGCTAGAGACGAAGACGAAAATATATACAAGTCGGTTATGGAGTAAAGTATAACCGTCAATTGATACGCATAGTTTAGGAAAAAGTATGTAGGAAATTGATTTAGAAAACAGTGACACAACCTAAAATAATAACGTTTATCTAGAGACTAGAGGTCTAACAAGAGTTATAATTATTTTTAAAGTCCTTAGCATTTTCTTAAGAAATGTAATGATTTTGTTCATAGAATACATTCCATACCGGTTGCTTCGTGCGTGCACACAAATCGGGTGCAATCGGTACATATCCGAATAGGAGTAGCTCATATAAAAGGACTGTTCGCGTAGAAGTTATTATTTGTTGATTGTACGGTTCAAAGAGACAATATAACAAATATGTATAAAGACTTCGGAGAGGTTATTCGAAGATTTCGCAATGCTCTACGAGTAAAAAGCAGAATGTGGGCAACGCTTTTCGATAGAAGGAGAAAATGTCTTATGTGTCAGTCATACGAGGAAGCAATACAGCACTGTGCTGCAGTGTTATCAATGCCCGAGGATCTGGATGATTTTATGGAAATAATCGAGGAGATGGGGTTTATAAAACTGTTGGCAGATATTCAAATGGAATATATACTAAATTGTAAGTTTTAGAATAAAAATTTAACCACCACAACTGTTATCATAAGAAATGAATTATGTGAATTTAGAAATTATTTTGTATATATTAGCTTGTTTATGTTTTAAAATATAAAGCATACATTGGTATTGTTTAATTTTTCAAATGTCCACGTAACTGAAATGGGTATCTAACTAATTATGAAAAGAATTATAACAAAGATGTGTATTATTTTTTTAAAAGGGTGTTATAAACGTTTTACAAAATTATTAATCAGAATTGTTTTATTTAAAACTATAACATAATTTTATTGACATCTATTAATATCTGTAGTTGAAATACAACAATTTAGAAACGTATAAGAAAACAAAAGTGTGATTAATAGTGTTACAAAATTTTCAGTCTTCGACTTAAAATTTAAACATCGCTCGTAAATGCGTGGAATGGAAACCTGTTGTATTCTTCCATATACTCAACTTGTTTACAAATACTGTTTTCAAACAATCTTGGGTAGGTTCTTATAAATTCGTATAATATGATCCCAATATCACTATTACTGTATTTGCTTTTAATTACATCATGTGCGAGATTCTGTAGGACATCATTCCTATTATATCTTCCCATTGCAACATCTAACAGAAACAGATCTATATTAGAGTACCCTTTTCCGTTAGTTCTTTTAAAGTATTAGCATGGTTGAGAACGATCTGAGATACCCTAAAAGTGCTCTAAAGTTCCTTTGGTAAATATCATATAATTCCCATCAAATGTCAACATCTTCACTAAAGAATTCTTATTTAAATAAAACGCAAGTTCTCGAATTTGCATATCTGATTTTGCATGTCAACTTCCATAGTGCGTATAATGTGCGGAAGATTTGATATAAACTTCCTAAATACGTTGAAGGAGAAAGTATAAGTATAATTTGTCCTTACATTAACCCAATTTAAATCAAATTATAGAATGTGTATTCCCGTATATTAACTAGAATTGTGGAAAGTGCTTTTATTAAATTAATAGTCAGACGTCATCAACAAACAATGCAAGGCTAATGATCATACATTTCACTAAATTTATTTAGAATATACGTCTTATGTTGAACTACATTTAAAATAGATTATCGAACCACTTTCTAGGTCACCGTATAGAATTAATATATGTATTATACCTTTTGGTTTAATTATTTGTATGTGGATTCACTAATTGAAAATTTTAACAATTCTAGCCACTAATAAATATTTTTGGAGTTTAACTCTATTATCGAGCTAAATCTAAATAAAAATGCAAAGGTGTTTTGCTGATAGGTTTTTGAATATTAATACAATATATACAGGTCTTTGTTGGAACTAATTTTAAAAGACGTGATAATTAATTTCAATTCCCCAGGAAAATTCTATACTAATTTATAGGTTACACCAGGGGTTTATCTCAAAAGACAGAGCGATACGGTTTAGAAATAGATTAAAGATGAATTATATACAGTGATTGCAAAAGGTTATTCTGCAAATCAGTAAGGGTCATTCGATTTGAAAAAATTCCGAGGATTTGAGAACCTGAGGAAAACACAATAATAATTGAAATCTTACACGATGGTATATTAAAAATACTGCTAAGAGTAATTTTGTTTAATAATTCTAAAATGGCGTTGGTGGTTAAATACATACAGGTAAAACCCACTATAAAACAATTATAGACCTCACTTTTCCAGTCAAGACTTGCATATAACGCCAACTAATATAATAAGGAGCTGCACGCTCGACCATCGGCATAAAAGGCGAGAGCCATGTTCCAGTGCATTAGTCGTCAAAGTATCGTCGAGTTTGATTAAAATTATAAATTAAAGATGGATTTTCTTGTGTTAACGTTACAAGTGATGTGCGAGTACCGCAATTAAATATCAACCAACTAGTTGGTAAGTCAACCTATAGGTTAGGCGAATTTCCTTCAAATTATCACCACCATATATTAGAAGTTGGTTTTGATTTATATGGTGGTCTTCAACCTGCCATCCAAGTTATTTGCTGTAGTGGTATGTGTGCTGATTCTACGATAACATTCTCTTACTTCGATTGGAAGAAATTGTGTACTTTTCAAGTGGAATTTCAAATTCGCCAATTCTCTCGTGACGTGCTAAACACTCGATTAAATGGTCTGACTACTGGAAACGATGTTGTTGACATACAATTGGATAAAGATTTCAAATTGCGGCTGAGCACAGCCTTTAATAGAAGTATATGGTTGTTGAACAATTTTGAAAAGAGAATTTATATAATATGGAGATTACGAAAGATGGGAATGTTATTGTGCTACCTGCGTACGAGTGCATCAAGCTATTAAATTTGCGAGAATTGATCTGTTATAAAATGAGCGAGTTAAGGTGTAGAAACTTTCCAGAATTTTACGAAAAATTTGTTGGTGATATAAAAAGTATGTGGAAATACGACGGAGGAAGAAAGGGTTCAAACGTTATTAGAGGAGAGAGCAGTGCCAGTATTTCTCTGTCTAATGATTGCAGCAATTTAAATTACTTGACAGTGTTGGAACTTATTAAATGTTTCCCATTCAGTACTTAAAAGATGCAACTGCAAGGCAATCGGTTGCGCAAATGTTTAGAGATTTGGATATCTCAGATTCGCCAGACTCTGGTTACCACAGCGGTTTATAGATGTTATCAATACATGTATGTATTCTATTAAAAACATATTTCTTGATAAAGTTTGTTTTACATATTTGTATCGCCAACATTACCAAAAATTATTAATAGACGTATTAAACTATCCTGTTTTTATTTTTTAGGTTTAAAGTGGTGTACGCGGAAATAATAAACACAATATACCGCATGTTAACAAAAAGTTGTGGGGGAAATTTAAAGACGAGTTTAACGGTGACTTGGTGTTAGAATTTGTAGGTAGTAAGGCTAAGTCCTACTGTATTGTACGCGAGAAGGACACGATTAAAAAGATTAAAGGGATCTCTCAAAGTGTAGTTAAGTAAAACCGCGGGTGCTACAACCTATAACGAGCATATACCTCCAAAAGGAATGGACATGCAACTACGTAGCAGTGCGTGGAGAATAAGAATTCTCTCAATAAGAAATTAAAGTCATTGGGAAATGGTCGAAATGTGGAACCTATAAAGGCGATTATTAATTATGGTTTACTGACCGCGTTTGTGCACTCTTCGAGTGTCTTCGGTAATCTTCGATTGTTTCCAAAAATATTCAAGCCTGCCATTTAATGTCGTGGTGTAACATCGTCCACGGTTGCTTATACATCCGTCGGCAGCAAAGTACTTAAACTCTGGGTCTTGCAGTATCGCTTTTACAAGAATAGCTTACAGCAACACAAGGAAAACAGCACGGTATGTCATTAAGCAGTAAACGTTCAACTCAACAGTTGTTAAAGGGTCTTGTACGAAACAACCAACATCTGTGTAAAGCGTGCGAGATGGAGGTGTTAAAGTCTGCATACCCTAGTCCTAATAGTACAGCAAGCTACACATGGGGCATAAATAAATAAGGTAGTTACTATATTTGAATATATTTTATTGTGTTTCCTTGTACAAACAATTAAGGTAGGTCAGTAAACACTATTAAATTGTTGTTATTTGACTTGCATTTAACGTACTTTCCTATTAGCATCGAGCATATCTATTGTATTTCTCAAATCATATACCCGCTAATTAATAAAAAGAAAGGCTACTTTCACTTTACGTAACATAATTGTAAAGCAATTAGTTTGTCCTCTATACTAATTTCACTATACGTCACATAATTGTAAAGCGATTAGTTTGTTCTTGTCTATGTATTTTCCAACAATTTAGCATTGTACATGTAATTATGTTAAAACCAGAAAAATTTTAAGTCATGGGTTTTGCGACATTCTGAGAAAAGCACATTACTGTTTGAAAAATGATTTTAAATACTAAGCACTTATGGCTTATAAAGGACTCGTTTCTAAAATCCTTGCGGTTTTAGATTTCTAGAAATAGTTGGTTAAAGCATATGTCATAGACGAGCAAAACAATTTAAAGTGGTTTGGGAGCTTTAAAGTATAACTTTGTAAGGATGGTCCGATTTCAAATCTGTTTGCAGATTCAAATTCTGTGTAAAATTTTAGACTAACAAGATGTATCGCATGACTAAGAAAATTTATAAGAACACTCAAAAGTCGCTACAGGTAAGAAATCTTAAAATGGGGTAGCTCTCTGGGGATGGCGCAATCTAAAAATTCCTAAAGATTCGGGTAGCTGAGAAAATTCTAATATTGATTGATACCAAACAAGGTAGGTTTATCTCGAAAGATGCATTGGCTAGACAAAGAAAAGTATTTGTTAGTTTTGCTTATAAAGCAAAGAGTAAAATTTAGAAGATCAGGACTTTAAAGGTATAACTTTGCAGGGCGTGGTCCGATTTCAAATCAGTTTGCAGATTCAGATTCTGCATAAAATTCTAAGCTAACAAGATGTATCGCGTGACTAAAAAGTTTATAAGAACGCTCAAAAGTCGCTACAGGTAAGAAATCTTAAAATGAGGGTAGCTCCTTGGGGTGATGCAATCAGAAAATTCCTAGAGATTCGGGTAGCTGAGAAAAATCTAGTGTTGATTGATACCAAACAAGATAGGTTTATCTCGAAAGATGCGTTGGCTAGACAAAGAAAACTATTTGTTAGTTTTGCTTATAAAGCAAAGAGTAAAATTTAGAGGTTTGAGAGCTTAAAGTGTAACTTTGTAAGGAGTAGTCCGATTTTAAATCTGTTTGCAGATTCGGGATGTGCATAAAATTCTAAGCTAACAAGATGTATCGCGTGACTAAAAAAATGTTTAAGGATTGTCAGAAATCGCAGCAGGTAAGAAATCTTAAAATGGGGGTAGCTCCCTTGGGGGTGATGATATCTGAAAAATTCTTAGAGATTCGGGTAGCTGAGAAAAATCTAATATTGATTGATACCAAACAAGATAGGTTTATCTCGAAAGATGCAATGGCTAGACAAAGAAAACTATTTGGTTCAGATGAAAGATAAAAAAATGGCTAGTCGAAGAAAACTTTTTGGTTCAGATGTGGGGAGGAAATGAGGATGCTCATTTATCTCGAAACATAAAAAAATTTAAGATAGGTTTATCTCGAAAGATGAAAAATGGTTAGTCGAAGAAAACTTTTTGGTCCAGATGTGTGGGGAAATGAGGGATTCTGGGGGAAATGAGGGGGTGGATGCCCCAATTATACTCTACTAATGTTAACTGACGAAACCTTTTGGCTCTATAGCGTGTTGACTGGGAAAACTTTAATTTTTTGAGTTTGTGGAAGTTGACTGTCTTGTTAAGGATGATCGCCACTTCTGCAACGTGAGCGAAAGAACCGCAGTGTGTTCTCTTCGTGTTTAGAACATTCCATTTAGCAATGCGTAAGTCTAGACGAGACTCATCAAGAGTTGGCCACTCGTGCTTAGTTAAATGGAGTGTAAGTTTCGAGAATTTAGTTTAGTGATTCTCGATGCAGTTATTCACTATTAAGTTTGAGTATAGTAAGTGAGCCAGTTGCTCACAGTTTGTTTGTTTCGTTGGTTTGAATATGTGCTGATTGCACAATCGATAGTAGCGTTGGAAGTGTGATGAACTCACATTTGTGGAGAGGTTTAAAATATTTTAGTAGGTCGCTAAAATAGTTAGTTGCGGTAGGCAATTAGTGCAATTAGGGCTGCCTTTTTTTAAGAAAAAAAGGGGGTAATTATTTCCTTTGATTAGAGCTGTCATCTCAATCAGAAGTTTTATATATAGTAGAGAAATTTGAATGTTTTTATCATATATCTTCTCCAGTATTACTGTTGATAATTTTTTTGGTTAGTGGTTTGAGAGTTTCTCTGTTGCCTTTTTGTTCTAATTAAGAGTTTATAGTAGATACCTGTAAATCATATTAATTTTTTTGCGAGAGTGTTGGACTACAACAGTAATAATACAAGCATACATTCCGACCTCTGTCTACAGCGAGGAAGAGGTAGAAGCGATCTACAAAGATATCCAAGACGTATTCAGATACGAAAAATTTATTAATTACGGAAGATTTTAATGCAGTGGTAGGTGAGGGCAAGGAAGGAGCGGTTGTAGGTTTATTTGGTTTAGGCATAAGAAAGGACAGGGGAAATAGGCTGGTAGAATTTTGCGACAGAAACAATTTAACCATCACAAACACATTATTTCAACATCATGCTACAAGATGCTACACGTGGAAGATGCCAGAAGATATAGCAAGATATCAAATCGATTACATTCTTGTTAGACAACGATTTAGGAATCAAATAAAGGACTCACAAAAGCGTATAGCATATTTGTAATCAGCGTAAAAAACTAAACAAGGTACATATATATCATTTATGGTATCATTATGGGAATATAGCAACAGACGACGGCGGCGACGGCGGCGAGGACGACGACCTAGCGATTATATTAATCTAACTTACTTTGTAAGTTTGGTTGAAAATATTGTTCTAAAACTTTTTATAAGCAGCTAGTTAGTGTTTGTTTATATATTAAATTCTCTAAATAAATTAACTTATACAAGTGAGAGCGATAGCGTTTAAAGAAAGATCAGGGGAATTTATTGTTAGGTAGAGGTGTAGAAGTAGTCCCAACAGAAACATTAGAAAAGATGAGATCATTATTTCAGCGTGTAGTTAAATTAAAAACTCCCGGTCAGTCCAAATTAAAATCCTTGTATAAGGTAGGAAGGGTGCTCGAGAACTATATATATATATATATATATATATATATATATATATATATATATATATATATCTCATATATATCATTTATGGTATCATTATGGGAATATGGTAACAGACGACGGCGGCGACGGCGGCGAGGACGACGACCTAGCGATTATATTAATCTAACTTACTTTGTAAGTTTGGTTGAAAATATTGTTCTAAAACTTTTTATAAGCAGCTAGTTAGTGTTTGTTTATATATTAAATTCACTAAATAAATTAACTTATACAAGTGAGAGCGATAGCGTTTAAAGAAAGATCAGGGAATTTATTGTTAGGTAGAGGTGTAGAAGTATATATATATATATATATATATATATATATATATATATATATATAGAAATTCATTCCAAAAATTATTTGACATTCTATATATATATATATATATATATATATATATATATATATAGAATGTCAAATAATTTTGGGATGAATTTCGTTCAGATGTTTTTAATATTCAAATGAAAATCATTTGTTGACAATCAACGTTTCGGACTATATTTAGACCTTAATCTTGATTCTAAAAGTATAATACATTAATAGCTAGACGAATGGTTGAGTACTTACAAAAACTTGATTTCTTAAAGAACTAAATTGACAAAAATTTTAAAAAATGGAACGGGAAAAAGCATTTTGACTTTGAGAAACTAAAAGATAAAGATATCCAAGTTTTTGTAGGTACTCAACCATTAGTCTAGCTATTAATGTATTATACTTTTAGAATCAAAATTAAGGTCTAAATATAGTCCGAAACGTTGATTATCAACAGATGATTTTCATTTGAATATTAAAAAAAACCGTCCGAACGAAATTCATCCCAAAAATTATTTGACATTCTTTATTATTCCAATTGTATTATACGTTCGAAAAAAGAAAAATAAAAACTATATATATATATATATATATAGCTGTGATAAGGGGTTGTTTAGGGGTGTATTGAATGGCAAGGGTCGTATAGTAACCATAAATGGTAATAGAAATCAGAAAACTGCATTTATTTAGCAGAAAATTAAATAATTTAAAAATTATGTAAATAGCAAGCATTTAACGCCCTGTATATAGACCGTAATTAGCTTTAAACAATGGGAATAAACATATCTTACAACAATAGAACGCATATTTAGCAGAAAAATAGGTAATTCATAAGTTATGGAAACAGCAAGTATTTAACACTCTGTATATAGACCTTTATTAATTTTAAGTAATGCAAATAAGAATATCATTCAACAAAAGTACGCGTATTCAGAAGAAGTGATAGTACATGTAATTAAACACGCGTTGAGAAGTATTCTAATTAGTTATAAAACAAATACGAAGATAAGAGATAAAACTTAACAAAGTTTTATGCAATTACGCAGAAACTATAAACATTTTGATAAGAAAACGCAGTTTCAAAGATACATAAACACAAACGAAAACAGCATTAAAATTACATCATTTATTTTGTACAATATTGAAAAGGCGATATCTACACAAAACAACGTATGGTCAAGATAACGATGTATCAATAGCAAACACCATTACATGGAAAACCGATGAAAATACATCAGAAACAACTTTGAAGTGCAGGAAATACAAAAACCTGGTTGGTTGAGATATCTACAAGACTTGTTGAAAACCCAGCCCACATGTAAGTGGGAAAGCCTATATTAACACAGAGCAATGATAAGACGAGTCAGTTTAAAACTCAGGCAGGGTGAAGCTGCGTCACTGCTAATCAGAAAGCCACGCGTAATTTAATATCAAATGTATGTTACAAGTGACAATAAGTACAACGATTATGAAGACTTCTTTTGCCGTTTAACTAATAATATAATGATAGGGCTTCGAATGGATCGATAGAATAATTCGAATGGATCGATAGAATAATTCGAATTGGTTGATATAATATTTCTAATTGGTGGTGCATTTTTGAATACCTCGAATCTGGGATATAATAATTTAAATGTGTTAATGATAATAATTCAAATTGGTGGTGTATTTCTGAATAATTCAAGTATGCGTCGATAAGAATAATTCAATTCTGGGCAATGTAATATTACAATTCAAATCAGCGTCGACAATTATATTTTGGTACAATTCTGGTGCAATTTGGAGTTGCGAAATTCAATGCAGATAAAATAAAGAAGCACGAAGTAATTTATTGAAAACGAGGGGTTCAACTAAGCAGAGCAGTGATAGACGGAGGAGGACAACAAAAGGGTGTTGATCCACAACCCGAACAACCTGTAACAGGTCAGATCTAATTAGTTTTAAGATATTTTTCTATTTTAAATTTCAATACTGAATTTATTCAATTTATATAAACTTGTGATAAAGTCAACAACAAACGTTGCATACGTTAAACTTACGTAATATATTATAAAGGGGTCTAGAACGTTCCAGGTTTCTTTGGTAAAAAAAAGAGGTAGTTTTTGGTGACTTTAGATTGAATTCAAAGTATATACATTTTGGGATAAATGATACATATGATATTGATTGATTAAAGGGTGTATTTTAATATTTTTCAAAAATTGTAAATAATATTTCTTTTCATTATATGGAATTAATTGACTTCGCTTTATCAATTCAAACAAATAGGTAATCATAAAAGGGTGGAGAAGAGAAAAATTGATCGTCGTAACGTTGTGCACTCTGTGTAGATTAAATAGGGGTAGCCGTGGCATAACAATAAAATTAGTAAGATTAAATTGATTTGAGAACACAGAGCGGTGGAGTTAAATAAAAACGTCATCACACCGAGTACGGTGTTATCATATCAATAATATATATATATATATATATATATATATATATATATAGATATAGATATATACAGGGTGTCCGGAAAATACGTGTACTACGTAAGAACAGAGATTCTTTGGCTCGAAATAAATCGATTTGAGCCAACTTACCTATTATACAAGTTGCTTCATTTAGCCGCTAGAGGGCTTCAAAAATCGTGAAAAATATTTGATATTTTAAAATAACTAGAAAACGCGTCGATAGATTTTGACCATTTTTGTGGTGCGAGTTTCTACTTTCAGTTGACATCTTTTGGTGGTGTGCGCAATAATTTTAAAAGCATACGAGTGTCCCAAAAATTATGTATTGTATAAATATCCGACCATTACCTTTTTCCTGTTTATGCAATGACTACCAATTTTTTTTTACGAGTAGCCGACTTAATTTGGAAACTTTTTTGTCTCTTGTAAAATTTTAATTAGACGAGCGGTTTGGCAGAAAAAAAGTAATTTCAAATGTGTTTTTTTATTTTTATTTCATTGTTTTGTTTATTTTTTATTACTATCATTGAAAATTAACAGCACGGTACAAGTGTTGGACCATTACAATAAATTTTCAAAATGGCCACCATTTTCTTCAATGCACAAATTAACTCTTCGTAAGAAGTTGAACTGAACCCTCTGCATTGTTTGTGCATTATTTTTTAAAGCGTTGGCTGCATTTAAAATTCGCCTATACAATTCTTCTTCGCTATCAAATGGTGACGAATAAACCTTAGATTTTAAGGTACCCCACAAATAATAATCACAGGGCGTCAAGTCCGGCGATCGTGCTGGCCAATTTGTAGGAGCATCATATCCCCTTCCGATTCATCGATCCGGATATTTTTCGTGTAAATGTTGTCAAACAGCTAGAGTAAAGTGAGGAGGAGCACCATCGTGCATGAACCACATGTCTTCGCGAAGTAACAATGGCAGATCTTCCAATAAATTCGGCAATGATTGTTGTAGAAAGTTGAAGTAATTGTCTCCGTTTAATCGATTTGGTATCACAACAGGACGTATAATAAAATTATCAATAACTCCAGCCCAGACGTTAATCTTAAATTCATGTTGATAGTGAGTCACTTTAGTTGCATGAGGATTTTCTACAGCGTAAACATGTTCATTATGTATGTTAATAATACCAGATCTTGTAAAAGAAGCTTCCTCTGTAAATAAAATTTTGCGACTGAAATTTGCATTTTGAATTCTCTGATCTTGAATAAATTGACAGAAAGCTAGACGCCTCTCAGGATCGATAGGCGAAAGGTCTTGTACCTGTTGAACGTGGTATGGGTGTAATAACTGTTCCTTTAAAACGTCATGAACAATACTTTTAGGAACTTGTAGTTCAAGTCCTAAGCGTCTGGTGCTTATTTTGGGGTCTTCTTCAACTCTATCCAAAAGTTGTTCCTCCAGATCCGCAATTGTGGTACGTTGACGTCCGCGATCCGCATTTCTTGACTGAAAGCTACCATTTTCACGAAGACGTCTTTCAATATTTGTGAATGTTTGGCGGTTTGGCATTTGGCGATTAGGAAATCTTTCCCTATAGACTGTGATGCTTTCACGACCATTGCCTTGACAAAATCCAAAAACCAAAAGCATATACACCTGTTCGTTGTTTGTGGAAGTACTCATAATGTACGATGAAAGATGCAAACTTTTATTGAATTAAGCAGAAATTCACGACTTGACAGGTAAACTGAGGTTAAATGACAGTCAAATTAAATAACAAATAAAAAGCAAAGCCAACTACTAAACTATGCTTTTTGATTTGCCCCGTTTTATACTTAATGCAACAATGATGACGAAAGTATGCAGACATTTGAAATTATTTTTTTCCGTCAAACCGCTCGTCTAATCAAAATTTTACAAGAGACAAAAAAGTTTCCAAACTAAGTCGGCTACTCATAAAAAAATTGTTAGTCATTGCATAAACAGGAATAAGGTAATGGTCGGATATTTATACAATACATCATTTTTGGGACACTCGTATGCTTTTAAAATTTTTGCGTACACCACCAAAAGATGTCAATTGAAAGTAGAAACTCGCACCCCAAAAATGGTCAAAATCTATCAACGCGTTTTCGAGTTATTTTAAAATATCAAAAATTTTTCACGATTTTTGAAGCGCTCTAGCGGCTAAATAAAGCAACTTGTATAATAGGTAAGTTGGCTCAAATCGATCTATTTCGAGCCAAAGAATCTCTGTTCTTACGTTGTACACGTATTTTTCGGACACCCTGTATATCGATAATAGGTAACAAAAACAAAACTTAAGGTGTGAAAACTTTTTTACTGTATTTCAAAATATTCTCTACGATGATTGATACACTTTTGCATACGTTGGAATCAATTTTCATAGCATTTTTTCCATTCGGGTTTTGCGAATAAATTCTAGATTCGTCACCTGCGTAGATGTTATACACTGCGTTTGGTGCACCGCAATCGTATTTCTTTTCACCAATCGGCACAAGTCTTTTTTTGAGCGATTGTCAAATTATGTGAAATCTAACGCGCACATAGTTTTTTTACAGCTAAATGTTCATGTAATATCGAATTTATACTTGTCATACTAATGGCTAGGGATGGCTGAATCTCACGATAAGTCACATGACGATCTTGCATTATTAATTCGCGCATCGATGATTTCCGGCACATGAGCCAATTTTGGAAGACCTTCTTTAAATTCGTTCGCTAGCAAACTACGACGACGATTGAATTCACTATACCAACGATGTACAGTGGTTTTAGTTGGAGCTTCTTCCCCGAAAGTTGAAATAAGTTGATTCATGCACTGTTCTGGAGATATTCTAGTCGGAAATCGTAAAAAATCATCGTAAGAAAATGTTTGCGAGTTAATTCCATTTTTTTGGCCGAGATGAAATTTTCAATTCAATCAAAACAAAAAAATAGTGTTCACATGGCAAAATGTTATAAGTATGTATTTCGACAAAAATGTCACACTTTAGGTTAGAAACGTAAGATCGCACCCAACAACACTAGTGTTATCAGTTCCCGATATATTTCGAGCACCCCACGTATTTGTTTGTGATCTAGCACCACCAACATAATAAGAAAGAAAATAACTTTTTATTTGTTCTCTTATTCTTGTGCTGCTGTCTGTGATTCCAACATGAACGACTATAAATAGACCCCAGACCTAAAGTCACCCAGACCATACCATTTAATGCGCAGGTAATGAATGATCTTTTTGCTACACATTCACTTTTTTCTGAACTAAAGACTTTTTAAGCAGCTTCCGTATAATATTAGTGCAATCTTTATTTTTGCATTGTGTGTCTCGCTTTCAGTTTGCTAATTATTCTATTACCAAAACAGGCTACTCTAAATTTCTATGCAAATAAGGTTTATTTGCATTTGATTCGTCTTAGGATGAGTTGTTTAAATGCTTTTAATAAAATATCCCACACATCGATGATAGGCAGCAAATATTTCCGCTCAACAATCGAACTCATTATTCTGTTCACATATGGGAGCATTATTGCAGCGAATTGAAGCGAATTCTGATCCCGAGCATGAATTTTACCGTGCAGTATTCCACGACACATTTTACATGACAATTTGGGTTCATGTATTTCGAATTTTTTTTATTAATAAATAATTCAAGAGGAAGAAGACCATCAACGTAATGTTGGGTTACTCTTGGCACGGTACCCGGTGCAAATTTTCGGAAATATTAGTCCACTACAACTTAGAAAATAAAAATGGATGCGCCTGGTTTACAAATATGTGCTAATTGGAGGGTAGATTTTCGACTGTGCAGTGTCTTGGCGTTGCACATCATAATGAAACGAGTAGCAGCTATTCTTTATTATGTAACTTCTTTTTTGACACCTTATGCCAGCCAACTTATCACCTTTTGTACAGACTAGCTGCCTTACCTGGTCAGATACTTTGATTAGAAGACGTACACGTGCTTGAAATGTGGTGCATAGATCAGGTTCATCAACTAATCCCTTCAATTGGTAGATGCCAGTAACAGACAGCTGATCACAATAACTTGCAAGCTTTTTTCCTTGTTACTGAATGTATAAAATCATCACTCTACTATTCCCTAGTTTAGAAGTGTCTTAATCAAACGTATTTCAACTCATAAAAAATAACTCAAAATTGCTTTAATCTACTGCTACGCTATAATTTATCAATGCAAAATTATCTTGCACCTATAATCAATGTACCAGCAAATATATACCCAATCAATGAAGGCTTTTACGATTTCACTCTGTAAATAATTATCAAAAGCCAGATAAGGATCGAATAAGAAAATTCAAACTGCAGTTACTGCAACGCTAATAATCAATGTGTATAAATATAAACTCAACTAAATTACGGTAGAGAGGAGCTTGTTAAAATACACAAGAGCTAATGAATCACACACAGGGGCCAAATAAAATAAATTAAATTTTTTGCCGCCCTCGACGAAAAAAGGCGATATCTCAGCTTGGAGAAATCGCCCACCTATCCAACTGGGTTGAACCTACCATCACGTAATTAAGATAATATATTATTGAATGTAATTAAAATCTGTTTAGTACAGTTCGAATCTGACTACCGATAATAAATAACTTCAATGCATATCTACGCCCAAGAATTTATTCGATATGAGCTTTAATTATTCTACCAGCACACTCGGCTAATAAATAATATAAATTGCCTGTAAACATCGCTAATGTAAGTTTGGCAATTACAAGAAATAATGATTTGAAAAGATAATTAAGTTTATAAATTTGTAAAAACATTATACTCAAAACTTTTATTGAAAATTGCATTTCCAGCACACGTTATAGAATCTTTCCAAAGTTCTTCAGTACATGACATTGTGGTATACTTGCGAAAAGCTACGATTACTGTCCTAAAAAATTACACCCATGATTATGGTAAAAATTAAAAATAAGAATAAGTAGTTGGACCTTCACAAAAACAATACTTGTAATCCTTGGTGCTTGAAATATTCTAAAAAGCTTTTGAGCAGTTTAAGCACACAGTTTTAAAATGTACCATTTGCAGGAATTTCCTTGTAAAATCTATTTATATAAAAAATCATTCAAAACATAAGGTTCAAATGTAAATAAATTCAAATACTTTTAGGTTGCCTCAATTTCACTGCGCATGAATTAATCCTACAACGTTCTTCATTAATATTTTGCCACCATTAGCTCAGTTTTGCCCGATTAATAACTGAAGTGGAGTTAGCTGGTTAATGCAAACAAATGTATATTATAAGTCGCTTTTCAGTTTTCATTAACGCATTTTTGCTACGAATAGTATATTCTTGTAAGCTTAGACACACGCCCGTGTGGATACGGGAGGAAAAGAGACCCAAAGTACGGTTTGCATTCTATAAAAGTTGATTAAAATCCCTCCATATCCACTCTATCATCAGTACACATATCATTACACTCAAACATAGGTGTAACCCAGTTTTACATGTGTTAGAAGTTAAATGATAGTTGTCAAGACGAAACCTACATCTCACCCTGTGATAATACACGGTTTGTGCAGGCAGTAATCGTTTGCAAGAGGGGGGGTAACACATTTAAACTTACATCTATATTACAGGAATAGGTGCTTGGAATAAGTAATACAAACGGTCACATTTTATGAAATGTTGATATTAAAGAAAAGTTGCCTCCGAAAGGTAGGTCGATAATCAAGAATCTCTTCCAGCAAAAGTCAAACCCATTCGCAGAGTCTAAAATAACAAATCTTTGACATGCTATTATTGAGTGTGGTGGCAACTGACTGAGTTCACGAGGAATTATTCATAAACACGGCATTAAACCAAAATTATTCCGCCAAATCGCACCTTCGTTGAAATGATAATCATGTTGTGTCGCTATTAATAAGCCCGTCTCTATTGCAAGATTTTTGGTTAAACAGCGCAAAGAAAGAAAATTTTCTCAATTCAGCCCCTTACTTGCACTGAAAGCGATAAACTAAGTTGTAAGAAACGCTAAATGTTTAAAAAGGCAAAAGACAAAAGAACTTGTGGAAGTTAAAAACCAAGATGGTTAACAGTAAACATTCAACTGTAATTAAGACACAAATAAAAGGGTATGGTAATAAACAAGTTATCTTGTGTGGAGTTCTGTTCAACTATACAGCAGTGGAAATTGTAAAAGAACCGAAGTATTCAAACTGCAAGCGGAGAAAAAGAAAACTTTGCTGCATATTTTAACATTAAACACACACACAAACGAATACAGCTATACATCCCATGTGTCATGTGATTTTATGCTATAGCTTTTCGATATTTTTAGAGCAAAAAATGATGAAATATTAGTGTAGAGCGAGATTGCATCTAGACTTAATAATACATGGTTATTGGGTAGTTGAAAGTTATGTATAAAGCCAGAAAATTCAAAAGAATCGTATACGTTGTAATGATTAGAATTAGTAGATTTTTTGTAAAATATCTGCTATAAATTTTGAAAGATTTTCTGTAGGACTACTATTTGATGCAACTATGGGCTTTAAAGGATATTCTGATTTATGAATTTTAGGTGGTCCGTAAACTTTTAGACTTGTACAACTATAATTACGTAAGGTTTCTGCTAGTTCTTTACTGATGTAATTATCTTGTTTTAGTTTTTTTATCATTGAGTTTTGAAAACGTGGTTTGGGATCTTCATCAAGCGTGTTGTATACTGTTGAGTCGCTTAGTTCTTCGTTAATTTTCTCTATATATTGTTTTTAGAGATAACTACACTAACGTCTCCTTTGTTAGCTTTATGTAAATTTTTGTTTTACTTTAAAAATTTTCTGCATTTATTGATTTCCATAGTAAATTTAGAGTTGAATTTACAATTTTTGTGTACAAAGTTTGTGATAATGATAGTGGTGTAAGCTCTAGATATGTTCCTTTCTTCATCACTTATATTTTCCAAAATGTCTTTTAAATCTGTTAAAATATTTGTAATAGTTTTGTTATAAAATTTAGGACCTAAAGATAATATCTTTTGTATATCATTGGTGATGTCAAAGTCACTAATGTTTTTGAACCATTTGCCAAAATTATATAGGTTACAATGACTTGAATTTAAGAGATTGTTAATCATTTAGAGGTTACTATTTTTAATTTCATAAAATAACCTACGACGACAACCCTGAGATAAAAAAATAATTATGTGTTATCCAGCTTTCGAATGTGCTGTAATATAAAAAGATAAGCGAATAATGGTTAATTTACATTGTAAACTTGAAACACATTATTTTACTTTGTTTGTAATTTCTGTGGAACCTAATACGCCCTCTATGCAGGCACGCGATTAACTACCGTATCTTTACCTTTGGTTGCCGATTATAAATGGCACCAATTAGAATTGCACTAATTACGTATCTAATTATTATCTCTAATGCTTAAAATCTTCTTCTTTTCAAATATAAAAATGAAATTCTTTTTTTTGTATGAAAATTAAATTTCAATATTTCATTATATAAGACCTTTAACTGGTTGGTTTCCACATTAGCTTCAAAATGGAGGATCAGTTGTTGTTTCGATTAAACAGTTTTAATAATTAATAACTTACCACTTAGCAAAGTGATTTGTGTATAAACGCATCTATCTTTTTTAGAAAAATTCACCATTTAGTGATTTAATTATTGGTGTTTTTGTTTTTCTGCAGAAGTATCTAAAAGTGAATTGTTTGAAAAATAAGTTTATTGGATGTTACTTGTCCGAACTAAGCTCTATATATGCACAAATATTTAAAACTAACACCTTAATCTTAAAAAAATATTAATTAAAACTCATTAAAAATTGTATCATAACTTTTATCGAAAGTTTTTCGAGCATTTTTTTTAACTTAAAAGACCTTTGTTCAATTAACTTTCAGTAATGTATTGCTTTAAACAGAAACTTTTTTTTACATCCATTGTGAAATATTGTGAAATATCTATAATATCTGTATCAATTTTTACTTTTATCTTTCTGTACTTGATGCTACATTCTATATTATATTAACTATCATCAACTACCTACATGTGGAGTTAAATGAAACTACCTTTGAGCTTTTGAAATTAAACATGAAACCAAACCATCTCGTATCAAATATGATCGAAAAATTTACTGCAAAATTAGCACCAAAATTTATTTTATGTGACGTGTATTGTATAATTTCTGCATTCATTTATAAACTACAAGAGGCTGATGGTAAATCTCAAGGATCATGGTATTTTATAGATCTAAAACTTTTTTCTTTTATTCGTAAGGATTAAACTCACTAGTATCTTTCTTTATACCTTTATCTGAATCTACTTTGGCTTCCCTATTTCTATCTGAATTGAATTTCTATCTTTTGACTTTATCTTGGCGTGTATAAATCTTCTGAGCTTTGATTTATTTAAAATCTTCTCGTTTTGCACAAACTTATTCATCTCAAAATTTTACAATTCTGTCGCCGCTAGTTTTAAAAAAGCTCTTTGCCACTGCAGTTAAATAATTTCAATTTTTGTTAAATTTTAATTTCATATTTCCCAATAATTCTTATAGTCCCACAACCACCGCATTCGTTTGTCATGGTTAACACATCTTCCGGTTCAACAAGTCAACGAATGGTTAGGACAGGAATTTTCCCGTTATTGCACTTGCAAAAAGTGGATTTACTGATTTGAAAATTAATTTGGTTCAGAGAAATACTTTCAACGGATATTCAAATGGTTTATTTAATTATCAGCCGCCATTTCTGAATTTTTGGTGTAAGCAAGCAATTCACCGTGCTATGGGTCATTGTCTTAGTCGTTGTAAAACACTTCAACCTATTTCAGCCCCCTAGGAGCAATTTTTGTTCATTTGAAGTTGCTTAAGTCAAGCCTTTTTTACATTACAGTATGCATTTTTTGGGCCTAAATCCGCGATGCCAAAGTGCTAAAAGCGTATTTATGCCTCTGTGTTTGCACTGCTATCATTGCTATGCACCTTGAATTGCTATCGAATCTGTCAACTGACGCTTTCATAATTACTTTACGCCTGCTCATTGCCAAGTGTGGAAGTTGTGGTCGTCTTTATAGTCATTGAAGCACAAATTTTGTTGGTTTGAATGAACAGTTTTTGAAAGCCGCCGTTTCAACAAATCATATTTCCTAGGACTTCAATCCACCTTTTTCAACTGAATTTTCAACTTCGGACTATTAGCGAGCAAGTGCTAACCTACAAAAAGTCTTTATTCAAATTGGATCTATTCTAAAATTTACGCTCACTAACTTCCAGTAGCGATCCACAATGATCTGAGCTACCTGACATTAGGCCATCTTTTGACATATCCTTTAACCGTTATACCGGAGCTCGCCCATTCAGCTGTAGCACATTCAAATCCCGTTGGTTCGACTAGTATTAGCTAAAGCAAAGTTCCAAGCGACTAAAAAATTTCCTTGTCAATGATATTCTGGTATTCCAAAAGTCCCGGGACGAAGCTATAGAATTTGATCGAGCGAAAAAAAATAATTATAAACTGGGTCACTAAAGGGTAATAAAAACTACATTCTTCGATAGTTTAGAACTTCCATGCAACGTGGAGTTTTTTTTAAGGGAACTACCACCCCAACATTTTTAAATAGCTACCTCTGTCAAGCTTCACCTTATTTTAAAGGTAATGAAACAAAAAACACGTCTTCATAAATCAAAACCTGATATCAAATTTTTTCAAGAATTATAAAGGATTAACTACCAAGTGGGAAAATAAATGCTTTACCGCTGTTTGCACGTTTATTACGATTTTTGTCTGTATTTTTACTTTTATATAACTATGGAAATAAAATAAAAAAGTAATAATACAAAATACAGATGTTTTTGTTTAAAAAATAAGTGTTTCTATCTAAGTAATAAAGTGTAAAAAGTCTCAAAGTGCTATTTGTTAAAATTCCGGTAAAAATAGAAAAGGAATTACTATTAGTTCATATTCGAACGCATGTACATCAGTGCAAACTCATCATGTGACGTTCTGCGTAGTGACAATGATACCGCAACCTGTCATTAATTACATGATTTCAATTGCTGTTGTAGTGTTGTGTTAAATTTGCACCTATGTACTTAAGTATTTGTTATCTTCTTTTATTATTTAGTTAAGCGGAACTTGTTTTCTAAAATTTGCTTTTATTAACCCTAAGTGTCGTAGAAACTGACCAAAAAAAAAGAATCAGTCTTGTAATGATTCGTGGCTTTGGGAAGAGAACAAGATCATACGATGAAGCGCGGCACGTCTTCAACGATTTTTTCCATTAACGACAACCAATTTCTAAATCAACAGTCGTAAAAACTGTTCGAAGATTACACGAAGAGGTAACTGTGAAAGATCTTTTGAAAACTGGCAGACCGAAATCTACAACAATTCCAGAAAAAACCAATCCTATTAAAAGCGTGTCAGATACATAAAATTGGTAAAAGTTCTGTCAACAGAATTTTGAAAAAAAAACAGCCATTCTGCCTATAAGTTTAAAGTTTTCAGAAAGTGAACGAAGGTGACTTCGAAGTAAGATTGGAATTCTGTAAAATAGGTAGTACATGAAAAATATAATGTTGACAGCTACTTTCTACTTTCTACTTCAATAGTAATATTAATAAGCACAATTGTTGTTATTGGGTTGACGAAAATCCACGTTTAATATGGGCTGGTACTATGTGAGTGAATGTAATTGGTACATTTTTATTAGTAGAAACTTGGACGGTAATCAAGTGTACGTGCCGCATGCCCTATTGGTATTGACAATAAATGGTTCTAACAAGATGGTGCTCCTTCACATTATAGCCGAAACTTTTAAGCCGCACGTTTCCAAACCGTTGGATTGATACAAGAGGTGAAATTGAGTGGCCATAATCAATAAATGATTTGGAAAATCGCATACTTAAAGAAACTACCAATATCACTAGGGATTTGCTCCTGATGGTTCAAAATACCATTTACGAGCGTTTGAGTCATTGCGAGACCGAAGAAGGTGGACAATTTGTACATCTGTTATAAAACCATAATAAACATGCAAACAACAGTAAAAAATTTTGTTACTATCTGGTACTCAATCCGTTATGATTCTTGAAAGAATTAAAATATCAGGTTTTGATTTATGCGTATGTGTTCCCTTTTTCATTACCTTTAAAATACGGTAAAACTCGACAGGGGTTGTTGCTATTTAAAAATACTGGGGTGGTCATTCCCTTAAAAAAAACACCACGTTGAATGGAAGTTCTAAACTATCTAATAATATAGTTTTTATTACCCCTTATTGATCCCCAAATTTTCAATTTCTTTTCTTCACGCGTTCAAAACTTATAGCTCCGTCCCGAAACTTTTGGGAACCCAGTATGTACTTAGTACTGTTTAAGCCTGAGAATATTCCACCTCTTCAATTGCCGCTTGAACGTGATGTGCCGTGCATCCAGTGACTGATGGTGTTGGTCGTGTTTTGACCCGTGAAACCGCTCATGGCGGACCGAATCGCCCCGCTGCAAAGCTCGTTCGCTACATTCTATATAAGTATTCACAACAAAAAAAAATCAGAATATTTAATAGTGCAAAACCTTCGCTAAATGTTACAATCATTTGAATAATTTAAATGTAATAGCTAAATACAATGATGCACAATATTATAATCTAGTTAAATAGTATCAATTAACTGGGAGGTTCATTCCAGTATTCTTCAAAAATGTTATACCAGGGAACGAATGTTTTACCCTCCTAAAATATTAAGAACAAAATTAACCCATCAGAGCTCAATCGGGATATAACTAATTCAAACTCATTAGCATTTAAGCAACAACTTATACAAATTAATTGACGTACATTCCAATTATCATAAAATATATTTCTATTATGTTAATTTAAGATTCACAAAATCGTATGCTGATCCTCACACTTGCAGATAATCTAAATATAATATAAATAATAAATAAATAATGTCAATAGCTAGATATATATATATATATATATATATATATATATATATATAATTAACATTGTTCTAAAGCTTAGTGCATAATAGCAAACCGATGCTGTTTCAAATCTCGAGAAGTGTTTTTTCTTAAATACCGCATTGCCCTGTCGTCAAAAGTCCAATGCGAAACAAAATGACTGACACAATTTCACTGACCATAGAATGCTCGTAGGTGAAAATCTACAAAAATATAACTTTTCTGAAAAACTATTCCAATATTTGGCTTTACGCGGGAAAACAATTTTCAAAACAAAGTTGAAATTTTAAAGACAAGACAATTCTGGATACAACAACCGTGGTAGAAGATGTCCTCATTCGCTTGATCTACATCGACTCAGGTCCTGATGAAATCCTACAGAAATGGCTGAGACCCCCACCTTATAATATCCAATACTGATATGGTTTGGTTTCTAAACATTTATTGTTAGACAGTTAAGATATAGGTACTGTTACAAAAAGTTGTACCGCAAATTCAAAAGATATGATGTGGAATTGCGTTTAATATTTCGATTGTGGTAGATATCAAAACAATATTTGGTCAACATATAGTTTTTATAATCTGTAAATTTATAGAAAAAACTTCAAGAACAGGTATAGATAAACGATTAAATGTGTGATTTGTTAAAGTGCATTTAAAAGTCTGCCATTATTTAAATACAAATGTTTTACAAATTATTAAAATAATCTTCTAGTCGCGTAAAAAAACATCAACAAATAATTGTTTAGTGACGATCACATATTTTGTTTGTTTGGATTAACAAAACGAAAATTGATAAGCAATCGAATCGAATCAAGAAAAGATATGATAAAACATTTGCTCGCATCAACTACAATTTCAGTAACTCGAAAATAAGCGATTTTGCGTTGTTAATCACGAACCAAGGCTGAAATGTAATGCACAATCGTATATAAATCTGAAATTTAACTATAAAATCCTATATTTATTTTACAACATATACGGCTTCGCACTTAATATGTCCCTCTCAACATTGTACCCATTTTCGCTAGCCGATCATAAAAAATTCAGCATTTTACTTCAGTTCAGTTAATCTAGTCCCTCTCTCAATCTCGGATCGTGCTGAGACTGCTAGCACAGCTTAATTGTACCTAGTACAACCTAGCACGCCCCTTACAATGGCTACCGCATCAAATTAATGTATTTACGGGACTGAATGGAATGCGGGGTTAAAGTAATGTTAGCCCTCCCCATCTTTAAGAAACTTAATTATACTGTCGGTGCAGCTTACTTAAAGCCGGAGCAACATACCGCAACTCGAAGAAATAACTAGTGCAGGAATGGAAACTACATAATGGTAGCTTCTTTTCTGAGAGGGCACTGTTAATGCAAGACACCCCGTGGAAAAATTAAGTTATACTGCTAAAGTAAGGTAAAATGGCCGAGTCTGGCGCGTTCTCCTCTGCACTTTCCACCTTCAACATTCCACCTTCTCCCCACCATCACTAACGTCACTGTTGTTACTTTGACAGATATCACTTTGACAGCTGCCACTTTAAACATCGGTCAGTTCTACGTCATTTTTACAATTCACCGTTTCCACTTACGTCACGATTTTTGAGGTACTCTGAATATATCCACTCTTGCTCCATCCTGTATGTACATTTCCACATAGCTAATCTACGTCACAAATTTTAGAGAAAAATTTTATTAACTTAAAGATTAACTTTAAAGCCCCAAATTTTATACATACATATATATATATATATATATATATATATATATATATATATTATCGTGTAAATTATATGTATAGAAGGATAGATAAGTCACGAGAGTAATTTTGTAGGGACCGTGTATATAGAAAACAGGGATAAATTATTTACGCTCCAAATTAATTAGTTTTGACCTTAAAACAAACGGATAATAGCATACATTGGTATTAATAAACTGTAATGTTAAAGTTGCATAGTGTAAAAGCTTTGTAGTACGTAAAAACTTAAGAATAATACGAGTATAATTAGTTTCATTATGCGAATGTTGCAAATTGAGCATATCAAGTAATAAGGGAGAGCTTTTGTCTATATAAAATCGATAATGTAAACGCATATGTTCATTTAAACTAACAAAGCGTTCGTTAAAAACAAATCCTAAAAAATCTACAGGTTAATCAACATGGGAAAGTACAATTTCAAACTAGCAAACAGTTCATAGAAAGACTGACAGTACGTCGATATTGTACGGTGGTTAATGGTAATGAATTTAAAATGCGCCTTTCCCACAAACTCGTCGTTGTTGCCACCCATTATAAAACGTTTCTCATTGGCTAGCGCGATAATCATACATTCCTTCGACCTGGTAAAATGAGTCCGTAAAAGAATACATCGATAAATTACGTGTTCTCCACTTCTGGTTCACGAGAAATTATTACCGCAATTTTTAATGCATAGTAATCTAATTAAATTAATGATGGCGAAAAACCTTTCATCTTTCGAATTATAGAACAGCCCTATATCTAACATTAAAACGAAACTTTGTGCAGCCAAAAGGCGTAACAACCTTGAAGTAGACACTGCATACTATGTCTTGTTTTTTGAGGGTCGTAATGACGAATACAGCTTTAGTCGACAACAATAATTTTGAAAGGATTTTCTTCAGCTTTGCACCGATTACGTTCCAAAAATACTGCGCTCGCTTTTTTCTTCCGTGTTTGCACATACGGTACCCACCCAAAACAAAGTTTTTCGGTAACATAACTGTTGAATAATGAACCCTACTCTCTTGTTCGATACTCGTAATTCATCATCACAAATGCAATAGTCGTCAGTGTATGAAACTGGCCTTTCACTGTGCGCCAGCTTTTGCGCATGAACACAATACGAGTACGATAACGAGTACTGACAACAAACTGTTCGACTGAATCTAACAAAACTCTCATCACGTGCAGAGGGATAATGTAGCTACAAATTACAACCAAGAAGCGCACCATGCACTGTTTTGTTCATAACTCGGGGGGAAGTGCATTACTTTTCAGCCAGTCTCGTATCTAGTTAAATTTAGGTGCAAATTTAAAAAAATGATTTTTCAACTAATTTCTTATACAAGAATAACCTAGCAGGAATCGGTTTGTCGGCATAAATAAAATGTTTCTGTCACTGTAACCTATTGAACTTCGATTTGCTGCAAATATTTTCATTTTCACTTTTATAATAGTAAGTTTGGTTTAACTGCATAAAATAATTTTCCGACGACCACTTGTGAAAACAACAGATTATACACTACTTATTTATGTAGAAAGTAAAGTATATCACTCTAGAGTGCGAAAGTACATATCACTCTAGAGTTGAAAAGTATTTTTCAACTCTAGAGTGATATGATTGATGTTAGTATGCTAGTTACCTAGGCAACCCAAACGACTACCGGTTTCTATCTTTTTGTATTCATTCGTTTCGTTTTGGCTAATAACAGTTTAAAATACTCATAGGTAAATCGATACTGACAGTTTCCGTTTTACCTAAAGATGTAATTACTCATATTAGTTTGTAATTGAAATGATTTTTTCAATAAAAATTGAGAATGCATACGCTAAAAGCAACAGAGTCGCGGATTTTATAAAGACAAAAACAAAGTAGGCGTTCGAATTTTCAACATCAAAACGTCAAATAAATTTTATAGCTGTCTGTCTGTCTTGCATTATTGTGTACACATTTATTGCAAATAAACATAAAAATAACTATTTCGTAATTGTTTTTAGTGGTGGTCGTCGGAAAAATAGTGTACAGTACTCGCGTGGAAAGTGACATTTCACACTCGTGGAATAGTCGCACTCGGCTTACGCCTCGTGCGACAATACTCTTCCACTCGTGTGAAATGGGTCACTTTCCACACTAGTAGTGTAATATACTATTTCAGTAACACCTCTATAATTTCTTAATATGCAACATAAAAACGTTCAAAACAAAGAAGGATGTAAACTTACCTTAAGCTTGACCAGACGCGGTTCATCCGATGCTAGTTTTGCTAAGTCCTGATATTCTCCTTTAGCGGCAGTTACTAACCATTCGGTACACTTCTTTTGGTCCAACTGAAACAGTATACCACATATTTTATAAGGCAACTGGCATTCGGTTAGATATGAAACAGATAAAGAGGAAATATAAGTACTTCACATGCTAAGCGTTTAATAAATTACGTGGTAAAAAATTCGAAAACATCTTATATTAGTGTCACTTAAAGGTAAAAACAACGGTCATCTAGAACCAAATTAAAACATAAAGAACAATTGAAGCTATGTTATTATGGTTATAATGAAGATGCATTGTGGAAGTACGTTGTGTGCATGCTAATAGTGTATTCTTCCACAATCAACGACTATTTATTGCGTACAAGTGTATAATTGCATACTCAAAACGGAGTATTTAGGACAAAAAATTTGGTAACCAATGAAATATACAATCAGGCCAAAAAGTCCGTCGCCCACCGCCTAATTTCAGAATAGTTAAAGCTATTCCCGGGCATACTTACTAATTTATTGACAGGAATACGATGGCTGAAAGTTTCAAATTGACACTTGTGCGCAATTTTAAAACTTTTTTCTTATGGAAAATCACCTAGCACGTTCTGCAAATAAACATCCTGTTCGAGAATTCTTCTTTAACACTATGAAGTAGTTCTGGGGTTACTTTGACACAAACATCCATAATATGTTGACGAAGTTTATGCAGAGATTCTGGAGCCATTTAATAACTTTAGATTCTAGCTAACTCTACAGAAAATAATCTACCGGTGGAGATTCGGCAGTCACGTCGACCACTCCATATATTCTCGGCGACACATCTACCTATCCGGATAAACAATATTTAAACAATTTCTAACCGCTTTAAAATAATGTGGAAAATAATGTCCGTGTGGAATTGATGTGGGTTTTGAGCTGTAGTATTATTAATTACAGAAGTTATGTGTATCTTGTAGTAACTCGAGGTACTTCGGGTCACTTAAATTTCCTTCTATAACTATAAGGGTCCTACGATGTGGTTACTCAGAATGCCCGGCAACGCGTGGGTGTTACGGTAAATGACAAACGAAGGCAAAAAGGGAAATTAATCTTAAACGGGCGACTTAACATCGATACACCCCGTATATTCTGATTTCATATATAATAGTGCACGTAAGGAAAAAATTTCAATAAAATTGTTAGTTCTAGCAAAGTCATTAACTTGAAAACCACAAAAACAGTTTTATCTCTGTTAAATACATATTGAAACGGAACTTACTTCCAACCACAAAAAGAATAAACTAAATATTTATTTCAGTAAACTTTCCTAGCGGAATCATATTATTTTAAGAAACCTTTAGAATTATTAAGTAAAAAACAATGAATTTATTAATATACATCTCAAATATAGGAGAGCTTTTTGTACAAATTTTAATTAAACAAATTAGAACCAATGTTACATAGTTGCAATACAATGTAAAAAACACATGCTCTGAGTAGGAAAAATTTACTAAGACTAGATTGCAGAAGGTTTAATCGTTTCATACAATATGTTAAAACGCATTAATTTTAAATTGAAATGACAAAAGGAAATGCGAACTTTAATCTAAATAAACCACATACGAGTACCTTGCAAAGCATCCATTCCATAAATCCAATAAAAGGACTATGACAAAACCCCCCGACAATATAAAAAAGAGAGGGAAATTAAATGACAATAATTAAATACGATGGAAAAACAAATTAATTATTCGCTAACCGGTAATAAGAACACATCGAGAATGTAGTAATACGAAAGCGTAATAAGACGGTGAATGGAAGTTGATATCAGGATTAAGCTTCGAGAATTCAATGTTGTCTTCTCCTCCTGGAAAAATTTAAAACGGTGCGACAGCTTTCGTATAACTTCATTTGCAGTTTTGGCAAGGAATGTTTTTTAAATGCGTGAGATTTTGAAAACGCGCGAGTGTGCCGTAATTAAAGGGCTACTTGCGTGGATAGCTTAAATTAGTGGATTGTGTTGAGTTAAAGGAGTTAGTCAGCTGAAATGGAAACATTGAAGCTCCCTGGACATTCTCAGATTAAAGATTGGAATGTAAGCAGTGGGTAATATTATAAGCTTCTATGTTTATATTTCTTTATAATTAACATGTTGATTGAAAATGTAAATTCATTGGTATTTATATAATGAGAAGTTTACAAAAGTGAAAGTGATTATTTTTATCGGTCAATGATTTACCGACGGAATGAATGTTGATCAAATGTAAACATAATGTTATTATTTTAAAATATTAAAAAATATGTAGATATTGCTATTATAGTATTTTGGAATGGACACTGAAATGATATTGGGATTTATAAATGTCATACAACTTAATATTAGAAGCAGGAAAATTTGGAGTGATGATATCTTTGTTAATGGATGAAATTCAAGGTTGTCGCAGGATTTTTTGTTATAGTAATACATGGCTACAGAAGGTTAAGGAACTACGTTTTTAAGCGTATTCGTGTGTACATTGCAATTATTTTGTGTTGATAGAAGTTATGCAGGTTGAATTTTATTTGTCTTTATTAAGGAACTAGGATAAAATTTAGGTTATGGTAAAGGATATTCAGCTACCCCAGAGATGGAAACTTGTTTGGAAGGCATTTTATTTTAAGAAATTTCTTTAATCATGGCAAAATTGATGAGTGTTTTTAAGGTATTTTCGAGAAAGGTAAATTTAAGGTGATCAAATATAGGAATACGGAAGCAAGGTGATCTATGCGGAATATCCGTCCTTCGTGTAGGAAGAATATCAAAAGGGAATTGCTGCGCTAGGCGGTTTGGCGCCTCTTAATTATGACAGAAAAACTGTTCTGGATATGTGATATTGTAACGTAGTTTTTTTTGTATTTCAGTCCTTTATTTATTATTTTTATACCTTTACTGTTTTTATTTCGAATTTTTTTATTTTCCTTTATAATTTTTCTATAAGATCCCACTCCCGCACCGATGCAGTTAGCCGATACACCCTTATATTGTTATGAAGTCCCCACCCCTTCCGGAAAAATCAAAATTTATTAACTAACCGCTCATTTTATCTGTAAGAGCCCGCCCAAAGCTTTAATTATTGGGAAACTAGGTATGTACGTCGCCAAATACATGAGGAGTTACTCTACTTCAGTATGCAGTTTTGAGTGTTGACAGTTCCGTTCAGATAAAAAGGTGCATTCGTTGCTAAAACAAATATGCTGTACATAATTAAGATCTCTTGCGATCTTCTCTGTCATAATTTCACAAAATTAGCCTATTAGGAACATCTTCAGTCTACTCATTAACCAATTTCATTCGGTGTGGATGAAATTTCTTCCTTTTTAAAATTTTCTATACCGACAAACGGGTAACATTACACGTATTTAACATTTCCTTAGTAGCTTAATGGGGATTAACAACCATTTCAGCTACGACCTGTACTTTTCTCTAACGCTTACTCCTTCATATTTTGGTGCGTCTTTTACCGTCCCCATATGCTCGAAATTTTGGAAACAGCTTTTATAAAATTTTCTACATACTGGCAGTTGCGTAAAACGTTCATTAAATATTTGTACAATAGTGTGGTAATTGCAATTGGTTTCACCAAAGATGATAACAATCTAGGTTTTTAGGGTTCGTACTTTATAAGGTATAACGGAACCTTTATAAGATCACTCTCGTGTCCGTCCGCCCGTCTGTCACAGAGGTTTTTCTCGAAAACTATGTAACGTAGGATTTTGAAATTTGGCACAATGCTAGATCTTTATGGCGCGCACATATATCGACAGTCAGAAAATAGAAAAAATATTTTTAGATTAAAATGGCGGGGGTTAATTCGGTCAAAAGAAAAAAAGTTTTAATAAATATATCTTGCGAGGTATCATTTGAAAGAGGATTCTAAAATCCTTCTAAAAATTTTTTTTTTAAATTTTCGGTCCAGTAGTCTTCATGATATAGCTCAAAGTGTGCCAAAAATGACCATCCCTCCCCTGTTCTCCTACATTTCCATAGCTAAAATTTTAATTTAAATAGGGATAGTAGCTATTGAGTCCTAGATTATTGGAAAACTGCAGGTTTTTTTGACAGTGTAATAGTTGCTGGGGAATTTTTTTTTTAATAAACACAGTAATAGATAACGTATCACATAAAATTCGACAAGGAATTCGAAAATGCATAAATATACAGGGTGTTCTATTTAAAATAACGATAGTAATACCGACTTCGGTATAACCGGAAGTGCTAACGTATTGAAATTATTTTAGACGTGTAGGGCACATTCGATAACCTCCTAGTGCAAATTTTCAGCTTCTTTCTAACATTGGTCTTCCATATACGGGTGACCTCCCACTTTAAAAAAACACCCTGTATAAGCAGCTCAAATTACACGGGAAAAGCTTAAACCATTCTAGATTTAAGGTGGGTGGGGACTTTTGATCACAACTGTATTTATATAGAGTGGTACATCAATTAAAACAAAAGCCAGCAGATTTCATACATTCAAGTGATTTTGTAACGTGTTAAAGACGCTACGTCCACTGTTTTGTATTGTTATTTTCTCTTAACCTAACATCCATCCTCAGTTTGCTTATTTTACTCAAGCCTAAAAGAGTTTTACAACATCAACTTTTTATATCCTGCAGATTACTTGTCCGTAATTATCGGTGTCGTTAAAAATGATTCCTTTAACTTCTTTATGTTGACCAATTACAGATCTGTATCTTCCCTGCATTGTTGATAATATTTGTGTTAGGAACATACAGCTCCAGTTGTGATTATGGCCACTTTTGGTGATATTTAATTTTGACGTTTAGGTGCTACGTTTTTTTTTTTCTAGTGGGCCTCGCGTGATTATAAAAAGTTATTGTTAGTATTCTGCTATCACGCCATATTATACAAAAAGGTATTGTTTCTTTCCGGCACGAGGTAAAGACGGAAAAATTACAACTTCTTTCAAGTTAATTGCCTGGAATTTTAGTTGAATTGTTAATAGGAAAACAGAGCTGATTTTGACTCTTAACATGGAACCTCGTACAAGGTAGACGGTTGAAGTGTACTAGGTTATATGTACTCTGAAAATTTCAACGTGAGTTCCCATCTGCTGCACACAACTGTAAAAGTTATTACGTGTAAGTTCGACCATGCAGTCGAGTTCTGTAACTGACGGTTTTGCGGGTACTAGATATTTAGTCAAACCAATCTACCTTATTTCGTAGTTAATTCGTACTTGGCCTCAGAATTGCTAGTAAGTGAATAACGCTTTTTTGTTGTATGCGTTCAGTAGAAATTTGTCGGGAACTCCAGCTAGGTGTTCCACACCATATGCCACCCTGTCGCTAGACCCGTCGATCTTGAGCGTGCCCCTGAGGAATTGCACCAAACCAAAGCCTAGAGCGAGCGCCCTCCTCTAGAGCAGAGTTGGATCTCAATAAGTATCACGATTCATTGTAATTCACAATTATCTTTACCACCGCTACCCGCAATTTGAAACCAGGATGTACGATCTGTCTTAGAGGTAGATACCATTTATATTGTGCAACATCGTAGAAAAACTGCTTCTCACCCCTGTGTTTAACGTCGTTTGTAACCTTCCCCTCAGTTCTAGGCAACTTAGAGTACCTATATTTAAATTTTTCTTTTGTTATTAGAGTAATAGTAGTTGTACACGGCTGCATGGACTTTTGCCTATAAAGTAATCTTTAACTGGGTGGTCTCATAATATGATCATATTCTGTGTTAGGATACTCTAACATGTTACCTCGCGTTTTGTAATCTTTGTCCTGCTACCAGTATTGTGTTATAACTTAACAATGTTTGAGAGTGATGTAGCCATGCGACGTATAGTATGCCTTACCGTTTAATGTTTAGCGTAGATTTGAAAACTGCTTCACAGTTTCGTGGTTGAGAGTTGGGTTTCAGTGCAAGATTTGTTCATAAAATTTTTTTTTATTAATTAGACACTTTGTGTTCCAGAAAATTACTCCAGTGTTCGAACCCTCTGCTTATCGGGATAATTTCCTTAGGGCAAAGTTAAAAAATTCCATGATCTTAGAATATACTATTACACGTTATTATCTATAAAACGAACGGGCCAGTACTTAACAAAAGAATGAAATCAGTAACGGTCTAACGGAATGCTCGCGCGAATTACGTGTAACAATGGAAGGGAGAAAAAGAGAAAGGAAGACAAATGCTCCGCTAAACACAATCGGAGATTGGGTGAGAGGGGGGTCTAAAGAACGAAGCAACGTGACACATGCCCCAAGTCGCCTTTTGTAGAACGCTTATACCTGAAAAGATAATTAAACACAAAAACACATGTAAAATATAACTCTAATAAGAATATTCTATGAATTTAAATAGCAAACAATATTAAATTGCTAGTTTAAAGAGAAAATCCTGAATTCTTCACTACACAATAAACTACACAATAACATGACGAATTTACATTGCGTCTTTTAAATTCGATGATACATGGTAAACAGGACGACAAGCGTAAAACAATTTCAAATTTTAAATACATGATAAGCCTAAATAATTATTCAAATATATCTACCAACTTATTTGCTAGATGTACGCTGACGATAACGATGACGAAATCGCATCACTAGTAGCTACTAAACCTGGTACACAAAATAAATATTTACAATAGTGCGCTGATGCGCAATCAACCAATCAACAACAATAATTAGACACTAACACAACTGATGGATAACTATCAAGTCTGTGTGATATTGTCGGAGGCTTTCACGGCCGGAGTCATTGTAATATTTATGGTTCCGGGTTGGAACAGTGTCATTTTATAAACTATAAAATCCTATTTTAGCAACAGCCTTAATTATATTTAAACTCCATTCATTTTATAGAACTAATTGCAAATATTGAGCTAGGCCCTAATGATATATTAGTCAGTTTTGACGTAACATCCTTATTCACAAACGTACCTGTCATAAACACTGTCTCCATTAATAAACAACTCCTATTTCAAGAAAATGAATTTGAGTACCTGGCCACGCTCATTGAAAAATGCTCAACTTCTACCAATTTTGTCTTCTACGGACAATTTTACAAACAAACTTCTGGCACACCCATGGGCTCACCTTTATCTCCTATTGTGGCCAATATATTCATTGAGTCTTTAGAATCCATGGCTCTAGAATCCGCACACCTTAAACCAAAAACTTGGCTCCCTTATCTAGATGACACTTTTGTAATCTGGCCCCATGGCCGACACACGATCTTTAGCAATCCTTCCATATATACACAGAGTAACACACCGAATTGGCAGAATTCTACGTAAACACAACATCAAAACAATCTATAAACCCGCTAATAAAATTTCATAAATATTACTAACCCCAAAAGATCCCAAAAACAGTTTTAAAGTTCCAGGCGTATATAATATACCTTGCAGCTGCGGTTTAGTATACATAGGAGAAACAGAACGGTCAGTACAGACTAGATTAAACGAGCACAAGCGATGCCTAAGAACAAGCCAGTACAATCGCTCAGCGGTGGCCGAACACCAACATGAAACACGCCATACCATTAACTTTGACAAGACGAGACTAATTGCTAGAATTCCATTTTTCTACAATGGAAAAATCAGAAAATCCGTAGAAGTCAATAAAAATTCTAACAATCTACACAAGGACGATGGCTACTGCCTTTCTATAATTTGGAAAACGAGTCCATGCTCACAAATGCAAAACCGCAACGTTCACTGATCCGTTACACACTCCTCTCTATTCATGATCACCCATGCGTCAAGGTCTCGCCTTATAGAAACCACTACTTTCGCTACTTTCACCAGTTACTTTGCCACAAGACATCTTTTGGCTTATATAGGCTGGTGATTCTGCTAGTTCAGAAGTAAGCTTTTCATTTTTTTCATTTTTACACTTTAACTTGTCTAATTAATCTTTATTATTATTATTTTTATATTTATTTAATTTTTACACTTACATTTCGTTTTCTTTTCTTGTCCTGATGAAGCCTCTTATAAAACTGGGCGAAACGTCGACCTTAGTTTATAAAATGACACGGTCCCAACCCGGAACCATAAATATTTATAATTATCAAGTCTATTTACAATTGCGAAACCAATTAACAAAGTTATCCATCAATATAAAAACATTATCACATCAAACTACACTACATCCCTATGCTAATAATAATCGTATTAAGCAGACAACAATGTATTACGCATAATCTCTAAATATTTATCTACTACCAGCAAATCCGCGTATCGCAAGTAAATGAAGCAATCGTACCGTTGGTGTTTAATGATGTTCACGTAGACTTTTGAGGATCTTAGGTAACTGCAAGGTCCTTATCTCTTCATAACTTCATCTGCTTACAACAGCCCAAAAAATGTATATTAACGGCAATGTAAAATTTTTGTAGAACGACCAAGTAAGCATTAGTTCAAATAACCGAACAATGTGGAAGTAAAATATACGACTCAGATGTGCATTAAAATTCGAAGAATATTAGTTAGAAATCGGGCTGAAACTATTAACATTTCTATTAAAGAAACATCGCCCTTCAATTACCTACCATTCACGTAAAATGAGGAAGCACGTTTTGCAACATATGACTTTTGTAACTGCCCGATTGGGTTTATATTATTTGTCATAGAAGAATCAACGCAAACTAACGCTAAAGATACAGCGAACTCATTCAACCCATGTAATTATAAAATTATTATCTTAAGAATAATCAGGAAACTCAATATAGAATAGAAATAAGTTTGAGCATATTTCTATATTTCAAGGCTAACACAACCACTACCTACTTACAATTATATTAATAACATTCAAGAAATTTTTATCAATTACATGCCGAGATAAGAAATCAGAAAGTGTAATATAAACATGTGGACTTATGAATTAGGTAAAAGACGAGCAACGTTGATTGCCTAACTGAGCTAACTTGAAATAATAGAAGTGTAGCGAACCCGTAAATTCAAATAAGTATAAAAACACTGAGTAGTATGGAATGCTAGGACTAAAGGCATATATTGAATATTGGATGCAACTACAGAATTTTTGTAATCGAAAAATAATTTACAACGTGGAGCTACAGTAAAAATTATAAAGAAAATCGGGTACTTAAATTAAATGTATGAAGTAATTTCCTTTTATGTTCTTAACAATCTATAAGTAAAAAAGATTTTTGGTTTGGTAACGGAGTATGCTGTAGATGTGGAGCAAGGTAAATGTTAATGGTTGACTTAGAACATCACAAAAATGCAGATAGAAACTTAGTTAAGTTCAGAACCTTCTCTTTAGTTTACTTAAAGAAAGCTTTCCAGTGAGTGAGATTGTGGGTATTTTTATTGGGTTAATTATGGAACTCAAAATATACGCCTTCGTTTTATTCAGATGTTTGTGAAAGCAGCAATAACAAAATATTGTGATGAATTTCTACGCTTTGATCTGCTATTTGGTTGCTAAATAATTAATTGGAATTGATAAAAAACGAAGGTCGCTCACAAATGTAGCGTTTGTTTCATCAAATATTTCGCAGGTGTTTTGAAAAACAACATCAGGTGGTGCAAAGCTAGATATTTTCCTGTTACTGCACATGTTATGAATTTATTATCTGAAAATAGTTAGCCACAGGTTCTAAATTACAACAATGTTATGCAGATACAGAAGGTTGAATTTTAGCCAATCTGTTAAGAGTAAAACACCATACCTTTATATATTTCGTGCGGGCCTAGAGTAGACTACTCGCAGCGTTTAATGTATAATGTAGTTAGTTATTAAAATAATTTTTACTTACACATGAATAAATACTTAATATTAAAATCAATATAATGCCGTTTGGCATATGTAATCAATATTTTGCTGCTGTAGATATTCATATTTATGAATAGATTATTTATTAATAAGCCCTCTTAATGATACAGTTTCTGTTACGCGAAATATTAAGAAAAGAATAGAGAATACTTTTACTTTTATTGTTGTCTCTGATAGAATTGTTGTTTGAAAGGGTTATTTAAAGTTCCAGAAAACATATAGTTATGGTGTAGGTTTTGTTTTGATGTTACGGTCACATTTTGCTGTGATATAATTGAATTATCAAGCTGATCCATCGTAACGATCAAAAATCTGTTGCAGGTACGGGTAGTTCATATCAGGCTGATAACGAAATAAAGTTCTCCGGCAGATGAGTCGGCAGGATACAGTCAGAACGGGGTAACAATATCCTGCACTGGGTCAAAGGAACATCGAGTCGAAGAATAAGTCAGCTGCCTCGAAGTAAAAATACCGGCGCCTGAAAAATGGGAGCCTTTCGATATAACCAGAGCTTTCCAGACTTTGGGATGAGCTCTAGATTCACTTCCCACAACATTCAGCTAATAAATAGAACTAGTTAGCCCAAAAGTAAAGTAAAATAAAATACCAGATCACCATAACAATACCCCGCTTTTACTAAAAACTACAAAAAAGGCATCGTACAACATAAAAAGCTGCGGTACATTAGTTGATATACTCACAACTTACAACAACGCACTAATTACCGAGGAGTTCCTAACTACCTAATGGTCATACGGTTATGTTTGAAATATACAGCATGTACTACATGTCGTACAGATGCACAGTAATTAATAAACAAATTTGCTGACAGGACGATATATAGCGTATAGACAACACACTAAACAATTAAGCAACATATGTGACCTAACACAAAAGCAGCTAAGAACTTGCACGAAAGCCTAATATAGTGACATAGCTAAACAATTTTATACTCCATTACTAAACTCTTAAAAAGCATTAATTAACAAATAACAATATTGAGCCGTAATTGATTCGTTATGCTAAAACAACCACACCATGGAGAGGGAATGGTTTAGACCCTAGTTCCCAACGTGGGGCCCACGCCCCACAGGGGGCAATTTGATTGTTAAGGGGGACAATTCGAAAATGGACTCGACACGAGTTTAACTCTTTCGCTCCGGACGATTTAAATGCTATCCATAGATTTCGTCGCCAAATTTAACGACAAGAGCAAATTCTTAAATAATTGCGGTAAATAATTATTAGGTATAATTTCGCTTGACGAAACTAAAACATCAACTGGGTGTTTGGCGTCGTCAAGTAAACTTTCCTGCGGCAGACGGCAGGCTCCGCGGGGAACCCCGGACGTTTTAAAATCTTGCTAAACAACGCAGTTGTTCGCACATGAATGGCCCTTCGCAACTTCTGTAGTGTTTCACAGCATTCACTTGGTGTTAATTTGAAATAAATTGTAACACGTCAATTCGCCGTTGCCTTGCCATGTTACATTGCGGCCCCACTTTCTTCAATATAAAAGTATTCTTCATTATAATTTTATATTAATACCGTTCACAATCACAAGTTAGTTTTGATTTATGTAACATTTCCCTTTAGTATTATAAAATAATTTATGATTCCTCCCTTTGTATAAATAATATAAATAAATATGGCCATATGTAATTTTGTAATTGGTGAACCTCTGAATTATGTCCATAAATACACAACTGGTGTATACTTGTATCTGTCATTTAGGATGGTTTTCTTGTTTGTTCCTCACTCAAAATGTGTGATTATCATCGAACCAGAATAGGTTTACGTTCTGTCTTGATATCTAACTGCCTTCTCTTGCACATGCCTTTTCCCGATAAAAAGGATCCTTCTAAGGCTAAGATGTCGTACCTGGTATGTAAAAGGAGTCTTTTGCTTTTATTCTTGTTGAAATACAAAAATATCGTTTTAGAATATTAGTATAATGTATAGGAAGAAAGCTGACCCGAATAACCCATTCAAAATGTTTAAGAATGGTAAGTTGATTACAGATAAATTCTCTGAGTGTTCCTCGCGGCGTATTACAATACTTCGTTCTTGTACACGTTGATTTTCTAGGGTTCTCTGGTGAGTTGTTCTCTGGTGGAGAATTCTCTGGAGGAGAGTTTAATTATATATGCTAGGCTATTTAAGCCTATGCTTATTTTCTATCTACAAAATATTTTCTATTATCGTATAAAATTTTATGTTGCCGTTAAAATACCTTCTAAAAATAAATTGAATATCCGTTAATAAAACATATGGTTGTGGAACAAAAGGATTGGCTCTTACAAATTTGAAGTTTGAGGTTAACAAGCAAACTAAATCTGGATGGTGTTCATCTTATTAAAACCGTAAGAAGAAACTGAAAACTTCTATATTTTTGAACAAGCCGGAGCTCAATACTTAAGTATACGTTTCTTTCAAATTGCATAAATACAGGTAGGAGATTTATTTTACTTACTTTTGTGAAAAAACCGTGTGCATGTGTTTCAATTTTAATCTCTGATATCTTGAAAAATAATGCCTTTAAAATTTAAAGTCATACTTTTACTTACCTACTATCTTAACTAATTTAATATTACATTTACTTTCCTGGTATAACCCTCCAAGTTTAACATAAAAGCTTTCATGAAACTTTTGTGGATTATGAGGTTATGTTCAATTTAAATGTTGAATACAAATTCTCTTAACTATATTAAATACAACAAAGCGTATTTATAATTTCCTTTTACTTAGAAAGTTAATTTGAAATTGTGTCTAAGTACAATAATAATTTTCGGTTTTCTAATATATTATCTGGTAGAGTTTAAAACATTTTCAAAATTATGAGAGAGTAGATATCTATACTACGCTTAGTAATTTTTTTACCGTGAAAACTTGGTTGTAAGAAAATAAGGAAATATATATTGTTTTTCTAATATTATTAACTAAACATCAATATACAAGTTGTATTAAAGTATTTTCTTTTGGTATACTTCAATTACATCCCTATAACTGGTCTTGGTAAAATTTAACTTTCTTCTCAAAACATTTAAGAATAAAAACCCCTGAGATATAGTCTTTTGCAATCTACCGCAGTCACAAAAGGTCGATGCTAGTCCCGCCAGAGTTTTGTTTAGACTCTGTGGTACACCCATTCCTACCTGTAAAAAGGAAGGGTGCAAAGTGTCCGTCACTACTGTAAAAGCTCGTTAAATTAATAAATATATACATTGTATAGATATAATTAGTAAGTATTTGATTTTATTTTTATTTATTTTAATTTTAGAAGCATAATTATCCAGAAAATTTTGTCAAATGGAAGAAATATATTATTTTGCGGTGGCAGTGTAGTAAATGTGTTATATACACTTAAATAAATATGCATTTTTTTAGTATACGTTTACTCTATGTCACATTAAATTAATTTTAAGACATATTTAAATTTTAGTTTTTAATTGATCTTATATTTATTTCTTATAGCCCATAGTAAAATGAGTGTAAGCAAGAAAAAACTCATCAATATTCGGAGGAACATTTAAAATTTGGGTTCATACCCGCTGTCCACGATGAACGGATTCCTTTTCGTCTTTTATGCCAGCAACGCTTGACCAACGAATCAATGAAACGAGGTCGTCCTGAGGCGCATTTGAAGGCAAAACATAGTGCTCATATTAATTCAATTTGAATTACTTTAAAACTTTAAAGAAAATTTTGAAAAGAGAACAACTTTAAAGTCTCTATGTACTGCTCATTTCAACTAATAATCGTGTTCTTGAGCTAGTAATGAAATTTCTTTGTTAATCGCTAAAACTGGAAAAAAATCATACTATAGGAGAAAATTTAATAAAACCGTCATATCAACATTTCTTAAAACAGTTCTTGAAAAAGATGACAAAGGTGTAAAATCTATGTCACACAGTAAAAAAAATGTTAATAGAAGGATAGAAAAAATGAGTGAAAATATTGAAAAACAACTTATTGAAAAGCTGAAAACAAGCAATTTCTCACTGCAAATGGATGAATCAACTTTGAGAAACAGTGAGGCAGTATTGATAACTTACGTAGGATATATTGATAAAGGGTATTTTGCTGAAGAAATGTTGTTCTATAAAAGATTAGAAAGCACCACTATCGCGAGTACACGTTTATTGTGGTGATCCCTTAAATTTGTATTGTTAACAATTTTTAAGATTAGTATTTTCTATCATGCCACTCACGCGCGAACAGATGAGTGAAATCAATGCTTGTGTATCTTTGTCAATTAAAAAATCTTGTTTGATAACCAAGAATTAGTTGACACAATTGTTAATCGTGTTACAAACAACATATTCGAAAATGTGAATACCAAATGGCATGAATTGGAAAATCGTGTTAAAGAAATATCTATAGAAAATCAAATGTTAAAATCTAAACTAGATTCTCTTGAGCAATATACATGTCGAAAAAATATACGTATGTTTGGTATTACAGAGTCGCCTAACGAAAACCTGCAAAATACGGTGAAACGTATTTTCCTAGATAAAATGAATATTTTGTGCCTGATGATCAAATAGACCGTTTACACAGAGTAGGAAGACAAACAGGTGACAAACACCGCCCTATAATTATAAAATTTTTGTCACATAAATACAAGCACATGGTTATGAGCAACAGATCGAAGTTAAAAGGTAGTTCTTATACGCTTCAAGAAGATTTAACCAACGAAAAGCTTGCGTTGTATAGACAAACTAAAGAGAAATGCGGTCCTCGTAATGTGTGGACATTGGATGGCAACATTTTCGCTAATTTTGGTAACAAAAAGTGGGCTATTAAAAATGCAGATGACTTATCAGCTTTGCATTAGATATTTCTGGTTATGATTATGAATCTTGTTTGGATATATGTATTTTTTACAGGCTGTACTGAACCATAGCCTTGGGATTATGTACCGTAATGTTTAAATATTATTTTAGGTTAATTTTAGTTACAACTTGCTAGTTTTTGTTTCTCATTTCATTAGTCATGAGACATGTATTATTCCATACTTAACAACAGTGTATCCTTTTTGTTTTTTTTTCTTTCTTTACGGGTCAGAATAAATTCTTATTTATTTATTTATTCATATATATTGTCGTGTTATCTTCCTGTAGGAAAAATAAAACCCTTGTTATTCTCGCCCCACGGTTTGGGCTTGTCATATTTATACTGTGTTAACCCCTGTTAGCCCCTATACGCTTGGGCAAATATATTTATGTCGTGATTTATTCTTTTATTATTCAAGCACTTGTAGAAATGTTAATTTATAATTTTCTTTGCCTCGACTGGCTGATTCAATTAAATAAAGCAATTCTACAATACACAGTATAATGATTAAATATTTACAACCTTTTTAAATATCTTCTCCTTTTTTAAATGATTTACATCTGTCAGATTTTTAGAAAATAAAGCCAACAAAACGAGCTTTTATTACATTTAGAGACATTTTGAAACGTTTCAAGATGTCTATTACTTTTCATAAATTTATACAAGAAACCCCAATTTGTGGGCTCTTACACTTTGAATTATTATTGAGATAAAAACAGTTTTTAGAAATAAATCAAATCAAAATATCTAACCTGAAGTGGTTCAGTAGGTGCTCTGCATTCCCAAGAATTGAAGTCGACATCCAACCAAATTAGTATCCAAATCGTTATTGGTGAGTTTATTCCAATGAAAGGTTTTTCATTTCCGTAATAGAATATTTACCATTTTCAGAGATAATCAAATTGCTTGAACAGGCGGCATTCTCCAGAGTCTCGTATCAAAAATTGTATTTAAGATCGTAATTGACAGGAATCGTAACAAGATCTTTATTAGGATCGTTATATCGATTGTAATTTAAGATTGTAATTAAGATGGTAATTAAGATGGTAATTAAGATGGTGATTAAGATGGTAATTAAAAGCCCTCTTTTATTTATTATTAGAAATGGTATAATTTCACTAAATCTGATCTACTTACGTCTTTAGAAGTACGGCTCGCTTGCACAATTATACACTCTTTAATTTTCACTTTAATTTAATTTACTGTTCACGTAAATATTTAGCACTTTCAAGTATAGTGACTGCTCAGTTTCTAAAGTATACTAACTCGACATTCAATTGTCATGATATTTATAGGATCGGCCCCTTTTGTTTGCGATTCGTTGACTTCACGTGCTGGGCAAGACCAAGTGTCTTATCTCTTGTTATTTTGAAAAACTTTACCAATTGTATAGTTCAATTGCATGAAGAGATGCTAAGAATGTCACGTAATTCATTATTATACCTCACATTTAATTCAGAAATCCCAGGAATCTTCGTCCAACAAACCACGTACTATTGTTGTTGACCTTATTCTAATCCGAATGAAATAAATTTGGTGTTTGTTTATTTCCTAATAAATTGGATTTTTAAACAAATGTGATACTTTTAGATCACGTACGCTTTTAAAATAATGCATAATTTCTGCGTGCGTTTAAGATGATATATTAACGCACTTTTTGAATATTTATCTGGCCAATTCATGCAGGTTTTTCACTGATTTAATTTCAATGCGTTTCGTTATATTTTTAAATTCTTATCTTTGCTCGTAGCTACTGTTGGATATGTGTTTTAATCGCTTGTACTGCTATATACAGTGTACTCTCAACTATTAATATTTATAATGACCTATTTACTCTTCTAATATCTGTAATTATGTGCTTTTGTTACTTGGGAGTTTCTTTTGTTTATTCTACGACCCCTATGACTTAACCTACCCCTAAATTAACCCTATAATTACAGTAATATATATATATATGTATATAGCGAAGAAGAATAATCCACAGTTGGAATGCAAATGCATGTTTATTAATATATATTAACAGTTATAAGATGAAATGAAAACCCAACCTTTCACGTAAAGTTGAATTGACATTTCAAATCGAACTGGTAATTGAAAACCATTAAAAGAACAGCCACAGCAGGATTTGAACCTGCGACCATTGATTTGCCGGATCAACGCTCTAACCAACTGAGCTATGCAGCTGATTGATTAGACTGTGTTAATTTATACTACTGAAGCTTGTTCTCTTTTCGATTTTCAATTACCTTAAATGCAAGCGTCTGGAGAACCGCCGGATTGTGCAACAGATTGTGTAAAGTCATTCATTTGGCAAGCAATAAACGGCCGGAGCTACTATCTTGCTGTGACCTGTGATTGATTTTGTTTATGTTTTGATTTTGATTAGATATCAAACAACAAGTACAACATATAGAAGAACTGAGCTAATAATTAAGTGTTTTAGTAAGTGAATTTCTGAAAGTGGTGTTTTAAAAACTGAAGTATGCTTTTAGTATACTAGTTTCCTTACAAAGAAGTCAAGAGCTGAGATTTTTGATTGGCAGACAAAATCGAAAGACGAAGGCCGAGGATTATACTAAATAGTAATTTCTCTTTTCGTAAATTTATCGTCAGATATCATTTGAAGTGTCACCAGCGAAATGAAAAACATAATCGCGTCTGTTTTATTGCAATCAGTACCATCGTCGAATTTTTGCTTGAAACTGCTTTGACCTGAAGTACCGGGGCATCCCCACTTACAAATTAGGTTTATATTACGAACATTTTCTGATGTGAGGCTCTTTATCACATCTTTCTGTGACAATAATATTCGTCGGACAGTGTAGTGTGTTCTAATAATGTTTGCAATTTTACTTCAGCGTTGCATTCTGTAGTTGTTATATCTGTAGCGCAGAGAACATTCCTTTTAGCTTTCAAAAGATATTCATAGGAGGGATACAAATTACAGGTGTGTGGAATAATACATGTTTTTGGACAATTTATTTTCAATAACTAGTGGCAGAGCCTCATCTTTGATCATTTATTTCTCGCGATCATGGTGTAGGGAACCTCCGTATCTTGTAGCTTTTGTTAGGCTTCCTTCAGTAATGTCCTGGACCGCCTTTTGCAGATTTCGAACAATAGTTGATACGTATATTGATTGTTATTATATTATTGAAACGTATTTACGAACCCGCGGTACACAATTTAATGATTTTATTCATTTGGAATCAACAAAAAAAAGTGCAATGCGCGCCTAAAATCGAATTTATGCATCACCGCAGAAAAATTTTAATAAAACAAAATTAAAGAAGAACGATTTAAAAAAAACGGGAAAATTTGTTTGACACCGGGATGTAGTGGGACTTTTGACCTCTGTATGTTTTAATTTTTGCGCCAAATTTAAATATGCGACCGCAAAGAATGCAAAAAAGGACTTAGGCACAACTGAAAATGTTGTATTAAATATATTTAACAATGAGTTAACTCTATTTTGTAAGTTTCTGATTTGATAATGTTAATAAAAGTAACTTGTTAAATGTTCAATTTAATACACATCCACAAGAAGAATGCTTAAATTCAATGCATCCTGGTGTATCGACGTGTACTGAACTACGTCATGCCCGAAGCGAACCCATTTAAGCCAAGCGGCAAACATACGTTGTTATTTGTATCATGGTTTTGACCACGTTTTTGGCAATTGGGACCACTGTGCAACGTGCTAAAGAAAACAATTAAAACAAATACTCAGAAAAGTAGACACAAAAATCTTATGACTATGTGTAAAACATGCTGGGTTCAAAAACATTACAGGGTGTTCAAGCTTAGGAGTTCTTAATCCCTATTGCCGAGGTTCCTGAAAAGTTAAAAGAAACATTTCAATCAGCCAATCAACTGACCTCAGTCATACGAAGTGACGATTTTTTGATTGCTTTAAAAATTGCGTTAAAGATTTTTATGATCACTGTTAATCTTTGCAAGTTTCTGCAAGAAGTCGACTGTCATTTTTCAATTGTATGTGAGTACTACATAACGTGATAAAGACTTTATCCAAGATTCGTCAAAATACCAACTAACTATCAATTACGTAGCAAAATACTTTGCTGAAGTTTTAACTTTCTATAAAACAAATCTGCAAGAGAATGTTGTACTTGAGCGGCATTGTTATACTTGCACGCAATTGTTATACTTGGGCGCGGCATATTTTACCCGCCATTTTATAACATACCGACCACGCTTTACGAGTGATGCAATCGCTATTTAAGTCAAATTTACACGCACAATTTAAATAAAATCAAATTACTCATGTAGTGGCATCTCGGAACTTAAATCTCAAGATCCAGCGGTGATTTGTAGGTTGGGTTCGCTTACGCCATGTTGATGTTCAAATTACCATCCGTCCTTCACGTAACTTCTGTTGCGTTCGTAGGGGTTCGGAAGGAAGATAAGGTAACAGGCACAATAAAACTAAAGGTACAAGGAACCTACATACCTTTTCTAAAGAGAAAAAACACACACAACTCCCAGATAGTTGTTACTTGGTTCACGTGTCGTGTTCTAGTCCCGCTTTCGACACTCGCGCACTCCTGCATTCACTCTGCGCAGGCGCAACTGTCAGCAACGACGGAAGTTAATATTATTAATTTAAAAATACACGGCAATTAACTTATAAATTATAACTAAATGTAAAACATGCTACATTGCCAATTTTGGCATGTAACAAGGACACGTCTAGTTTTCCAAGAGAATGCGTAGTATAGAAATCCAAATGGTTAAGAATTGAACAAAGATCATCCACAGCCATCCAGGCACTCAAAAGCAGTGACGAAATATTGTTTCCTACAATCAATACGTTGCTCAGGATACTGCTGACTTTACCGGTGAACACTTGTACGCCAGAGAGTAGCTTCTCCACATCGCGCTATTTGAAAACATATTTACGAAACACAATGTCCCATCAACGCCTTACTGGGATGGCACCACTAAGTATTCACCGGAATATCCTCATGAACCCTATAGCAGTTGTACGAATGATCACTGGCACCCAAACGAACAGAAAAATAATTTTTTAATATGTCATATGTGAACGTAAGTTTAATTTAGTTTAGGGAAAATAACTTACATAAAGTAATTGTTAATGAACACATGTTTTTATATTTTACTAAACACCTTAAAATATCGTCTCACCTCGAACACGGTTCCGGGTTACGGGCTTGGTGTGCGGTGTTCTATTTGATTACACGAAAAATTTGTAGAGGAAAATATTTTCTTCTCTTCTGTTTGTTTCACCGCGTCTCAATGTAGGGTCAGTCTTAGAGTTTCTTAACAAACAGATATTATAGGAATATTTAGAAGTCGTATTTTTTACTGTTGGTAAACCACGATATTTTTTTAGTTTTATAAATAGGATCGGGTCCTCTTAACAGTTACGGGTAATACAAAAAAAATTTAGTTAGCCTTGAGATGAAAAGGAGGCAATGTCAAGTTAAGTCAAAAGGAAGAAATGATGGATGAATCTGGCATTAATTTTAATTGAGTTTTTCTGTAAATGTGGACAATTTGTGGCTGTTAAAAGGACTTGAACCTTTGACAAAAGTTCTAAATCCCTAAATTTTACCAATATTAATTGCCAATTTGTATTGTACTGGACGCCTACTTGCCAACATAGCTGAAATAAATTAGTGTTTTGGAAGTGTAGTATTTATTGCCGTCTACAGTGTTTGACCATCACATCCATTGCCCTTATAGGCCCTTACGACACACGATAATTAAAAAATAACATTTACATTATTAAGAAAATGAATGAATGAATTCTTGGGTTCACCATATATTCCTTGAAAATGAATGTTTTGGATTTCAGAATTAATTTGCAAGTAAAAGTGCGCAATTAATCCAAGTCTTTCATATTTGAAATTCTTAAGTAGAAAACTACTTTAGCATATAATTAATTGGTGATACATAACCAATATTTAAGATCAGCTTTACAATTTTGTTTGCCCAGTTAAAAGAAAACACGAAAACAATAAATAGCGAACTACATAATCAGGGTATAAATCCTTCATTAATTAAACCGTTTACAGTTTCACTATAAGCATTTTAAAACTGGCAATATATTTATTTGTTCACCGCAGATTTATTATATATAACTGTTAATTTAATTTATTTAAATGTCAAAGGCATTAATTACAAACAAAATGATTTAATTTAATTCAACTAAGGAATAGATAAAAATACTCACCGAACTAACTGAAGCACAGTCATCTTCGTCTACCCCCTGTGGACAAAAACATCAGTAAACAAAACGGAATGGTGTATAAATTAGTGACAATCAGATAACATCAATAAAGTAAAAGACGAGTCACGCAGTTTTTATTAACGAATTACATGTAACATTAATGTAATTTGTTAGTTATTAAAATCACAGGAATTTTATAGAGGCATTCAACATGTATTCGGAGTTATAGTCAATCATTATAACAATTCGTTATCTAATTAAATTAAGGTATTCAGACTACATTGACCAAAAATAAAAAATTGCAATGCAACACATTCAAGGTGATTCATTTGATATGCGCAGAGATTGTTACAAACATATATGTGGTTGAATATAAGGGCGCCACTAAAATTTTTTAGAAATTGGTAGTAAATATAACTATTGGTTAAAAAACACTATTACTGCTTTCCAAAGTAAAAAAAATGGTTTCCGTCCGTCTATACTCACAACAAATTCTTAATTTAGCAGAAAGTTCGTTGTTGTCTAATTTAAAGATGACAAGTACAGTGCAATTATTTTCTGTGCAGTATGCAAAAGCTGTGACACAGGCCGCTTTCAAATAACGTGCCTAGCTTAGTAAACTAACTTCTTTAACCCTTTCGAGACAATTTCTTTTCTGGGGACATGGTAATACTTTTGTGTTTTTTATGTTTGTATAAGTAAAAATTATCTTTTATAAAAGAAAATGTCGAAAAAGCATCAAGGGGATTGGGGGATGGTGGTACATATGAGTACTATTAGTTTTTCGTTGTGGTACTTTTATGTACCATTATCCCCATAGACAAACTTCTTTTGAAAAATATTAAAATTTTTTATTGCATATAGTAAAAATATATGTTAAGAATAATACATTGCAAAACATTTAGAGCATAGCGGAATGTCACACTACTGACAATTTGTCATTCTACGTTTCTGGATTTTGTTTTCCGCGCACTTTTTGCATTTTTTCCCGTTGTACCTGCCACTAAAAGATGTAAAGATGCATTTTCGAGTCGCTATCTTTTCCCAGATGGTTATCTTTTCTTCGATAAACGTCGCACAGTTGCTGTTTTTCTTCCTTCAGTTATCATTTTATCCACACGGAGCGCTAAAAATCGCGGGAAATTTTATCTTTATTTTTTCTTTATAGAGGATCCATGCCTTTACTACAAACATCATAAGCAGGCGATAGAAAACATTCTTCCACCATTTTCTTGATTTGCGATTGTATAGTTCCATTATCTGGTTAACCAAATCAACCCCTCCCATAATCTCACTATACGATGCAATCATTTTTGCGGAAACAACTATGATTTTGGAATGTATTTTTCAAAATTTTATTGACAATGCAACATTAGAATTATGGAAATTGTTCAACATAAGAACTTCTTTTGTGTCATGCCATTTCATAAACAACAGTCCATCTTTGCTGCACTGAAACACATATTCATCTATTTTCAGTTTATTCTTGATTTTAAGAAATATTTTCTATTTTTGTTATAAGTTGCTACTGCTGCATAATCTATATTTTGTAGTAGAGTGAGTTGGAATTTGGGCCTTTTTGAGCGACTTTTTAAAAAGTATCTTCAAAACAACTCTTCTATCGATTTTTATTTATACAGATTTAACAAGTTAAATTTTCAATTACAAGTACATTATATTCATTAACGTATTGAGATCAAAATTACTCTAAGTTGATATTCACTGAATTAAATGAACAAAAATTAGGATGAGTAGCTGAACAACCAACAAGGTTAAAGTTGTGAAGCTCAAGACTGACTGACCATCTTGGGCTCTCGAGGGTATTTATGTTGTCCCTGCCCCCTTACATTGTTTGTGGGAACTGCAGAGTTCATATCTGCGTATTTCTTTATTCATTTATACAATACAAGTAATAATCTTAATTCTAACAACTTCAATCTTATTGTCCGATGTGACTTACACCTGAAGTGTCATATTACATCTGGAATACAATGTATTCACATCCGTTCTCATGTCTGGTTTATGAACATCCATTAACCTATTAGTTGTCCTTCAATTAATTATACAATGCAGCAATCTAACTTCAAATTTAATAATTCACTTTGTTTACCTATACATATATCCTAATTTTTGCTTAATTTTTAAAATTCGTTTTCCCTAAGGGTACACTTATTATTTCTTCATTTACCTTTGTTTCTTGCTTCTTATGACTAGAATTTGTTCCTTTGCTTTTATATCTAAGATACATTTGGTACAGTAAATACATAGTTAGTAAAATAATTACAATAATTAATAAAATAGTCCAAATACTTATATTATGGCAATGTAACCTTGGCACTTTCACTTCGTTTAAATGTTCTTTGTAATTGTCCATTAAATTTACGGCTTGGTTGAGATCGTCTAGGTCTAGATGTTCCAGTTGCATTGGTTTCTTTCTGATTTCGTCATCTTCGGTTTGTGTAATTTTGAAGTATAGTTCGGGTAGATTTGCAAATTTCTTCGTTATTGAGGGATTTTGGTATATTCGAATAATTTCGCATTTTAATTTCAAATAGCAATTTTCTTTTATTGTGATCACTTTACTTCCAATTAAAGCTAAACTGTCTTCATTTTGGTTGCAATGGGTGGTTGCTATTACTTCCTGTGAAAACACAGCAATCCATTTGTTGTCTGTGACTTTTTGAATTTTCATGTTGGTGATTTGTACTGGTTTTGGCTCGCAATTCGCGTAGTGATTTGAAAATCTTAATAGTTGTACTTCACAGGGGCTATCCGTCTGAATAGCTGCCATCGTTAATGATTGACATAGATATTGGCTAGGTGCCACTCATTCACACTTTTCATTCGTGAAGCCATACCTAAGTTCATTTAAGGAAAGGAACTTGGTTTTAGGAATAATGACTTGATACTGGCTAGCAATTTTCGTGGAGAAAGTAAATAAATGGAAATAACTGTAAGGGTGACTTTTTACTATGGGGATTTCTATCAAAAACGTAATTTCATGATTCTCTCATAACCTTTTGCTATAGCTAATTTTTCAAATAAAAGCATATTGGATTCGGTTACTTCAAAAGGTAGTTTGCTGTTAGTTATGAGTGATCTTATTCCTAATAGTTTTGTCAATGAATCAATTGGTTCTATAATACTAGCATGTAATGTGTTTAGTTTTGCAAATGTTACAGCGTTTTCTAATGTGGCTAAAATTTGTTGAATTATGGTAATTGTTGATATCATCTGATTGAATATCGTGTTGAATCTTATTAAATCTCGCATTACTAGCATTGTAGTTGACATGTTACTTTCAAGGGTTATTATTCTGTTAGTTATACTATCCTGGTTCCTTACTAATTTACTTAATGTATCATTGAATTTTATTATGGTTGACTAGGTTAAGTATATTTGATTTCTAACAATAGTTTCTATGTCATTCTGGTTTTCAATTAGTTGTTGTATCACGTTGTCATATCGTTCAGCATCTTGGTTGTCTAAATTACCTGTGATCGCTTTTATAATATTACCTAATCCGTTAATGAGTCCTCTTTTCTGTCTTTAAGATGTTCTCTATTATGTTTTTGTAATTAAGCATTTCTATCGCGTATTCTATTCCGAAATTGTATGATGTGACCTGCACCTGCAGTGTCATGTTACGTCTGGAATACAATGTATTCACATCCGTTCTCATGTCTGGTTTATGAACTTCCATTAACCTTTATTACTTGTCCTTCAATTAATTATACAATGTAACAATCTATCTTCAAATTTAATAATTCCTTTTGTTTACCTATATATCCTAGCTTGGAAGATATGTAACTGGTAGTCGATGTAAAAAATCGATCAAAACTGAAGGTAGTAATTTTTCTCTTGCCGTTGAGATTAGCATTTGCACTACACGTTTATTTATTTATTTATTTATTTATTATAGTCTTTATTATTATTATTATCAAATTATTACAAAAACATAAAAGATATACAAACTAGTAAAGTACAAAAAATATAAATAATTGGATAACCATACAGTTGTTGAAGTAGGCCACAGAAGAGGCGAAGTTTAGCTGTGAGCTACTCTTACACTTAACCTCTACTGAAGCTAAAAATTAAAAGTAAAGAAAGGCAGCGGAATAGGCTGATGGCATATAAATAAAACTAAACACAAGTACTAAAAGGAAAGTAAGAATTATAAAAGCAAACCAGTTGAGTTATATAATTAAAACTATTTTTAAGCTAACGAAGTTAGTAGTACATATTCTCTTGTCCATGAGAAAGTGATAATTATAGTTAGAAAAAAAAATGAGATAGCAAGATAATAAAAGCATAAAAAGGTATACAATGAGTGAGCATGCAGAAGTTCGCCAAGAGTTCCATCTAAATGTTCAGTTTCACGCCCTGTGCAAATATTGAAATTGGATGTATATCCAGTAAAGGAATTTGATCTAATCCACAAATCAATCCCTCTATATACGGCTTTAGTGACATAAATTGCTTCAAACAACGCCCTTTGAATTTTGTCATGGATTCAAGTATACTTTGAAAGCTACTGTCCTGACAGTATTTCTGGAACATATCTTTCAAACATTGGACTACATCGTCAATATAATAGGTTCTGGAGCATTCTGCTGGTTTCGTTGTTTACGCAAAATACACTTTTGAAGAAATAAATTTGAATATATCTCTAGATATTGCATTTTGTATGGATGTATTGCCCAACGAAGGATGAGTGGACTAGTAGACACTAATTTGTGGAACATGATTGTAGCGCATAACAAGCATGCATTCAAGGACAACTTCGAGTTCACTTGATAGTTACATATTTGAATTCTTTCGTACATTGAGAGATATATAACAATAACGAAGAGGGAAATAGCTTTTGGAAACATGATACGGCGTCAGATTGGCTTGTGTATCAAAGTGTAGTGTACAAGTGCGTCTATTAGAAATTTCTCTTTTTAGTGACAAATTTTGTATATGGTTTTAAACATAAATAAAAGAATCACAGGGACCTGCACTTTCTTATGGAGCTTCAATTTCTCTATCAACTTGGTTATCATTATCGGGTTGAATATTTTCTGATTTTTCATTATAAGGTTCGTTATTGGTTTCAAATTGATCAGTTGTTTTAAATTCTACATTAGAAGGTTCATATGAATCATCACTGTCATCAGAATCACAAAACAGATTATCAACTATCTCTTGTAGCTTTTTTTCTGTGAGCAGTCTTTTCCTATCCAGGCCTGTAACAAACACTAATTGTATATATCTGTACCATATTATAAGACTAACGGTACGCATACGTACTAGATAGTCGAATGCAAGGTTAGTTACCTAACTTTACAGCGATTATAGATTTTAACTTTCCTTCTAAACAAACAAACAACTGTTACTGGGTGTTCAATTTTTAAACTAATTGCTAATATTTTTGCACTAATTTTAATGAAAGACACTCAATGAATATGCTGCTGCACTCAACATGCTCGAGTAAAGTAAACAAAAATGTGAAGGAATCAAAACATTTTGCATCGGCGCAGCCGCAGACACTATGCTGATGCATTAGAAAACTAAATGGTACACATATAAACCAAATTTAATCTAATTAGAAATATTTAGACCTGACAGAAAACTTAATGTTACATATGTGAATTAAGAGTCGCGAAGGGTAAATCAACTAGAAGATCTAATTATTTGTATTATTTATTATACCTCAATACATACAATTTTGAAGATATTTTCGTGGTGACGAACTGGAGGATGCGGATTGCTATATGTCATTTTTTCTATTGTCTTTTTCATATAATAACCCAGTGCAAAATTATGTGTATTTGCGATTATATATCAGCTAAAGCTTATAAATCTTGTAACCGGTAGACCCCCCCCCCCCCAATTTATTGATGTATCCGAAATAATTGTATAATGTGTGATAAGCGACTAGAAGCATTTCACGTACGTATTAAGTATGGCCAACCTTTAAATTAGTTAAGTAGTAAGCAACTGCTTCTATTACCTATTGAAACGAACTCCAACCTATTGTTTTTATTCGCGTCTGATTATTCCCAAATATTCACAGAAAATGCTTAATGTATTGAGATGCTGCTATAGATATCACTGATAATGATTACTGCAATGTTTTGTTTACTACACTAATTTATTTCTTAACTCAACGATTATACACTATATTTAGTAAAAAATTTAAAATTGTAATTTATCTACACAGCACTTAATTTATATAGATATTAAACGTATTTATTTTAGCGATTTATCCACTAATTTATTTCATAATGCGTGCGGACTCATTCTTCAACTGACACTGAAAACTCTGGCCGTTTTCCTCAGATTTATATACTTAATTGTAAGGTTTCCACAAATTATCGGAAATTGCAAGATATTTCTAGATTCTTTGTTTTCGTGTGCTTTATAAAGGTTCTTGAAATACACATTTGTAGCTGTACGTCAATCCATTGTTGTTTTAATGACTTTCTCTTTTCCCATTTTAGACCCTTCAGATACATTGTTACACTATTGTTTACACATTTCCTAAAGCCAATCTTTTAGCTTGCCAAAATAATTTGTAATCTCTAACTTGTAATTAGTTAGCAGTAGTTATAATAATTTTTCATTACAAATCAGATAGCGCTCACAAAAACTATCAGAGAGAAAAATAAACGCAAACGAGCAATTCGAAGTCGTCAAATGCTATTTTTAATGTCTATGAACGTCATTTTCTCACAAACAACCACGGTAACCATATGTCTTAAAATAATAAATCCTACACTTCATAAAATGTGAATTTATTTTTCCAACATTTCCTTTTGAAATAACAGTACAATGTTATGTAGAATGGTTATCAGAAACGAAATTGATCCTCGCTTTATCAAACAAATATTCTATAAACAGATTAACTACAGATCCAAGTTAGTTATCACCTTGCTTTCTTTCACCATAATATTTGAATGCGCCAATAGCAAGGTTGATTTCCTTGTTCGACACTTGTTATACACCGTTTACGAGCAGTTGAGGTAGAAGGAATACAGGCTTTCTGTGACCTCATTTCCACCCGAATCCCTCATTTCCACACAGATTTACATGTAAATTCCCATAAGGTTTAAATGAGGAGGTGGTGTGGAAATGAGGAGGTGGAGGTGATAGTTTGGTGGAAATGAAGAGAATACCTCATTTCCACACACATTTACATGTAAATTTCCATAAGGCGGAAATGAGGAGAATCCCTCATTTCCACACACAATTACATGTAAATTTCCATAAGGCGGAAATGAGGAGAATCCCTCATTTGCTCCCACATCTGGACCAAATAGTTTTCTTCGACTGTAAGTAAATCCCATAAGGAGGAAAATGCGTAGACGAACTCCACATTTCCACACACAATCCACATTTGGCGACAGTAATAAATAACATTACCATCTTAAATTTAGCACAATAGTTTTCTTCGACTAACCAATGCATCTTTCGAGATAACCCTATCTTGTTTGGTATCAATTAATATTAGAACTTTCTCAGCTACCCGAATTTCTAGGAATTTTTTAGATAGCACTATCCCCAGAAAGCTACCCCAATTTTAAGATTTTTAACCGGCAGCGATTTCTGATCGTCCTTATACATTTTTTTAGTCATGCAATACATCTTGTTAGTCTAGAATTTTATGTAGAATCCGAATCTGTAAACAGAGTTAAAATAGGACCACCCCTTACCATTTTACACACACCTTCTAAATTATAAATTTTCTGCAGCTCATACCTTAAAGAAAATCTAAAAACCATTCTTAAAACTTTTTATTACAGACAATTTTTACTAATACAGTTTAAATTTTGTAAACCACATTTCTAAATACATATTCACAATTTTTTATTCTTAACCTAGAGCTCATATCGGCTTATACTTATTAATATTTATTTCTAAATAGAGCACCTTTTCCAAAGACCAACCGGACCCGCATGTTTCAAATTCCTCTGATTTTGTTCTTATGGTTTCGCTTAAGACCTCGTACATATTTTCCAGATTACTAGAAGACGTTATAACCACATTTTTGGTGTTAAAAGATTTCACATCGGTAGTCTCTTCCCTCATTTTGGTGTAAACGCCGTAGAGTTCGCAATAGACTTTTACTGCTGTATGTTGTATTCTTTTTTCATTTATTAATCGAATAAATCGCTCTTTCTGCTTCCAAAGAAACTCGGACACCCCATCGTCGACACTGGCGTTCTTTATGCGATAGCTAGCCATACGGTTGTTAAACGCAGTGCTAACCATTTCTACACCATCGCCGCTAGTAGCGGTAACTGATGCATTTTTGTCTGTTGCTTCTTAAGTGTGCGGCATACGTAGTCTTTTCCATTTCGAAATCGCATACTTTACACATAATTCGTGGTTGTTTCGTACAAGACCCTTTAACAGCTGGCGGAGCTGAACGTTTACAGCTTAATGACATACCGTGCTGTTTTTGCTTGTGTCGCTGTAAGTTGTCCATTCTCGTAAAAGCGATACCGCAAGACCCACAGTTTAAGTACTTTGCTGCGGACGGATGTATAAGCTTAACCGTGAACGATGTTACACCACGACATTTGTTCTGGTGCCGTTTAAGAGCATCCCTTCTGGTAAAGTAGACGTGTCAGGGCTCACATTTAAAAACGTTTGCACGTACCATTTTAGTACAAAACAAAATCCACACTATAGAACTTTGGTTAAACTTGTAAGCGAACTAACTTATAACTAAAGAGTTTACTCTAGCGTACCTGCTTTATGTACCCTATAGAATGCAAACCGAAAGTTTCCGAAGACGGCCGAACAAAGTTGAGGATTCAGCGGGGAACTAAATGACGTCATAATCCTTGCTGCTCGTCCAGTACATTTAGCACCAGTGCATGCGCCCGGTTGCGCTTCGTCCATGCTGCGAATGCAGTTAGTAAAAACATTGGAAACGTCTTCCATGTTATACGGATCAACAATCGCATCGCGTGCATATTAAAAATCTAAAAGGGTTATAGCACACGCACACCAATTGGTTGCAAGTCGTGCTGTAGAAGATGCGCTGCTACTATAAACAAAAACTTAATAAAACACTTTAAACCCTTACTAAGGGAATACCAAACTTGTTGCCTACAGAATACTTACTAATAAAGCAAATTAATTTTAAATAACTTCTACGTCATATTTTAGAAAATGGTAGGCTTGAATATTTTATAAATGAATCACCAAGCGAAAGTATATGCTCAGCGGCATTAAAATTAACCATTAATTTCCCATTTTTACGACCGCGGTTAATTATAGATTAAAATTTAATTTGTTCACGTTCGAGCTCCCCGTAAACTAACATATTTTATAGTAACAGTGCGCTGTATAATACATGCATACCCCTTCGCCGCGCTACTGTTATTCTTGTAGTAGCTAGAAAAAGTCAGTCGCCTTTTTTACTGCTAGGACCGACGTAAAACACCATTTTATACTTTCTTTATAAGTATAGCACATCGCGCACTTTTTGTCTGATAATTAAATTTTGCTTATGTAGGCTTTTACCCTTTCGCATAGCGGTCGGTGGCACGTAATGATTTCTAGAACCGGTAAGTACTCGATATCGCCCAAATAGAGAATTAGATGATCGATGTCTGTCAACTTCCGAATCCCTCGTAAAAGGTAGAAAAAACTCGGTCAATCATCCATCTAACTTAAATTTCGACCCGCCACCGTTCTGATAATTTCAAAACATTTTTCAACGACAATAGGCTCAGAATTTTTAAACCTTCAAGGGATCTATAAGTCGTGATCAATTACACATCCGAGCTACCCGTAAACTAACATATTTTGTAGCAACTGTGCACTGTATAATACATGCATACCCCTCCTCTGCGCTACTGCTATTCTTGTAGTTGCTTGAAAAAGTCAGTCGCCCTTTTTACTGCTAGGGCCGCTAAAAAGCACCATTCCATACTTTCTTTATAAGTGTAGCACATCGCGCACTTTTTTGTCGGATAATTAAATTTTGTTTATGTAGGCCTTTACACTTTCGCTTATTTAAACATCTAATACGATCGATTAACCACTTTCGATTATTCTAACGGAGGCCACCATACATTCCGCCACACCGTTCTTTTTGAATACAACGATCCGATGAGCTTCCACACACTAACACCTGACGTATCTTTCCTACTATTTGTTAAACAAAAACTACCGGTATCGCCATTGTGGACGTAAACAGATGTTTGTGGATGTGTACCAGAATATGTAACCATATACATTAACCGTGAAACTTGTATGTATAGAAAAATTGTTCCAAATCAAAAAATAAAATCAGCCAAGAATTTTGTGGTTTTATTTACCGTGCTGAAATGCAGTTAATAGGAGTAAATAGAGGATCAATTTCACAAAGTTATTCGACGGAGTAAGAACAATCGGCTGAAGAAAAAAATAAGAAGCAGAGAGGACTTCAAGATCAGTGAGCATAAGAAACAAGGAAAGTAGAATTTAATGTATTATTAAGTTTGGTTGTGAATGATTGTAGTTAAAGACAAAATAAGATTTAAAAGGATTGGCGTGTGGATGTGCAACCTGCATTTTGAGAAAGGGATACATTCATAAAGTGAGGAAGGAAAATCAAAGGGGTTAGATTTTGTTGTTCGTTTTATTTGAACGTTAACTATGAAATTAACTGCACAATAATTTGCAGGATTGGTAAAGCAGTGAAGCAGTAACAACAACGCAGGTCGCAGATCGGAGATTGGACAATACGCGCCAGAATTCAAAGCCTCCAGGGAACGGTGGTAACGTATAAATATAAATTCTATTTTAATTGATTTTTGTGAAACTGGAGCTTGATGTTACTGGATTGAATCGACTAATAGCATAATTAATTTGAAATAAAAGGGTAGCAAACTTATTTCTAATAAAAAAGGGGGAGAACCGCCTGGGAGTGAAAAAAGGCACATTAATTATGAATATAGAACTTTTTAACAAAGTCACAGAAGTTCCGTAGAATCTGGTTAGAATGAATCGAGTTCCGAATATCATTGATTTTAGTTGTCTCCAAAGGTATCTCAAACCAAACTACTCCAGTTATTTATCATAAAACTTCTGTAGCTATAACCTACAGTAACTGTAGATAAACAAACAGTTTTTTAACTGTATGAACTTATAATGTACCCTCAGAACATTCTTGTTATTAGTTTAATAACTTAGAAAGTAATTTTGCTCGCCGAAGACGTTTACCATTAACCTAAGTAACTTTTGATATATATATATTTTTTTAAGCATGTTTATATGTACTTGTAATGAGAATATAATTTTGTAATAAAGTAAGACTATCCTGTATTGGTGTTTTCACAACTAATATAAAGGTAGTTACCTAAAGGCGTGTTTAATATACAGATAATTGAGCGTTTAGAAATCTTTTTTTCAGCTAGCAGTTTTTAAACAGGTATATTAGTGCCCTTATTGTTAACGTTTAGTTTAGGTTGGTGGTCTTAGCATTAGTGTACTCGATTATTCCTCGTGTGAATTTTTGGCCAGAATCACTTTCCGGAACGTGAGTTTTGGTATGCTCTTGTTATTTCTTCTGGAGATATTCCCTAGAAATTACCGTATTTCGAGAATACGTGGTGTCCAAGATAATTTCCGCTTAAGACATGTATTTCCAACACGATAGTATTCCAGGACTCTCTTCAAATACACACTAACCTTCCAGTGAGTTAGTCGGCAATCATTCTTGTTGGTACAGCCGGGGTTTTTGGTACTTTACCAAAACATATAATTTTTAGCGAGGTACTTCACCAAGTTTCTATGTGAAATAACGGCTAAATTTTCTGGGGCAAAAACTATACGTAACAAATTATAAAATATAAAGAATATTATGGTATACAAATTTCACATTATAGAAGTAGTTTATGCAACTTATGAAATTCATATATTAGTCGGTTGATTGCCAAACTCCAACAACCGCACAACATTCACTATGGAGTTAAGTACATAGGCAATGCATTTTTTTACTCTCTTTCTTCTGACAAAATTCACCAACTGCTACACAATGTGTTAACAAAGTTAACACAAAATTAATTTTTCAACAACTACAGTTTATGCAAATCCTTTACAGGCAATACCCTACAAGTTACTCTGAAAAACAAGTTTACCGTTAGTCATACAGCTAAAACCAGACAATCTATATTGTTAGGTTTAGGTTGATAATCCTTAGTTCAAGTCTAACAGAACGTGTACAGCAACAACCAAACTGTTATGTCGAGTTTTGCCTGATCCCACTTTAGGTTAGGAAGAATGTCCTTAGTACTACATTTTATAACAAAAATTCAACAAAGTTAATTCACCTGTCATTTCACTTTCACCCTTTGTTATTGTTAGTCAGTTTGTATTAGTGTGCTTTGAATTTGGAAGTTTTTCACTGTCAAGTTATAAATATTGTTGACAATTAACCTTCACAACATTGATCTATTAAAAAATAAGGACTTCGCCACAGAGATGGAATCCAGAGGGCGGCGATTAGTAAATATTGCTTTATCACAAATAACAGGTTGGTATATTTTGTAGGTTATGTTTTTGTAGTTTATTATGGTTTTGTATGAATTCATTTTCCTTGTTGCAGAGGAATGCGTAGATGACATATCTAGTGATTTGAATGAAGAACAAATCAAAACATTCAAACAGGTTGCGGCTGCATTTGGCTCTGATTTTTCCGACTATGATCCATCCTGGCTTCCTTCTCCTGGACAACCACCTGTTGATGTAGGTTTTCAAAATGAACAATGTGGTCGTTACACTGTTTTACAAAATGCATCACCATCAGACATAGAACAATGTGAAGTGCAACCAGAAACAGATTCAAATTATATAGCAGAACCTGCGGCGTTGCCAGATAATCAAATTTTTCAGACTTTTTACCAAAAATTCAAATACTATCAAATGTTGCAATATCGCCAAATGGTGAAGTAAGTTATCCAACTTCATCGACTAAAACAAAGAAGTTACGAAGATGGAAAGAAAGTAATCCTAGTGAATGGACAAAAATGTCGCTAAGAGACTTCGCTCGACGTGTTTACCCTATGCAACAAATAACGTTAAGCGTGATGGCAAAAATCCAAAAGCAGTTAATTGTGACAAATGTTTGTATAAGTGTACTCAACATTTGTCAATGGAACTTCGACAGGTACTGTGTGCTAATTATTGGAAAATGGATTTTAAACGCAAAAAGGATTTTGTTGTGTCAAACATACAAGTATTTGCTCCAAAAAGACGTATAATAGTAAAAAAACACAACGTAAAAAAGGTCTAATGCAAAACAATATTTCTTCAAAAAAGAGAACGACAAAATTCGAGTGTGTCGAAATTTTTTCTGCAAAACGCTAAGTATATCAATAGATGTAATTACGCATGCACTGGCAAATAAAGATTGTGCAGGAACGTTTATAGGTGACGACAAACGCGGAAGATACACCTAGTAATAAAACCAGTCTGGAATCAATTAAAATGGTTAAATCACATATCGAGTTATTTCCAGCAATGGAATCCCATTACACAAGAAAGAGCACGAAACGTCAATATTTAGATAGAAATTTAAATATTGCAAAAATGTACGGCTTGTATGTCGCCCTATGTAAGGAAAAAAGCGGAAGACAGTTTCTGAAATAACATACAGAAGAATATTTTGCAGAAGGTACAATTTGTCTTTTTTTAAGCTCAAAAAGACCAATGTTCAATCTGTACTGTATACAATCAGTCAAAAGGAGATCTTCAAAAACAGTATAAACAAAAATGTAACGATCACATAGAGAGAAAAACTGCGTGCCAAAATGCAAATGCAACGGATAAAGGAAGAGCAAACAATGAAAATAATTTTCTTTCATTGACTTTGGATTTGCAAGCAGTCCTACAAATCCCATGTGGGGATGCTAGCCAGTTATACTACGCTCGCAAAATATCCGTGTATAATCCATGAAGTAAAACTACCAAATAATGCATACTGTTACGTTTGGACTGAAATGAATGGACAAAAAGGAAGTTCGCAAGTAGGAAGCTGTATCCTGAACTATTTAAAGAGCAACATTACCAATAACGTGTCACATGTAACGCTGTTCTCGGATACTTGCGGTGGCCAGAACCGTAATCAAATGTGGCTGTTTTTTTAATGCATGCAGTGGAAACTTTGAATAACGTAAAAATTATAGAACAAAAATTTTTGGAAACGGGCGACACTCCTATGGAGGTGGATTCGATGCATTCGGCTATAAAACACGCAAAGAAAAATGTTCCTGTGTATTCCTTACATGACTGGATGCACATTTTCCGTCATGCTAGATCAACAAAAAACGCAAAATCAAAAAAGGTATACATGTGTCAAAACCGCAATACATCGTAAAAGAAATTATAGAGATTTCTATGACTGTACGGATCTTGCACAAAAACTCATTATTAACCGAAATGTTGACCAAACTGGTAAGAAAAACAATTAAATGGCTCAACATCAAATGCTTAAAATTTGTGAAAGGCCACTTTGGTTGGATTTATTACAATTATAACCTTTCTGATAATTTTGATTGTATTAATGTTTTTGAAGTGTCAACCAATAAAGCAGGATAGTCCAGACACATCGTACTCTGCAAAAAGAACAAAAAAATTTACCGACAACACCAAAAAAAGTCACCCCCAACACTAACAAAGGTTTTAAAAGAACTATATCAGCAAACACTTCCCATAAGCGTTGTGAAGAAGAAAATCGTTTGAAACTATGTAAGAACCATACATTATCAGAAGAGTATCATGATTGGTTTCAGCGATTGTCAACATTACCTGGCATAACAGACAGAATACCGGAACTAGATATGCAGGACAGCTCCGATGATGAGGATGAATCATTCTCTTCGTCCACAAATTTTAAGAGTTTACTACAATTATTTCATTTGATAACTGGTCCAATTCTCGAGTTTGCTATAGCCAAACCCCAACAACCTATAACATTCTAAACTATAATTGTTTAATTAAGTTTTTAATCAAGTCTATAATAATGTATTAATTTTAAGTTCTATGTTGTGATTCTCTGTTAAATTTTGTAAAAATAAAAAATAACAATTAATATCGTAGTTTTTATATATCACGTCAATATCGTTGTCTGAAACCTTTAATTGCTATTACCTCAAAACAATCTACTTTACATTTGTTGGATTTTGGCAGTAAGCTGACGATATATTCGTTTTGTTATATTTTAAAACGAAAATTTATATTTTTTTCCAATCTAATTTCTATTTCTTGTGCGGTATTTAAATGAACCATTAGGTATTGAACAAACTAAGATCCTTCATCAAGCGTGAATGATGTATTTGTGTTATACGTCAATATCACGTTAATACAAAAACTGATTTACCAATTGGAACATAAATCGCATCTTTTCTCCATTTACAGTTATCAACAAATTACAACTACCTTATATTGTTAATTTAGTTCCGTAGTAAGGTGACTTACTCATCACTTTTGAATGCAGTTTGTATTCTAGTCTATTTGGTATCTCGACATAATAAATTCTCTCCGCATGTTGTTAGCGTTTGGCGCTATCAACCTTGTCCATCGCTATTGTGTCGTAGCAATAACATCTTCTAAATTGAAAAGATTACAAAATCAATTGCTTTCCTGTTCGTACCACTTTAAAGTGACAGTTAAACAAGTCACGTTTTTTGATACGAAACATCTTCAAAGACGATGATATTTATTAGTGGTAAACTGTCAGCTATGTTGTGTAAACCAAGGGAGGTCGGGTCAAACCACAAAAGTTTAGTTCCCACTGCTTTTTATATGGCCACATTTTTATGTTTTTGTATTTTTCCGGGTATTTATTCTAATTTAAACAAAAAGCAACCTTTTATATAGTCATTTGCTGCCAGGTTTATTACTTACGAAGTACAGAAACATCTGTTTTATATTACAACATTCAATATTTAATAATATTGACACAGAAACTAAATACAAAGCAGCTGGTTGATTTCTTCCAATTTCTCAACCTGTACACGAATCGCAATTCAAAGGTAAATTAATGAGCTTTGATGGTAGTGTGTGTGTACGTTCGTATTTTTAATATGCATACGACCGATAGATAACATCAGCAGTTCTGAAATATGCGCCGGGGAAATAAAAACACGTGATTTACAGGGATCGTATTGATGTTCTGTGGCACGGCATCATAATTTGAGTTATCTTTTTTATTTATTAGAAGCCTGTTTATATATACAACCCGCCAACAATGAAATATGAAACTTTTTTGCTCCTGCTTCTTTAAAATTACATATTAATGAGCATAAGTAGATATTTTGTTTCCTAACTGATTGATCGTCTTTAGGAAACATTAGAATTGATTAAGTTGAATTTGTCTAAAATTATATGTGGGAGAAACACGAAGAAATAAATGCAAATTGCACAATTCTTTAATCTTTTTTGTACACACTGTTTTAAAATATTGGTCATTGACCTTTAAGCGTAAGGTGTTTGACGTTGGCGCCGAATAATTTACGTATCATAAAATTAAGCTGAATTAGAGTTTTGTTTTTTAATTAACAAGACTACTGAAACATCAACTGCTAAGTCGTGTAACATAAACAACCAAAATAAGACAAGTTGATGTAAAATCGTAGTAGCCGACAGGAATCGAACCAGCAACAGCTCACATTGTAGTTTATCATCTAAGTTACGTAGTATTGCTAGCTTACTATAAATACAGTATTGCCCGAAATAAACAGTACTGAAACTAAGTTGGCGGTGTTTTTATGCGTGCGCTGTCACACTCAAGTTAGCTAGTATAGACCTGTCAAGTAAACCTCAAACAAGTAATTAGTAGGGCCTAATTGTTAAAAATGGTGTTAAGTACAGAGGAGAAAGTGTTTCTGGTAGAGCATTATTTTCGTTCATACGGAATCGGCCGACGTAATGGTGCAAGTTTGCTATACGTGTCTGATCAATTCACACAAAGGTTTAATAAACGTTCTCCAAGTAATGCTGTAATTTTGAAGGTTATTGAAAAGTTTAGAAATACAGGTAGTGTATTGTGCCAACGAAAAGGAAACTCAGGGCGTCCCAGGACAGTTAACAACAACAATAACCATGAACGTGTTTTTGAGCAAATCTTAGAAAATCCGAAAGTCAGCCAGGCAAGGACAGCGTTACAACTTGATTTAAAAGAACTTCCTTTCAAAGAATCCTGAAGGAGCTGGGTACATTTTCGTATGTGATTCAGGTACATCAACAACTACATCCTCAGGATTATCGCAGTAGAGTGGAATATTGCGCCAGAATTCTCGCGTTACAGTATGAAAATCCTGAATTTTTGAAAAATGTTTGGTTTTCAGACGAAGCACATTTTCACTTGTCAGGCTATGTGAATCGTCGCACAAATCGATTTCTGGGCTTTGCCAGACCCGATGAGGTTCAAGAGGTTCCTTTACAAAGTGAAAAAGTGAGTGTCTGGTGTGCTGTTTCCGGACACGGAATCATTGGTCCGTACTTTATCGAAGAGAATGGTAGGCAAGTCACACTTAATCAACAGAGGTACAGACATATTTTAACACGATTTATCCCTGATCTACGTCAATTCTGTCGTGCACGTAACTTGGCATTTCGAAACCAATTTTTCAGCAGGACGGGGCAACTTGCCATACTGCTGCCGCAATTCGTCAATTTCTTCAAGAACATTTTCCAAGCAAATTCATATCACGATTTACTGACTTCCCTTATCCTTCACATTCTCCAGACCTCACACCTCCAGACGCATACATTTGGGGCATGGCTAAAAATGCCGTTTTCAAACGGGCACCACAAACCATCGATGAATTAAAGGATGCCGTTAGAGTCTTCTTCGCAGCCCTGAGACAACCCTTATTCAATAACATGACCAGAAACTTAGAACATCGTTATGAAGTCTGTCTCGAACGAGGAGGTGCACATTTAGAACATATAATAAAGTGTCAATAATATGTATTTTTTAAATATACAAAACAATTACAATTTCAGTACTGTAATTAGTGTTATGAAATTATTGGTGTTAAGTAATTGTAAATGATATAATTGAAATATTTGGAATATGACAAAATAATCGATTATGTTCTTGAGATATCATTAGTTTAAAATTATTCGACTAATTCACCATATCAAGGTAGCATTCACTTGCAGTATCCTAATTGTCACGGAACTTTTACGTCAAATATCTCAATTCCTCATTTTAAAATTCACACTTGATTTCCACTAACGTCATAATCATTCATCATCACTTTTCACTTCTTATCAAAGTCATTAACTGTTGAGTACATAAAAAGATACTCAGGAGAGAAAAGCGGGAGTATAACCAAACAGATATTAAACAAATGCGGTCTTCAATATTCTTACCTGATGTCCAGTTAGAGCGGTAAAGATTCTTGGATCCAGAACATTTATTACTACATTCGAAAAATAATATAAAGTGGTGAGGTACTATACGGTAACTTACCTCTGAAACAAAAACATATTGTCCAATAGGTGACAATAGACTGTGTTAGGCCACGTAGTCACCAAACATATGGCAAACAAGATAGAACATTGAAAGTGATAAAACGCGACCGGGTTTATCAATTTTAAATGAAAGAGCAGATATTACCATTAACAAATAACCTTAAATTTTATAGTAATAATATAAAGAAACTAAATGAATATATACGGGGTTGGACGAAACATACCGCCCACCAAAATGGGTACATTTAAATTTTCATCTAGAGGGACGGGGCAGAGTTTGACTACAGAACGTCTAAACTCATGAAGTGCTGTTCTAACGGTGGCAACGAGGACAATCCCGTCGGCGCCAGGATGCACGGAAATAATACGCCCAAGTGACCAATGAAGAGGAGGAAAGGAACCGGTTTTAATTAGAACTAGGTTTCCCGGTTAAATATTATTTTTGGCTACATGTCATTTGGATTTTACTGGAAGGGTATGCAAGTATTCCCGGGACCAGCGCGTCTAAAAGTCCTGGTAGATACGCTACAATAATTGCCATCGAGACAAATGAATTAAAGGCAGTGCCGTCAGTGCGGGACCAGGCAGGGCGAAAAGAGCAGAAAGGATCAAAAAATAAACCGGCGTTAAACAACTAAAATCGTTAGGATCATAACTAACTGGGATCGGAGGTCGCAAATTGAAGACAGCTTCGATTTGGATGATATTGGTAGACATCTTTTCAAAGATTAGAACCTGCTCTCCTACAACACGTAGTAGCAAAATCTTGACGGATTTAACGCTAGCTTCCCAAAGACACCAAAATGAGGCGCCAAGTAATTAGTTCTTGGGAAGCTGCGGCTTTAGCAGTGGAAACCAGTTGGTGATGAGCACTGACAAAGTTTGTACCACAATCGCTGTACAAATGTTCACACCGACCACGACGAACAAGAAACCGACGAAACGCGACCAGGAAAGCGTCAGCGGTTAAATCGAAAACTAGCTCCAGGTGAAGAGCCTTGATACACATACAAATAAAAATGCAGAGGTAAACTTTTAAAGTTTTGGCGCCGCGGATTCGGCTCATGGTTATTGAAAACGGGTCGCAAAGTCCCCGCCGGTATGCAAAAATAGTTTAACTTGAGTTATTCTAGCAGATAAAATATTTCCCATGGGGGGGTTGAAAAACTTGGGATGTGTTTTCCAACAAGAAATATAAGAGCAGAGTACCCGGCGAATAGATCTCGCAGAAACTATCCAAAATCTTTGGCTTATTAGGAATTGTGTTGTTTGAATACCTGCGTGATAATATTTGTGATGAATGTACTGAATGTACAGATCCGCAAAACGGCTCTTACTGGGCAACAATAAGGGAAATCGTTCATCCTAAGAAATAGGGGCGTAACTTAACCGGCCACCTACACGAAGCACGTCAATTGAAAAAAAAGGGGGATAAGTTTTGGAACCCTTTAGCAAGTGGGGTCCCAGATTAAAGGGTCCTGATCTCAAACGTAAAAAATGCCTGTTGGGTATGTTTAAGAAGGCATTCCAAAGCGAGCTCAAACTCATGAGTGGATACAGATCCAATACGCTAGTTACATTTTGGGCCGGTGTTTTTCAAAATTTCTTCCAAAACTTCGTAACAATTTATTTGGTTTAAACAGAAATTACAATTGAATTTTGACAAACTGATTTAATACACTCTAAGTCAAAATTAATTAATAATTGGAGTTTAATATGAGTGAGTAGCCTAAGCAAACTGCAATGTTAAAGCTGAAATACTTATGACTGACTGACTGATGGTATTGGGGCTCCCGAGGTATTTATGTTGTCCCTGCCCCTCACACGTCTGTGGGAACTTGCAGAGCTCATGTCTGCTTATTTCTTAATTCTATTCATTATACAATGTAACAATCTTACTTTCTAGGTAATCACGGTTCTTAACCGTCTGTGACCTGCCACCTGCAGTACCACTATCGTCTGGAATACAATGTATTGCATCCGTTTATTAACTACCTTTATTTAATTATCCTTGAATTACATTGTGCACTTGACTTAATAATTTCTTTAACAATTTCTAATAGTTCCTAATAACTTCTAATTTGTCATACATACATAGATTGGGGGATACATAACTTGCTTAGTTAAGGGATGTCTGACATTATTAATAAAGCGGAAGATATAAACAGTTTTACGAACGACAGAAAGAAAAGCACACTGATTTTTAAGTAGGGCATCCAATACATTATAGGACAAATTAGTAGTGAGTGTAACGGATCGTTCTTCACTTAAGTACCTGTTGCGGTTCCAGAGAACAAGAACGTAGAACATGATTTATTTCTTGAAAATGTACTAAAATGCGCGAAGCCGCCCACCATAACGAACATTGGAGCAACTCGGCGTGACCCAACGTTAGCGGGATTATCGTTAGAAGGCACGTGAACCCACGTGGCGTTAGAAGTTTTATCTTGGATATAGGCTACTCTGTTGGCCACGAATGACTGCCATCGTTGGGGTGGATCGGAGATCCATGAATGTAAGTCATCGAATTGGACCAACAGTATATTCTATTAAAGGTGAGATAAGAAGAAAACACACTCAGAACAAAATCTAGTAATTTAGCATATAAAGCAGCGGCTAGCAATTCTAACCTTGGGAGAGAAAGGCGTCGCAATGAAGCTGCTTTAGATTTCGCACATACCAAACGAACAATAGGTTCTTTAGAACCGTTAAGAAATCGAAAATAAACGACGGCGCAGCAGCCGCGTCTCGAAGCGTCCCCAAAACAATGTACCTCACGCGAATCGTAGTGAGAAGGGACTAGAGGGCGCGGAAAGAAAAAAATCTGCAAGAAGAGGAAGGCTTTCAACATATCTTTCCCATAAACGACAAAACTCCAATGGTGGACGGGCATCCCAATCTAGTTTGAGAGTCCAAAGACGTTGGAGGAAATGCTTTATTAAAAAGGAAGGAAAGGAGATAATTCCCAAAGGGTCAAAAATGCGGGGTAGATTAGAAAAAATATTACTTTTGTACAAAGAGTATGAATAAAGTTGACTACGAAAAGGAAATTATCTGAAGAGGAGTTCCACTGGAGACCCAAAACTTTCACTGTAGTATCAGAAATATCCTTACAGCAATGCAGTTGCAAACACCGATGAGGGGCAAGAATGCCGTTAAACAAATTGGGATCATTACCAGACCACTTGTGCAGGTCGAAGCCACCTCGTTATAAAAAGGCTACAAGTTGCTCTGCTAAATCAAAGGCGGATTGAAAAGTAGCTCGACCTGTCACTATGTCATCAATATAGGTATGATGACGAAAAGCGAAGGCGGCTAGAGGAAAAAGTACGTATGGTAAGAAATGGAGCGCAGTTGACCCCATAAGTAACGGTATTAAGATAAAAATCCTGGATATGATTATCAGGAGAGAAACGCTACACAATCCGTTGATAATCACGCTGATCGGGTGCAATAAGAATTTGCCATACATTTGACGAATATCTACAGTTAGGACGTAAATATGCAGACAAAATTGTAATAACAGTGTAGTGGGGCCTCTCTGCAATTTGGGACCAATTAATAAATGATCTTTCAGTCAACCTCCGGAAATACATTGAAGGGAGACATTAAAAACCACGCGAAGCTTAGTGCTAACACTGTTAGGTTTTATAACACAATGATAAGGTATATAATAAGACTGGCGTCGCCATTGATCAATGTAGTAGGCGTAAGACTACGGATCTCAAGATCCTGGGTTCATATCCCGACACGGCCGACTGCTTGAAAAATGACAGGTGAGCATTTTTCACAAAAATTACGCCCTCGTTCGGATGAGGTAAAATATAGGTCCCGTGTGTGAGTGTTGTCACGCACGTTAAAGATCCCTACCTTGATTGGAACGGCAAGGGTTCGGCAAAATTCTAAATTTCCGGGCAACAAAAAACTCGCCTCCTGGCCAATGTAGTACCTTCTGGTGGAGCATTGGAAATATAAATGCACGGTATGCAATAAGACTGATCAAAGTGATCCTTATTAGGGATAGGCGGCATATGTTGAAGATCGATGTATTCTTGAAGAAAATCTTTATATTGTTGATATACAAGGTGCTGTTTGAGAAGGCGTCGTTCTAAAGAAAGAAATCTTTGTGTTGGTAAATCGCGGCTTCCGGTAAACGTGGGAGCAGTATCTTTAAAGGGTAAAGAAACTACATAACGGCTCTGATCTGTCCGCGTATGGGTTTCTTTGAAAATAATTTCAACTACTTTTTCCGCTACTGAAAGGATTTCGATGTCAGGAAGTGATTCGACCTCCCAAAATTTGGAAACTAATTTTTCAAAGGAGTGTACTTGGCCCGTAGAGTAAAGTAAAGCGGTAGCCTGCGGAGTGCTAGACGCGGGAATCGATCCCATTAAAATATATCCGAAAACAGTATTCATGCCTATGGGTGTATGGTGTTCAACAGAAACACGATCATTTATTATAATTTGTGGAAATACATTAGCCCTTAGTAATAAATTTATAGGACCGGGTTTTGAAAACTGTGGTTCGGCTAACTGAATGTTATGTAACGGCGGTAACTGGTTGACGTTGACGCAAGTAGTAGCCAGGTTTTTACAAATCTTAGGTAGGATTATTACGTCAATGTTAAAAAAATTATTAATTTTGTTCACTGGTTTAATAAAGACAGAAACAGCGCCGTGAGCAGCCACAGTCTGCATAGAGCCAAGCCCGTTAAGGGTAAGAGGTAACGGGGCAGGTTTTAAACCTAAGCGCTTAACACATTATTGAGTAATAAATAAAGTCATACTACCGGTATCCAAGAAGCAGCGAAACTTTCAAAAATTACCGAAACGATAACGAACTTCAATTTGCGCAGTAGACAATAAAACCACCCTTTTTTTGGAGACTCGTGTTAAAAAATACAACAGTGGAATTATTGGAAGTAGAGGAGAAACAACTTACTGGTGGAAATTCTTAGGTACTCAAAGCTGGGGGAATAGATGGCTTGCAAATATCTTGTTCGGCATGATCAGACGAGGTGGTATAAACTCTAGTAGAAACACTACTTTTTGAAAGCGATTCTAATGGGGGGTTAAAATGTAACGAGATATGAGGTCGTTGGCGACAAGTGCGACAAGTCATAATCGATTTACACGTGGAAAACGTATGCGAACTGCTTAGACAGTTAATGCAAAGTTTGTGTTCTTATACAAAATTATAGCGGTCGATAGCGGTTAATTCTAAAAAGGCGAGGCATTTATACATTATAATTTGAATAAGGACCGCTATGCCTGCGGCCACGTCCCCAATGTTCCACCCGAAAGTACTACATTGGGTTTAAACGCGAAAATATAAACGTGCTTCAAATGTAATCTAGCTTCAAAATTAATCAATCCTAAATAAAAATCTAACAAACAAAAACAAAAACTACAAATAGGGTTTGAGTAGTGGTATCCCTAGCGTTGATTTTGGAGTGTGTTCGATCAACAAGACACAAGCAAGGGTAAAATGTGAGGGTTCCATAATACCGGATAGCAGTCGCCAGCTCTGCTTACCGATGCGACCTGAAGGGTCGTCTTTAAACTATCCAAATCTAGCTAGCCAATTTTAAGAATGGATTCAAATTTTCTAAGCATTCGCCAAATATTTTAATAGTGAATCTAGCTATTTTGCCTACTCTATAAATCTACAAATTCGTTCTCCCTGGTCTAGGTATTTAATTCTAAATAAATCCTATATTCGTCCCTAACGTTCCCTAACTTGGCATAGTATAGAGGCGTTTATACAGCGGATGGTCAACATTGCAATGCGGGCACTTAGCAACACGATTGGTAGTGCGGATTGACATTGAAATACTGGGACGTGAACCTAGTCGGCTCTGCGCGTGAACAATTTTGTTCATGTCTGATTTGTGATTTAAAGATAAGTTGCTCAGGGATTTACACGTTTTGTCTAGAAATGTAATGATTTCAGAATAAGTAGGAATGGTGGCGGGATCGTGAGCAACTCAAAACCTCGAGCTGTGTGTACGCCCAGTCAATTTAAGAGCATCTGAACTAAAATAAAGCTCCACTCCTCAACCGGAAGATCAAACTTTTTTTAAGGCTTCCAAATTATCGGTAAAAGCGTCTACTAATTTTTGTAAACCAGAGGGGTTATCAAAGTGCAGTTTGGGAAAATTGTACGAATTTGCCCAATCGCACTCGTAATTTGGCGGATATTTTCAAATTTTTATTGCGCAGTTTATTGTACGCGAGTGTATAATGACTTTCAGTAAAATCAAAATATTTAATGGCGAATAAAGCCGGACCTTGCAGAAGTGATTTTAAATACGTGAATTTGTCAATTGGCGACAATTCTGGGTTAGTATGTATGAGAGAGTCGTATAAATCAATAAAACCTCTAAACATGGAAAAATCACCCCCAAAGGAGGGTTTTTCGAACCGAACCGAACCGAACCGGACATTTTATTTTCGAACCGAACCTCGAACCGAACCGGCAAATTTTTCGAACCGAACCGAACCTAGCTCAAGGTTCGGTCCGGTTCGGTTCGAAAGGTTCGATTTTTAAATAAAATTTAGTTTAAAATTTAATTTTCACTAAAAACATGTCAATCTTAATTTCTCCCAAACGCACATTTTAAAAATCTCTAGTAGCAAGCATATAAGAATTAGAACGATTTTCTAATGTACATGGTCATTGAGTATTAAGGCAATAGGTAAATAATCTAATAGGTATTAGTGATACATATCTAATAAATTTTGTCATCGAGCTACGTTTGTAGATCAAAAAATTCTAGATTAGTTCGATTTGTTTAACCCTCCTTATTTCAAATTGTTGTTTGTTTATAACTAGTGTTAGATATTGGAGAAACTCGAAATGATTTTGAAAATTTGGTTTTAAAAACAAGTTTATTTTATTTAATGAACAGAAGTCGTGTTGAAAACCATCTTAAACATATACCAGCCGAGGTCACGGTCTAGAGACTACAGAAGTTTTCAGAATAAACGAAACAATTTAATTTTCAATTAAGTATGTATTACTAATCCATCATTTTGAATTTTTTACTTTTATATGAAAACCAGCTCTCTATTACTATTAAAAAATGTGACCTTGTAGCAAAAACTAATCTCCTTTTCTTTTGTACATAATCGCTCAACAAATGGTGTTACAAAACGCATGGTACGATAATCTTTACGGTTTATTTATTGTGGCTATTACCAACGTCCTTAGAAGTAGCCGATACTCCAAAAGAATGACCCCAAACTTTCTCTCGTTGAAGTTTATGACTCATAGGGGCATAAACTTTTCAATCAATGCCGACATAAAATAACATACTATAATGCAAATAATAAGCAAACATAATGTCCGTACCATAAATATTGTTATATTTTATTATGAAAAACGTAAACACTGTTTGAGGTAGATTTACGATTCTTTCCGAGAACCATCTTTTAAAAGAAATAATAATAAAGATAAACTGACAAACAGCTTTTTGTTTGTACTGTATAAGAAATCAGCAACACCTTATTTATTGTCTTGATACTTTTTTTATACTAACTAAAACTAAAATAAAAGTAATCGCAAAGATCGTGTGATATCGTTCTTTCACGGTAAAATGATATTAGTAAAATTCATCAATTATTAACACCTGCTAAATTTTAGAGGTGGTTTTCACTATTAACCTAATTGTAATTACGCTTTGTTAAAGAGAGTACGTATTGAAAAATCAATCCTGGACAAATAGTATTAATATGATTTATGCTACTAAAATCTAAAACATATTAATGTTGGGTTTATTTGAAAATAGCAGCTACTAAATATAAAAACTACATTAAACGTTTAAATTGTTGTAGTTGAACGTACTAGTTGTTTAAAATATTAAAATATCGAACCGGTTCGGTTCGGTTCGAGGTTCGGTTCGTTTTTTTCGAACCGAACCGAACCGAACCGGCATATATTTTTTCGAACCAAACCTCAAACCGAACCGGACTAAAAAGTTTTCGAACCGAACCGAACCTTGCCCTAGGTTCGGTTCGGTTCGAATCCATCACTAGGTTTAGTGAATAATTACTTAGTTTTTATATTAGTAAGAGTTGAAATCGACACGCTCTTTTGCAGTCTTGTCTTACAGTAGTTCTCAAGTAGTTCCAATAGAATGGCTTCATACAGGTATATTTTATTTACAGAAAGTAACCTCACATGTTATTTCTTTTGCAAATGCAGGGTAGTACGAGCACACCTCTTATGTCCTCTGCTCTAACTATATGGTTTTACTACAGGTGCTAGATAGATTTTGAGTCATTGGAAACTTCTTTTTAAAAAGTTTATTTTCGAAAAACTACACAACTATCAAATTTATTTTAATTCGGTAATTACTAAAATGACTTGTTTCATTTACAATGGACTCAAACGTTTAAATTCATTAAACGGTAAGTGAATTCAATTGAAAAATACCACAAGTTAATATATAAATTAATCAATAATTAATAATTAAGTATAAGTAGCTTGAACACCTAATAATGTTAAAGTTATGAAGTTCGAAGAGTGACTGGCGAACAGGGCTTCTTACATTTAACATGAAGCCTCTGGTCTCACATCGTTCTGTGGGAAACTTCAGATCTTGCTTTTTGCTGTTTCTTGATAAATCATACAATGTCTTTATTCAAAGTAATTATAAATAAGTTCGCTTGTTCACTGTTCATTGTTTCTTAACCTGTGGTATCAAGTTGCGTCTGCAGCTTACAACGTAGTCGTTTCTTATTCTTATATGAACTCTGTTGACACTTATTATACTACATTCCTTTATATCAAGGTATCATGCTATATCTAAGACATAATTATTACATCTACTTTTAAAAACATATTAATAAGGGAATATGTAACTTGCTGGGCATTTTTTTTAATAGCTGTGTTTGCACAGCGAATGCGATATTTTTCTCCGGTTTCAAAGTTTTCCCTTAAAGTACATATTGTTTTTATGAAGATAGGACTTAGTGGCGCCCTATTTAGTGTTGTTCTAATTTTAGCTTCTTTTTAGTGTTGCATGAAGTATCACTTTAGAAGACCCATGGTCATTTCTCATTACCCTACCCAGTCCTAAGACTGCCTTTCCTTTAAATACTTCTCTTAGGAAAGGGTTTTTGTAGATACTCACCCACCTCAAGGTGAGATTACAAATTTTGTTTCATCATTAGGCGAATATAGTCAGGACCAGTTAAGCTGGCATATGATTCACTGCGGTAAATTATAAAAAATCTCAGATAAAATTTGTGTCTGTCATCTAAATATGTAACTACATGTGCTAGAATAAAATGGATAGGAAGAAGTAATCTTAATATTTATATAACCTCAAATTTGTGTGAACTGTCGCTTTTATTTTAAAGTTTAAATGATTATTGTTTGGTTGTAGGGTTTTTAATTATTTTATTACAAATATAAACAGCTCTTTTCGAAACTAAAAGGATTGGTTAAGCGCATTTAGAAGTAAATAAGCATTTCATATTACAACACCTACCCAACATCGACTTTTTGCTTTTGGGTATTCAAAATGCTTCGAAATAAAAACCTTAGGTTCCTAACCCACCAAATGATTTTAAACGTTATAGTTTATTTTGAAAGAAAGCGTGTAATAGATGTACTTTAATTACGTTTGGAAATGTCGTGCAGATACAAAAAAATATATGAAACGCAATAAATATAATTAAGGAAACATTTCTTTAGCAAACTTCTGAAGCTGTGGTGTTAGCCTCAGGACTTTAACTAGAATTAAGAAAGTGGGCTCGCCAGAAACAAAATCAACCAAATTGATTGGGTAGAAAAAGCAATCGCACAAAAAGCAAATCTCGCAATGTCAATGATTTTATAAACGATGCATTTAAACAGAAACTTTACAAGATACACTCCAATTCAAACGTAATATTATGAAACTAAATTTCACAATAAATACCCATTACAGTTTTATATATTTAGAACTTCATGTAACTGAAAAACACTCCAAAAAAAGCTTGCTACAAATGAAATATGTAATTTGTTGTTATCGCTTGGCTTCATATACTTACCAAATGTGGACTTAGATTTATTGCACAGAATAAGATGGTTTTATACCTGATACATTCCTTTTGTTTTTTTTAAAGTCACAAAAAGAAGATTGTCATGGAGATATGAACACAGGATTGTTTATAAAATGGTCCAAGAGTGATTAATACCAAATTTAAGCAATCCAAAAGTAGTAGTGCTGGATAATGCTTTACATTTTCCAAGATTAATGGCAAAGATTGCTAAACACCTCTTCAAACATAGAGAAGAGGAGCTAATCAATTATTACCGTCGACATAACATCTTTTTCAACACATCATTGTTAAAAAGTGAATTATTGGTATTAGTAAAGAAAAACCTCCAACCAAAATCCAAAATATACCAACTCGATGAAACTGCATCATACAGCGGCCATAAAGTTCTAAGGCTCCCTACGCATCACTGTCAAATTAACCAGTCGAATTAATATGGGGTAAATGCTAAGCCCATTGCAATAAAGATTTAATGAAAAATACATTAATGATAATTATGCACAATTAATATAGGGTGAAGCGCTTGGAAGAATAGATTGCAAATATTGGCAAAAATGCATTCTCCGTACAGAAAAATGTCTGAAGCAAAATAGAAGAGAAATTTGGCGTGGTACAGCCTATTATTATTGATTTTAATAGTTTTCATGAAGGCAGTTCAAATTTAAAGTAATTGAGAAATATGCGATTGAAATAAAGTCCAGCATTTATTATTTCTATTTTATTACATTCTACTATCTGTTTAGTAGTAATTCAATAAAACGGGACGAAACGTCTAATTATTACAAGTTCACGATTTCATCATTATCATTAGGTGTTCTGTCCTGGAACTGGTTAGACGTGTGTGTTTACCTCCGTTGTTTCCTATTCTGACCTAACCTACACGTTTCCATGAAATTCCCACAGCCTACATCTTTCAATATCTGCGTACAATAGTCTAATCTATACCTATCTTTACTTATCTCTTGTTTCTGCTTGTAATATATCCCGCACCGTTCCTCAATTGACTTAGAATGTGTCCTGTCCTTCTATTTCTTATATTTTCTGTTTTCCATAGATATCTTTCTTCCCCCTTTATTTCTAAAACCTCTGTTATTAACTTTGTCTGTCCATGCTGTTATCATCACACACTTGAAGCACCACATTCCAAAAGGCGTCTACCTTTTTCCTGTCTGCTGCTCCTACTGTCCGTCCCTATTTCATCGCAACACAGTACTGTGCTACACATATACTTTCAACAATTTTTTCCTTGTTTCAATATTTGTTGTCTTCGAACATAGGCGGCTCCGTGGCGTAGTGGTATGTGTGTGACTACTACGCCCTAGGTCCCGGGTTCGAATCCCGACACGGTCCGCTTGAAAAATGTTAGGCGAGCATTTTTCACAAAAATACACCCTCGTTCGGATAAGAGGTAAAATGGAGGTCCGGTGTGTGAGTGTTGTCACGCACGTTAAAGATCCCTACCTTGCTTGGAACAGCAAGGATTCGGCAAAATTCAAAATTTTCCAGGTAAAAAAAAAAACTCGCTTCCTGGCCAATGTAGTACCTTCGGGTGGAGCATTAGAAAATGTCTTCGAACATAGTCGTTGCTCTTTCTTGTTAGATACAGCTCGGTTCTGCTTCTATTGTTTTCTAAATATATACCCTATTTCACCGATATTCGGTGGCATGGGAAGGGGGTTAAGCAACCTGCAGCCACCAAGATCTCCCATCGCCGAATTAATAGTTTTCAAATGAATCCGTTCGCACAATCAACATTAGTTGAGAATATTACAAAACCAATACCTGTAATTGTTTATAATAGTCATCAGGTTTAAGTGCAAATATTTTTATTCGTCATTAGGCTTTCCGTCTAGGAACTGGTTAGACGCGTACCTCTATTGATTTCTATTCTGAGCTAGTCTACCCTTTTCCCTGACGTTCCCACAGTCTAGATACAGCTCGGTTCCCGTCTATTGTTTTTATATATATATATATATATATATATATATATATATATATATTGCTGTGATAACGCAGGCCCTACGCAATATTTAATGTGATATTTCACTTATATTAAGCCCCACAAATTGGGCAGATATATTTATGCTGTAATTTATTCTTTTATTGCTCAAGCACTTGTAAAAATGTTAATTTATACATAATTTTGCCTCGACTAGCTGATTCAATTAAATAAAGCAATTCTACAATACACAGTATAATGATGACAACCTTTTTAAATATCTTCTCCCTTTTTAAATTATTTACATCTGTCAGATTTTTAGAAAATAAAGCCAGCAAAACGAGCTTTTTATTATATTTATTTTTTTATTCTATTATATTATATTATTATTATCATATTATATTATTATTATCATATTATATTATATTATATTATATTTTGAAACGTTTCAAGATATCTATTACTTTTCATAAATCTATACAAGAAACCCCAATTTGTCGGCTCTTACACTTTGAATTATTATTGAGATAAAAACAGTTTTTAGAAATAAATCAAATCCAAATATCTAACCTGATGTAGTTCAGTAGATGCTCTGCATTCCCAAGAATTGAAGTCGACATCCAACCAAATTAGTATCCAGATCATTATTGGTGAGTTTATTCCAATGAAAGGTTTTTCATTTCCGTAATAGAATATTTACCATCTTCAGATATTAACAAATTGCTTGAACAAGCAGCATTCTCCAGAGTCTCGTATCCAAAATTGTATTTAAGATCGTAATTAACAGGAATCGTAACCAGATCTTTATTAGGATCGTTATTTCGATTGTAATTTAAGATGGTGATTAAGATGGTAATTAAAATGTTAATTACGATGGTAATTAAAATTGTTCTTGAGATTGTAATTGAGATGGTAATTAAAAGCCCTGTTTTATTTATTATTAGAAATGGTATAATTTCACTAAATCTTATCTACTTACGTCCTTAGAAGTACGGTTCGCTTGCACAATTACACACTCTTTAATTTTCACTTTTAATTTAATTTACTGTTGACGTAAATATCTAGCACTTTCAAGTATAGTGACTGCCCAGTTTGTAAAGTATACTAACTCGATATTCAATTGTCATGATATTTATAGGATCGGCCTTTTGTTTGCGATTCGTTGACTCCACGTGCTGGGCGAGACAAGTGTCTTATGTCTTGTTATTTTGGGAAACTTTACCAATTGTGTAGTTCAATTGCATAAAGCCATGCTAAGAATGTCACGTAATTCATTATTATATCTCACATTTAATTCAGAAATCCCAGGAATCTTTGTTCATAAAATCACGTACTATTGTTGTTGGCCTTATTCTAATCTGAATGGAATACATTTGGTGTTTGTTTGTTTCCTAATAAATTGGATTTTTGAACAAATGTGATACTTTTAGATCACGTACGCTTTTAAAATAATGCATAATTTCTAAGTGCGTTTAAGATGATATATAAACGCACTTTATGAATATTTATCTAGCCAATTCATGCAGGTTTTTCACTGATTTAATTTCAATGCGTTTCGTTACATTTTTAAATTCTTATCTTTGCTCATAGCTACTCTTGGATATGTGTTTTAATCGCATGTGCTCTCAACTAATAATATTTATAATGACCTATTTACTCTTCTAATATTTGTAATTCTGTGCTTTTGTTACTTGTGAGCTTCTTTTGTTTATTCTACGACCCTATGACTTAACATACCCCTAAATCAACCCTATAATTACAGCAATATATATATATATATATATATATATACCCTGTCGCCGATATTCAGTGGTATGTGAAGGGGATTAAGCAACTTACGGCTACCAAGATGCCCGAACACTTAGACATTTGCCGAATTAGTAGTTTTCCAGTAAATCCTTTCGCACAATCAACACTAGAGAATATTGCAAAACCAACACCTGTAGTTACTTATAATAATCATCATTCATCAGGTTCAAGTACAATTCCTTTTTTCGTCATTAGGTTTTCCACCTTGGAACTGGTCGGATGCGTATGGTCTTTCAAAATTTCAACGACCTGCGCAGAAATCTCAAATATTACTGACAAAACTAAAGACCAAAATTAAAATATAGTATTGTGTAATGATAGCGACGGCTCCAACAGCGTTGACATTATTGCAATATAATTTTAAAATCGATGTTACCATATGAAGATTTTTTATACATTTTTCTGTTCTGCATTACACCACGTTACAGGTTATATTTATTAGATTACTCTGTTCTAAATCATATTTATTATTTTGATTAAACCTATGTTTATTAATATAACAAAAAGTCACGTGCTTCTATTATGAAAGTGGCTTATCTATATTAACCTTATCTAATCTATGTTCCTAACTTACCGCCGAGCCGATACTGCATATTGTAGACACTTATTTTTGACATTTGGAATTCCTGCCTATTTCTTCCTGTTTTCTGTATTTTGTTTAATTTCCCTTTGTTAATAATATTTATAATTTACAATTTGTAGAAATTAAAAATTATTTATAATGGTCATGTAAAAGCTGTTACAATTTGTATGTCATCTTTCAACAATAATTACATGAACTAATTTATAATGCTAGAGATACGTTCATTTTGTATTAATTCAATCGATCTAACGTGGTGAATCATACGCTAACTTATCTGGTCCCGACTATACCAAACTAATCTTAATTTAAAAAATACGATTGAATTAGGTGATTTATTTCCACTTTATTTTCAGAACATTTTCGAAACTTGGCAGGATTACAAATGTAAACAGAAACAGGTTTTCACCTAAAATATTTAAATCTATTATATTTCTAAATACTAATTTATAACTGTATAAAAATGTTATTTTGTTGCTTTAATTTTATTACATGCACATTTAAAAGCTATTCTTTTATTAGCCCGTGTTACATACCAATCCAGTGTTGCATGTAGAAGTGTCAACCATGATCACGTCACGTACATTCAAGTATCATCTATAATCGAAAGTTCCAATAACCGTTTGATACTTATTTTTATTCATTCGATTATTATTATATATTGATGATGCTCTGCACTAGAATTGGAGCATTTAAATATTATACCGTTAGTGGGATTTTGCTTACAAATCATATTGGAATATTTCGCAAGTTTTTCTCTGATAATCATCAGCTCCTCCATTCCTTGACAGATTCGTAACTAACTGTACGTAACTGTATGGAAGAAAAAGAGCGGTTCGTCAACATTGCATTTCTTCAGGAAGAAATTATCAACAACAAAGATTTTTAAACACTTATTAGCTATAAGAAGAAATAATAACCTAGACCTTTATGCAAAACACAAATAATCATTTGAAATCGAGCTAGTAATTGAACGATGGAAAATATAAGGTCCCGGCAGGATAAGAACCCGTATCTTCGGATTTCACCAATAGGGCGTAATTACCAAAAAAATTTCGAATTGAAATTTGAGCTTCTGAGAATCAACCCTGCTTAGACGTAAATAACGATGCTGAAAAAATTAGGCCAATTGTTAATAGACAGGGTGTTTTTAGAAGAAATTTTCTAAAATTGTCAAAAGTAAACTACCTTTATTTTTAAAAATATCAAAAACATTTAGAAAAAATTTTTACAATGAAAAGTTATGACAGATTGTCACTTTTAAAACAAACCGCTCACTTTGATATTTTTATTTTTCACATCAAGTAAATGTTTTTGATATTTTTAAAAATAAAATAAAATATATATATATATATATATATATATATATATATATATTGATGTGATAATGAGTTCACAAGAGATCATTGAGACCACATTCTGTGGGAAAAAACCGATCCAAAGCGCAGAAAAGTAAAATTTTCCAATATTTAATTTTTATCCTGTATAAACGTATAAATGTAATCCCATGTAAAATAAAATGCTTTAAGTACATATAGCATTGACACATACCATTTAAAAACGAAGCCCAGCTTTAAAATCCATGAAAAGATGCATCCATTGATTTCAGATCCGTGTGTAAATAATTATTCTAGAAAAATATCTTCTAAAACACGTTCTATTGCATTTATAAAGACCGTAAAACAAGTCTAGCTGCTTTAAGAACATTACATAACTTCATATCAAGTTATCTTCTTTAGGATATATCATTCAAAACAAGTTCCAGACGGAGAAAATACAAACATTCGTACTAAAATACAAGATGCACAATGTCCATACTTTTTAAAAATTTCATATAATAAAAATAATACACTGCATTTATTGAAACACAAATAGTTCAGAATATTCAAATTCATTATATTTACGAAAATACTGCCGTCCTTCGAAAGAGTTCTGAAAACTATAAATCATAAGCAAATAACAAATAATTAATTATATAGTATGAATGACCGGCCCGATTCGCGGAAAGAGATAACATCCAAAAAGACTATAAAACCAGATATGATAACGAATTTTAATGGCTATACAGAAGCTCGTGGAAGAGAGATAACACAATTGTTTTATTCATCAATAAAGGATGGGAGACGTTTATGGTCGCTATACATTTTAAAGGGGAACAAGAATATCTGTCGAAAAAATTAGAAGAAATAAAAAGGCAGAATACGTTCTAAGGCATTTTAGGGGAATAATATAGGATATATTACAAGCAGAGATAGGAAAACATATGTAGATGTAGACCTAGATCAGATAGCGATAGATGCAGACTGTGCAAAGTTCAGGGAAATGGGTAGGTTAGTTCAGAATAGCAAACAATAAGGGTATGCGTCTAACCAGTTCCAGGACTGAAGACGTAATCTTGATGATGAGACTCAGATACTAATTGCAAATCACTTTCACGTAAGTCAAAGTGTAATTTGTACGCTTTTGAAAGATCGGTCGTTTAAAAAATAACTCTTGGTCAAAATGGATTTTTGTTAATTTGAGCAGAAAGGCAAGCTCCTGCCAGTGGTTTGGTCATTGTTCTTTGGTAGCTACTAGTTTACTAGTAGCACATATCTGTCAGTAACTAGCATTTGAAAACGTCTCCTTGATAGCTGTTTCAGATCAGGACGCCTTTTAAGGAAAGTTGCATTAACTCAACTAGAATGGGTAACGGCATGTCTTAATTGGATCGAAAATAGAGGTTGGAACGTTCACTGGCGAATTAAGGTAGGATTGGCACTCAAAGAATGGCGAATGAACGTATGGCCGTTAGATTTCAGTAGTCGTGACACTGCAAGAAGTTTGAGGAGGTATCTTCACTGTAAGGAGGATACGAGTATCTATTTCTAAGGTTGTACTAAACTTTTGGTATTTCCCGGTACGAATTAATGATGTAGTCGTTGTGTTTGTTGACGAAGTTATTAACAGCAGTGTGATATTTTCATGGTAATATAGGAAAAAATGGACGTTTCCGCTCAGGAATGAATCGGAGCATCATAACACTTCGATATGGCTTACTTTTCAATTTTTCCTTTGCTTTCGACCTCAATCCCATATTGTTGAGCGAGCATGATTAGAATCAACTGCAATGGGTTTTATTCCCCTCCCGCTCGCGACTAGATGAATTTCTGAATAAGCATATTATTGCTGCAATTATTCAGCAAATTTATCAGGGAAATACTTTTATAAGTATGATAAGAAAATGCTTGGACTTATATGTATTAACTCTCTCTCAAAACTAGTTGTATGTAAATTTGACCGCTTTTAAAGAAAAACCAAATGCTCCTGGGCTACAAGTGGCACTATTAATTAGTATTGCAAGCAAGTAGTTCCATTAGGGAACTTTAACATAGACAATTTGAGTGTGTATAGAAATGGGCGTATGCGGTCTAGAATACAATACAATTATTTCAAAAAGCATATACATAGTAACAAGTGCACGTGCCGCTTAAAAACCCAGTCTTATACTTCTATTGTTTGTTTCGTATATTGAGAATTCATAATGGGTGCTCGAAATCGAACATGCCACACAAAATACACAGTTATCATAGCCAAGAGCGCATCATTCTATTTAAAATAATAGGGAAATCAAACCGTAAATTTAAAATCGCAAACACACGCTTGGTATTATAATTTGCCAATAAATTTCATTGGAAAATAAACGACGACAGCAATACATGTAGTGCAATAGAAGAGCAATTTGCGACAAGCAAACCACATCGGTAAATAAATACAAGAGTCGTCCATATGAGATACTGCATAAACAATTCCCACAAAAGGACGTCCAAACCATGCAGCATTTGCATTCACAACGTTTTTCAACTATGAATCAATTAGGTACATCATTATAATAAAACAATGCAGAATAATGATGACGAGCCTGAAAACCAGCGCGTGCTCATGTCCATCCTATGGATCTGGGAAATATCCCCGGGCATTAGGGCCGACTAACAAAAGCATTGTTACAATACACACGGGAAAAGTGTATATTGCATGAGGACGCACTTGAATTATAAACATCTCTAAATCATAAAGTTTTCATCTACATACACGAAAATGAATTAAAATTTTACAGCAGTTATATTAATAATGAAGAGGCCACGCTGTTTCTCTACATTTCGGTCAGTAGTAATGCGATCGAATTAAATAATTAAAGGCAGGCATCTGTATTTCAAATATTAATTAATTTATTAACCAACATGCAAGAAACGCAGCTGCTTCTCAACAGTTGCGATTTTTGATTATTAGAAATTTTATAAATGAGTGGGTAAAAGCAAGATTTCTAGGATAAAACTGTCATTTATCTCCCGAGCGCGTTATATTTTTGCTATACTTTATATCCCTAAAATTTATTCTAATTAGTTTGTACGCTTCGTCAGCCTTTCCTATTTCTATCTTAGTTTGCACTTTGCACATTTCACCAATCCATCGTTCTTTAGCTTTCTTGCATTTACGAATAATTTATTTTACGGCTTTGTCTCTCTGATTTTTGTTTCGTCTGGTCTATTTTGTATTTCGCCTTTCTTCTATTAAAGTCAGCATATTCCTTGTCACCCATGGTTTCTTACTTTCTCTTTATTTGTACTTCAGAATGTATCTGGTCACATTGTCTAAGCTGGATTTAATGCTATTCCATGCTGCTTCTACTTCCTTATTATCAGAAATTTTCCCAATGTCTTTCAACAATTTGTTGACTTTTTCTTATATCTTTTGTGGGCATCTGTATCTTTTAGTTTTTCAAAGTTAAATTGCCCTTTTCCGTTCCTTTTTTTCAAATTTTTAAATGTAAGCGCGGCTATGTTGTGTTCAGTGTCTATATCTGCCTCCGAGTAGCTTCCGTAACCTTTTACTTAATTCCTAAACCGTTGTCGATCTCCCTTACTTCTTAAATTTTCGTGTCCTTTCACGAATCTTAGTATGTCTTCGATATTTTTGTAGATCGCTTCTACCTCTTCCTCACTGTAGCTACATGCGAGCCTGCAAACTTCTATTATTACCGTATTTGCCGGTTTAGAATCTAATCTAACCATAAGAACTCTTTCGTTCTTTTGTAAGTAGTTTTCTACACAATGTTGTATCACTTTTCACATAATTATCCCCACGCGCGAATTTCTTTCCTCCGATTCTGTAATGAATTACCCTAAAGTCTTCGCTTCAAAATCCCCCGCCTCTGGCCAGCGAACTTCGCTAACTCCTATTATGTCTAATGCGAACCGAACCTATGGAGTTCAATTTTCAAATTCTTTAGATTCCTACTTACTTCATGCTTTTAACATTCCACATCCAGACTCGCAAAATGTTCCCAGTTCTTCTTTTTTTCTTATTGGGCTTGCCAGTAACATCTTCCAAAGTAGTCCTCTCCTGTAGAATCCGAATGGGGGACTATTTTAACTCCAGAATCCTTTACACCAAAGCATGTCATCATTTTTGAAAACGTTTTTGGTATTCTGTGTATTTGTGAGGTAATATGGTGGTTTTCCGTTGCCTTCCACATCGCAGTAGTATGTTTTAGAATGCCATACCGACCTCTATGGTCTCAGCCACTCTATGGACTGAAAGTAATGATGCCCTTTTGCGGGGACATGTCTTAGTCTGGTTCCTTACTAAAAACCCCAATAATTTGCTTAAACCTATACTTCGATTCTTTAGTTCACTGAAACAATATTGAAATCATACAAAGAATATTTTAAATCTAACAAAAATTATAATTTCTGAGTAATCATTGACCCATACTAAATTAGAGTTCAAAATCTCTTTTATAATCATTATGGATATTCAAAATTAATTTCATTCAGCAGCAACTCCTTCATTAATCATATTATGTACAAATTTAGTCCATATAAGACATCGGATATAAACTTATCTGATCAGTTGGGTTTAATAAAAGGTATTATTTAATGACAAAACCCTATTGCAAGCTGCCACTCCCTCAATCGAATTATCGAGCTTGTACAAATAGATATGTCTTTTTTTTTAAATTTTAGTACCAAGTAGTTTTTTATTTTACCGTGTAGATTATGCTGATCCGTTGCATGGCCTACAATTTGGCACATATACATCCATTTACGTCCAAAATAGTCAAAAATTTTCCAGTAAATACCATTGAACATCAAAATTGTATTCCAAATCCATATACGCTTATATTCCAATACAAAAAAACTTTATCTTGCAGTAGTAAATTAATATTCATTTATTCTCCATTTTTGAAACAATTACAACGTACTTCACACAATCTTATTTAGTTCTGTACATTTAAAGCACTTCTCCATCACACGATAAATAGGTTCACTACTACTAATTGTAGTACATGATGTACTGCAACGTGACGTTTTAACAGCTGACTATCAACCACCGCCTTAATCCGCTTTTAATTGGTTATATAGTCGAGCCTTCGTAATACGTCGCACATCTAGAAGCTTCAAGGCAAGTCCACCGAACTTTAGTTGTCGTTTCTATGTCTTCATTGGTTGAAAATATAAGGTCACCCCTTACGTAAGCAATCTAGAAAGTGAATGTTTATTCGTGAACTTTTTTCAATTGGTTGGATTTGAAGGCATGATGCAACATTTACAGAACTGACGTCCTCCAACAGCCCGACTCTATGCTAATTAATACCGCTTACCGATCTTTATTTTATCTTTATAACTTACATGATTTATCGCTGTAGTCAATTGTTTTATCTTATTATAGCTTCTAAAATGAACGTTCATTATTTACCTTTACTGGACCATTCTAGAAGGTCAATACACTTTCAATTTTCTTTGAGTATCGACTGATATTTTGAATGGATAACGCTTGTTATTAACTGAATTAACCTTTCAAAATGAATATTATATACGTGCTTTCAATAAAAAACGACCGTATGAAATTAAATATGGTACACGGGACCTTACATAAATTGGGTTTTATAATCTTTTGAAAACGCGATCACAATAATTACGCATTTATGCAATCGAGTGCTTTATAACAAAAAAATGTAGATAAAGTTCCTTGGAAATCGTCCCTTTACGCGTGAAATACACTATTATCCCAACCTAAAGGAACGATTAAGTTACGTAATAAGAATGAAAATCCCTCAATCACGGGCTTATGCATTTATTATTCAATATACCGAGTGGTTTTAATATATACATTATGCTATACATAATTCGAGCTTGCCTAAATTTTTTCTAGTTTTCTCGAGTTTGCGGCGTCAAACCCGAACGAAATTATGCTAGATGACTCTTTGTTGACCTCTAATCAGATCAATATATAGACATTGTTGTGACCAGCCTCTACGTTGGGAGCCACAAAAAATGCTGTGACTTTAGTACAGCCAAATTGTGTTAATGAGGATGTAATAGAAATGATGAAATTACTATCTTACCGTGTCCTTTTCCTTCTCCTGGCTAGTTCAACGAAAAATATGTTGTGGATTTTATCAAAACAAATAAAACACAGAAATTTTAAGAAACAATAATGAGCAGTCTTCTATGCATTCAAAAGCATCTAAAGAATCTCTTATATCCAACAGTTATAAATAAGGGATATAAAAACAATTTACAGCTAAAGCTTAGACAGAAAAATTTACCAAATGACTGCGTACTTATTGAAATAATCTTTACTTAATCCTTGTTAACAAGTACATAACCAAAACATCTTCCATGTGAGTCACAAAAATTCTCTTTAAAATTTTCGGGATAATTTACCTAACCTTTTATTACCTCGGATGTCAGTGTAATTGGCCAACGACGCTGGGCAGATAATTTAGCAAAGGTCAAAATGCTTCAAACTCTGACCTCAATATTGCTGGAAATTATTCCTTGATAAATAATTTTTATAAAATTAAAATCTTATTCTAGCTGAATTTACTGAATTATCCTATTAGGTTACAAAAAAAATCATACTTGTATTTGGTATTGTCAAATAGCGCTTTTAAAAATCTCATTTCGATTGTAATTAACGGCATTAAATACTTTCTAGTTCCACGTCAAATCTTTATTTATAACAAATCTTGATCTTGAAATATTAATTTGTAAAGTGCATTTATTTTTATTTGATTAAAATCAGCAAGATTATTAATATTATTATGATAAATCTTCATTATACTTTATCAAATAATTACGTTTGATAACTTCTATGTTACTTGTGGAACGCCGACAGAATAGATTACAAATTACTCGAAATGTAGATTGCATGTCGTAAAATAAAGTAAATAATAAAACTCTACTCGAAACTTACATGTTGTTTGACTTTAGAATGCATGACCCCGTTCTAATTCATTTCCGTCTATATACTACAACCATCTCCGTCATGTTCTCGATTCTTCTAGTTTTATTTCGAAGCATGACACATCCATCCGGATGCAATATTCCATCTCGGTTTCTCTTCCTTATTTCTAATTAATTGCGGTCGATATAATTTCTGGTTTTCGTAAAAAATTTCCATTCCTTGTTAATGCACGAAATCAATGATCGCAATCGCTTTCTTGTGATTTAATTAGGGATTATTAAAACGCGTCTTATCTATTTTATGACCTTGGGATAGTAGCGTTTCTTCGAATTACAGCGTATAGTCATTGCTAGAAAAATAATTAGCTTATTCAATAGCTTTTAGTAGAACATTTCTCGAAACCAATGACGTATTCTCTTATTAAATAATGCAAACATAATTTATTCCAAAATTAATTCGAATTAGCTTCTTTGAAAGAAGGCTATTCTTTATTAAAAACTCATAAAAATGGTATTTTTAACGAGGATGGATTATTTTATGTAATTGTAGATGAAGATTTTCTAGTAAAGCAGGAAGTTCTGTCTCTACGAAAGCTGCATGTCCGGCGCCGTTTCAATTTTGATCAAAGAAAACAGGACCTGCGATTTGATTTCCAATAATTGCGCACTAAACAATTACTTTCCAAATATGCTGGTGATCAATTTATCTCAACCAGTTGGAATTATCGTGCGACCAACAACGATAGTTCCATGTATTGATACTAACATCGTTTTTGAATATAGATTTGTCAGAAAATAAAATATTTTGGCAGAAAGTACGTGGTTGTTGTCTTAGCCAATTCCAAAATGTAAGCCGACTTCGGAAATCAGCATAAGTTAAAGCTTGACGAAGGGACATTCGGTAAGAGAGAATCAAGTGCTAACTGGATAATAGTATCATTTACGCCAGAATCTATTTCTCGGCGCCTCAAGGAATTATGAGGGTTCAATTTTGTCAATGCAAGAATACCAGCTTATCTTTCATCTCTAACGGCACGCCTAATCCGTCGACCTTTATTATAATGAGGCTGCACGACTCCTTCGGTTTTGAATCGGTTAGCCTATCGGGAAAAAACGTTGCTTAAGCCACTTGTGGCATTGTGACATGTTCATTGTAAACTCCAGATATCTCCTGTATTATTAAACATGGACATAAATAAATAAATACATGTTGTCCAATAAATTGCTCAAAGTTTCTGCCTTGATGTTTCAAACATAATTCCGTACGACCCAATATTCTCTTGATGTTGCTGCTTTTATTTGACCTTCACTCAAATTATTATATACCACTTGTATTGTTTTTTAAATCTTGAACATTAATAAGTTGATCTGAGTATACAACAATTTTTAAATGCCCCATAAAAGAAAGCACAAAGAAGTTAAATCTGGGGATCTTGCCGGCCATAGAATTATTCCATAGGCACCAATCCATGGGTTTGAAAATATTTCATTGAAGTATTGTCGAACAAAAATGACATTGTTGGTGCACCATCTTGTTGAAAATTCATATTTTTCAGCGTGGCTAATGGAGCATCGATTTTACAAACAATGAACGCAAATTAAGCAAGACTTTTAATTCTTTTGTTTTTAGAAAATGTAATTTCAATTAGGACAGTTAACATTATCAATTAAAGCCAACTCAATTAAAACCGTATAACCCGCATAAATATGTAAACCACTGAAATAAAAGATTCCATAAAACATACAATATATTGTTCATAAATAAATACGCCGTACAATAATCGTATATATGTGAAACTGAAAATTATGATTAAAATAAAACAAAAGCCACAGAATATACATTGATGAAACAAATTAATGCGTAAGAAACGCAGAAATCGTTAACTTGCAAAACCATATCTAAACCATTGCTAGACATTCATGGTCTTCGCAACAACGCAAAGTACGTGACTTTTGTGTTGGCGTAACAATAACCTTTTATTCAGCATAGATAAAATAAGTTACACTGTAAGAACGTCAATTTGTAGAAGAGAAAATAAAGGATAACAACTAAGCTTGTCGAATCGGAAGATAAGTTCAAGAAGGAAGTTCAACAAGTAGAAGTTGAAATGTAACAATGACAACATGTAGAGTAGTAGAGTTACACGTTGGTGTGTTTTGATGTGCAATAATGCAATAAATCAGCTTCACGTGTTCTTTGATTTTTCTGTTGCGCCGGTGGAATAAGCATCCATAACTTAACTAATAAAAAGCAAATAAAAGTAAGGATTGAAACCTGAGAGTTTTCAACCGTCCATAAACGGGAATTTGTCATTGCTTTATGTGAATTAGTGACCTAGTAGGAATGTGAAACATTGGTGTTCCTAGACGCCGTTGATCAAGAGCTGTACAATAAACTGTGAGTAAATAAACATTGTTAAATGATGCAGAAATAAGTTATTGCCAAATTGAGATGCGAACTATATATGGTATCCGTTTATTTATAAAAGGTTGACATAATTTTAACACAATTGTTTGTTGGAAATAGCGATCGGCTAAAGTGCCTAGAACTAGAGCTTGTTGAGTTTTATGTATTCTAATGCAGGAAATTGAAATTAGAATATTTTTAAATGATTAATTATGGTGTGCATGGTAATTTTTAAGGAAGGTAGTTTTATATGTGGTGTAGAGCCGGTTGAGAAGTGAACAATAACAAGTTGGTTTTTTAAGAGACTATGAAATGCAGACATGAAAAATTGTATTGGCCGACGTTCTACTTTATTGTTGACATTTCTAAAAATGGGATTCAAAATGCAGCTACATATATTCGCAAAACTGGAAAATCGGTTTTTTAATAGTAATATTACTTTTTGTTGTAAAATTTTCTTTTTTAGTTATACCTGGCTAGGTTGATGTTAGAAAAGTAAGTCATTTGGAAAATATGTGTATCCTTATGGTAGTTATTTAATGTTAACAGAGGTTAATTGTAGGCTGAATTTTATTTGGACTTACATATGAACTAGGTAGAAATAGATAAATTTGTGAAAGGATATCCAGCCACCCCAGTGATGAAGTCGTATTACAGGGAAAGCCCCCTATTTAAAAAATTTGTTTGAGATGACAAACTGTAATAAGTATTTGTAAACTGTTGTAGAAAAAGGTAAAATATAAAGTGGCAGATTTAGAAAACCAAAAACAAAGGGATTGAAGGGGCAAGACGATTTGGCCCCTGTTAATTATGACACTAGAAAAGTCTTTCAAGGTAAGTGGTTTGTAACGTAGTTTTTGTATTTCAGCCATTTCAAATGTTTCCTTTTATAATTTTTTCCATAGAAACCCACTCCCTCGCCACTGTAGTAGGCTAGTGCATCCTTAAAATTGTTACGGGGTCTCAACCTTTCAGAGCAACTCTAAATTTAAAACGTACCGCTCATTTTACCCATAGCACAAGTATAGCAGTATGGTGTATGCATGGTACTTGGTACTGCATACACAAAACTTTGATTGGTAAAACTATAATTATCACTTTTAATTAAATCGCTAATACATTCTTAGTACGAAAGCAATTGAATTGAAATTAATGGGCGCTTACATTAAAGTGTAATTATTTATGAAAACTTTGACTTTTATATTCAAATCTCACGCGGTTTATTGACAAAACTTATTAAGTAACCTACAAAAAATTTTGAATCAAAATTGAAGCAGTGACGTAAACTAAAAAATTGAAAGAGAGTAATCGCTACCCTTATTTAAAACCACTAAATTAATATCATGAATTAATTTTTGAGAAATTAAAACATATCAATTGCAAAACTATAGTTAAAGTATCACTAAAAGATTTTGAGAACTGTGGACGTAGTTAAGAGATTAATTTGTAAATTTCAACTTTATCACTCCGCATTTCCAAAATCGTGTATTTTTGGAAATGAATTTCCTACCTAGTTTTGCATTACGCTGTTGTTTGAGAACAATCCAAGGGCACTAGTGATCAACTTGGTGAAGCTAGCGCGGATCTTCAACACTACAGTAATGCATGTTGTGTCAATTAACCGTTTAGTGGTTTTTAAAAGATGACTCGTCGAAAAACAATACGTAACGAAAAAAAATGGGGTTCTGTTGTATTGGTTCACGTGTCCATTGACAGAAAGTTACCGATTTTGGAAATGAACGCCATGAAGATCTTGATGTATAGACATATGATACGGATGATATTTATTATATATTAAAATTTTCCAAACACTACTTTGGAACCATCTGGAATCGTGAGCTATGTCCCGAGGATTAGCACCCACTAAAACTATCACGGCAATTTCATTATTTTCCCCAGTGACATAACATAATTCTATCCGGAAAACGCCGAGCACAGAGATTAATAGCACTATCAAGACTCCTGCCAGCTTCTCCATAAAGCAGAACCATTTCAATAATCTTTTGTACAGTTAAAGACTCCGTTCTGAAGTAGTATCAACAACCTAACGGAAACAGGTCTTTTTGTTTACGAAATAAACTTTGATTAAATAAAATGAGTTGTTTCTTAAAATTATTTCTTTCTCTTGTAGGTTTATTTACAGGAGAAAAAAACAAAGCAAAACCATATCAAACACGAAGACAAGAAATAACATAAACGTTATATGGGAAACTTAATGGAACATTTTCTTACAAAGCATTTTGACATGAGAAACGAGAGTTATGGGTTAGTGGGCAGAAGTAAATGAGGCGGAAAGTGTATCTTCTGTTAGTTCGTCGCAGGAGCAGCAGGGAGATTGAGTTATGTGCAGCTGATGTAGTTTGGAACGAAAGAGGCCATGCCCGTTAAGAAGTTGGAAGGTGGTTGGGTATGAAATTGGGGTGTGGGGTGGGATGTCGGAGGTGACTGGGAAAATTTCATATGCGTGCCTTCCTGTGTGAGAAAGGGTCCAGGATTCTTGCCAGGAATGGATTAGGAATCTGTGAATGAGGGTTTTAATCTCTGTCTTGGGTAGGGTGTTATATTCGTCCGGGTATAGGGTCCTGTCGTGAAGGGTGTTGGTAGGTTTTTTCAAGTTTCGGATTTGGGCACAGGAATGGAGAGTAAATTCATTGGGAGGTGTGTATAAGAGGGCGTAGAGTGCGAGGGTGGAGGCTGTTCTATAAGCTCGGGAGTAGAGAGAAGGATGATTGTGTCGAGCTTGTGTCTTGCGCAGAGGGAGTTACAGGAAACCAAGTGTCGACAGCGTAGCGACTTATTGAATGTTGATTCGGTTGAGGGTAAGTTTACGCGCGGGGTTTGTAAGACGAACTGATTTCGGAAAAGAGAGGTGGAGTTTGTGGAGGATGAATTTGGTTTTTGTGCGAAGATTCAAAAGGTGGGTATTGATCCACCCAAAAGTAAAACGTTTGGAATAATGACGATGGAAAAGCTACTTTTCGACGAGTCAAAAATACCGCCGTCAACATTTTGCTCCGTTACAAAATATTTAAGCCTTCTAAATCTAAATTACTATTGGCTTTGTCAAATAGTTGTCTATCAAATCCAATGCGGATATACAAATAGCAGTAACCATTTAAAAGCGGTACAACAAAAAACTGAACAGTAGATTAAACAGCAAAACTACGTAACCAGGCACACTTTCAAAAATCTGTGCTTGTTTTAGCCAAAAAAAATATATATTTTAGAAAAAAAAACAGCTCAAGCTTGCACGCTCGCAATTTACCACTAATCAGGGAAGCCATGTCGTAACTTTGGGTAATTACTTTTTGGGGTTCTTGATTTATTTTTTAGAAATTCTAATTCTTTCTCGATAATAGGTATCAACATTACAACCGTAGTAGAAGCGGAATTAATTAATTTCCTAAAACGTTCATGTACGGTGCCAGTTACATATCCCCCAAATTGATATGTATGTATATTTAAATGAAACTATTTAGTCTTAAGAAATAGATTGTTACATTGTATAATTGAAGGACACATTATAGAAGGTTAATGAAAGTTCATTAATAAGACGTGAGAAAGGAAGCAACGACTTTGTATTCCCGACGTAGTATGATACTTCAGGTGCAGGTCACAATAGACTATAAGAAACCAATTGTTTGAATTAATATTATTAAAAAGTAATACATTGTATTATATCAAGAAATAGCAAACATGAGATCTGCATTTCCCACAAGTGATGTAAGATCAGGGATTGCATAAATACCATGAGGAGCCCATGATGGCCAGTCACTCTCGAGCTTCAGAACTTTAACGTTGTTGGTTGTTCAAGCTAAACTCACCGTAATTTTAATTATTAATTAGCAACATTTAACTTTGATTACTTTTGAAACTAAGACGTTAATGAATATAACGTACAATTTGTCGAACCATTGTAATTACTGTTTAAATAAACTTGATAGAAGTGTTTTTTGGAAAAAAATCGTTTTTAGAAAGAAGCTCCAAAAGGCCCGAAACCAATCTTGCCTACTAAAATATATCTATGACCCCAATAGGGGTCTTGTTGACAGTATCCGTAGTTTCATTCGCTTGAAAAACGACGAAGCCCGCCAGTTGTACCTTACAATCTACAGCATACAACGGTTATTCAGTTTATGCCGCGCGCTGTACTAACCATCTATACAATACTTTACGCGAAGCAAATATTATTCTCTGTTACATTCACAAGGGTCCTGTCTACGTTAGATTCTAAGTGCATGATATCTGGCAATTTAGTTCCATATCTTTTCCGTGAGGTTAAATTGAAAGTCAGACGCACAGCGACCAAAAATTGCAAAATAGTCACGTTTCGGATTTTGTGTTTGTTATTTACAAAGTATTGCGTGTCCTTTCTATATGCCTAATTAACATAACACAAGCTTTTGGCTAGTAGATTATTGACCAATATGATCCAAGTGATATTTACTATAAAAAGTGCTACGTACCAAAAATGTTACCCGTGTAAACATTTAAAGAAGATTATAAATCGTAATCTATAGGCATTTTTTAATGAAAACGCTGTTACGTCCCAATTTTGCTTTTAAAATTTCCCTGGTTAATTCAATACCTGCTCGAATAAATTCCGTTGCTACTGTATATCCTTTAACATAATTAATCATATGTACGCTCTCTAATAATTCCTCAACTTAAATCTAGTTGCTTTGAAACGACAAGTTTATGCTACAATTAAATAGTTTATATCCTGTTTTAGGTACCCGTTATCTTGGTATACATTACGACCGCGTATAATTGATTCTCTTATGTTTCCCATTTAAAGACTTGTCGAGATGGTGGATCCTACTATTATTTAATAGCGTGCTTTCCAGTTTTAATCGCGCTTCGATAAGCGAAGATATTCAGTTCAAATTCCTGTCAACTGAACCAATTTTTAATTTGATTCTGCAGCTAGTACGTTGAAATATTTTCGACAGCGATGCACGTTTTGTAGTTCGACAAGTAAGAGGTATCTTGCGTGTATTCGCTTTTAGCTGGAGGCCAAATGGGTTCTTTCTTTATGTAGACCAACTGCTTTTGTCTGTAAACCAACTGCTTTTGCCCGCAGACCGCTGCTGCAGTTATGGTGGCAGGGTAAATAGATCCTGACGCCCGTGGCGTTGCTGAGTGGACTCACCCCCCGACGGATTGCAAGCTAAGTATCCGTACACCTCCAGGTATGCAACTCGTTTACTTTGTGTGTGTTAATGGTATATTCCGTATCAGCGTTTGGTGTAGTTACGTGATAAGAAACGTGACATTGTCGACATATTGTTTGTGGCCGTTAATGAATATTGTCGCTCTACAGGTGTGATGTACCATTGTTAAACATGTTGGACAGACACACGCTTATTCTTTTATACTGATTGGTTTACTTTACAAACGGTACTATGTACAACTTAAAAGATGTCTGACAAAAGCTCTCATTTTACAAAAATTAATAGGTGAAATTTTTAAAACGCTTGAAAAAAGCTCTCACATATTGATTTACTACTGATTAGTTTTATTTTGTGTAAAATACGAGATGCGCAAATCATATCTAAATTCCTAAATTGTCCGTACAATATAATTGTTTGCTGTGAAATAATACTTAAGCTATTGCTTTCGCTTGTTTGTACAGAATTCTTCATTTATTTTTATGTGTTAATAGATAATCGTGAGCGATGTACTTTTTTTCTCTTAGTTTGACCCCCCCCCCTCACCGCGTTTAATAGTTAGCATGATATTTACTTTTCTTCCGGCTACGTCTAGGTACGTAGCAAGACTTAGCTTTGAGACTACTGACATTTGGTTATAATTAATTTAATATGCATCTTACGGAAGCGAACCTGTAAAGTTGATCGAGTTTCTTACCAAAAAGTGTTCCTCTAGAGAAGTCTGGAGAAACACCATGAGTTTTAATTCCTTATAATAAAATTTTGTAATACGGTGCGGAAATAAACCAAATAGAACGAACTTTGGTCTTTAGTTATATCTTCTAAGTTTTTGTGTGTATAAGCAACATCATCTAGAGCGCATAGAAAAAAAGGTTACAGCATAGAAAGAAATATCTAGCGCACTAATCTATGTAAAATTTCAATTTGAATTAATCACTTCTAGCAATATTGTTTCACACGCTAAAAAAGAACAAATATTCCTGTGTAAAGTAATTTGTGATCCCAGCAGGAGAATACAAACACTCCTTTTAATAAAAATTAAATAAGGGAATGACTGTACACATTCTTCTAGTTAAGTCATTAGTTACATTTGATGTCTTACGGCTATGATGAGGTGTAGTCATGACACTGATTACATGAAAAGTACATAATGTATAACATGATAAATCAAATTTACATATAAAGAATTTAACGCCGAAATTATTGGGGATAGACACTCGTTTTCACTGAAAAAACTGCCGTAATAGAAAAATATGTTACTTGAAAATAAGTAGTTATAAGAATATGAACTTGAGAAAATTTTAAATAAAGATAATGCGAAAGCAGTCTAATTGTAAACTCAAAAGAGATATATTTGCCTGATCTCTAAGTAATAGTAAGTGCGTTTGTACAAACTGTATTAGGTTAAATGAGTATTAAAGGCATAAAAAAGTAGTGCTAATCCATAAAACAAAAAGTCTGTAAATAATAATTAATTTGATGATACAAAAGTACTGACTACGACATTGGAATTGAAAACTTATAAAACGTGGATTAAAACTAGACCTATAGAGATGAATAAATATCCTTTGCATTTATGTTGATTGGTACACCTAGAGCGATATGATGAATGCGATAATGATGGGGTTATCGAAAGGTTATGGGTTTTATAAGGACCACAATTATGACTTCGGATGCGATAAACTGTATCAACAATGTAACAATGTACTTACCGAAAGGCTCTATAGAACGAGAACTTGTTATTTAAAACACGCTTTCACTCACTTCGAATACTGTTCGGCAAGTCCTCCACTTTCTTAAAAATCATGCGCGTAGCAGGGTAGAACCTCACTCACTTGTCAATTGCTTATTGTACACGAAAAGTACAGGTATATACAAGGACGAAACATACCGTCCATCGAAATTACCAAAATGGTTAATTTCCCAACTATGAATTGTATGTATACGCCGGAAAATCAAAACAAACAAAAAAAACAACAATAAAGGTACGTTTAAGTATTGCAACGTACGCAAGAAATACATAAGTATATACAAAAAGTAAAAAATATAAACAGCTTAGTGTATAAGCAAAGCACAAAACTTTACATTGTGTGAATTTCTTTTGTATAAGGAATGGATAGGTACAAGGGTTAAAAGGACGAAATAAACCACCCACCGAAATTATCATACATGGGTAATTTCTTAACTCTAATGAACTATATGCAAAGAAATATAAGTAAAAAGAACAAAAATCAATAAAATTAAGTTTATGTAGATTGCACTGTGCGCCAAAGATACATACACAAGAAATTAACAATAAAGCTTATTGCATAGGCAACGAACACATCGTTACTATTGGCCTTTGGCATTAGCCTAAAGTAGTGCCAACGATCACAACACGAGCAATCTTCTCACGGTCTGGGTGAAGTGCAACAATTTTACCCAGTTTCCAAGGTAACGAAGGGGGATTGTCTTCTTCTACGAGAACCAAGTTACTGATATTTCACAATACAAGAGCGCGTGTTTTGTGCCATTTGCTGCGTTGATATATATTATAAAAGTATTCATTGCTCCAACACTTCCAAAAATCGTAATAAGGCGCCGGATTTATTGCCATCTGCACCTAGAAAATCTTGAGATTTTCAAATGGTTCAAAGCTGCGTACGGAGGGCAGTTAACAGTTTCAGCGTTAATAAATGTCCGGGTAAAAAAGCACTTAATTCATATGGATCCGTTGAATTGCTACAAAGAAGACGCGAGTTGAGTGCATCAACCTGTATGCAAATAGTGTTGAGTTCCTCGTACTCAAGCTTGCCAATAAACCGGCAGTGATGAGTTTTGACGACTTTGATACCACTTTCTACCAACCTAGAAAAATAAGGTGCGAATGCGAGACAAAAACTCCGTGTAATTGCCTCACCCTACACGGCGTTTTGCATTTTTAACGTTTTATAGCATTTCCTGTGTTCAGAAAGTTTTTTCAATAAAATGCTTAACAGTAGTTTTACAAGCATCCAATAATCCTCAGTGTATAGCTTTTTTTTCAAAAAAACTTATTTCACAAACAATAAGAAAAATTAACAAATTCACTGCGCATATCAAATACAAACTTATGTAGCCATCATAAAACTTACCTTTTCCTGTCTCCTTTTTTCTTGCATAGGCCTTGGACTTAATTCATCTTCGACAGATGCCATTCTGTTAAACTTCTGAGTTCTTTCCTTAACACTAATAGGTTGTTTATCACATTCTTGGTTTTGCATTTCACCGCCATCAACCGAGCCCTCCTTAGCGTCATCATATATTTCTTCGGATGACAAAGTCTCCGAAACTGGCAAATCGGCTTTCATTTTTTCTGCACTTTTACGCCTTGGGGGAACTTGGGGTAAACAACTTTCCTGAATAGACGCGTTAGAGGAACACAATGATATGTTATCAAATGAAATACTTGGAGATTCTAAAGGAGGTGGCGGAGGCGGTGGGGACCTATAAGGAGGGGGTTGTCTATTAGGTGGAGAACTATTAGGGCTATTGCTCGGCTCGTATAAGCGTTGAGATGGTGATAATGGAAGCCCAACAGAATTGACAGTTTCATAATATGACGGTTGTAATGAGGGTTGTAATGCTTCATGAATGAGAGCGAACTGAGGCCTTAATATCAAAAACTTTTCATCTCCTTCTGTTTTTGTGATAGCCAGAGTATTAATATGCTTCTTAAAAGCGGCACGTGCATCATCTGGAACAGGTAAAATAGATTTAATAAATGCACAATAACTTTGTAGAAAAAACTTTGTCTCGTATACGCAAGGATTTTTGTATATAGTAGAAAAGCATAAGTTATCTACAAAAAAAAGATCATAAGCAACTGCCCCATAGAATATCTATAACAAAATAGCATCTGCATTCATATCTGTAGGACTATCTGCATTTGTCATAGTGAGTTCGTTATATCGACGTCATCTATATTTTAGTATAAATAAACCACAAACTTTTTAAATGCATGTCTCATTTCCACGCAATTAAAAGCAATAAACTAAGATACATGAATAAATGAAGAACAATTTCAGATACAGATTTATGAACAGCTTCAAAATATAAAACAATAGATACAACTTCAACTAAAAAATTTGAGTTATATATAAACATATATATATATATATATATATATATATATATATATATATATATATATATATGCTGTGATAAGGGGTTGTTTAAGGGTGTATTCAGTAGCAAAGGTCGTGCAGTAACCATAGATTGCTATAGGAAGCAAAAAAGTGCATTTATTTAACAGAAAATTAAGTAATTTGGATATTATGTAAATAGTTAGCAATTAATACACTGTATATAGAGCATAATTAGTTTTAAAAGACGCAAATAAACACATCTTACAACAATAGGACGCATATTTAGCATAGAAATAGGTAATTTATACATTAGGTAAATAACAAGTATTTAACAGTCGGTATATAAAGCTTTATTAATTTTAAGCAATGCAAGTAACAAAATCTTTCAGTAAAAGTACGCGTATTTAGAGGAAAGGATAGTACATGTAATTAAACACGCATTGAAAAGGATTCTAATTAGTTATAATATAATACGGAGATAGATAAAACCTAACAAAGCCTTGTGTAAGTGCATAGAAACAATCAACATTTTTGATAAGAAAATGCAGTTCAATAACGCATAAAATAGACGAAAGTAAAATTGAAATTACATCATGTTTTTTTGTTTAATTATGGAAAAGGCGATATCTACACAAAACAACGTATGGTCTAGATAACGAGGCATCTGTGGCAAATAACCATTACCCGGAAAACCGAATATATTACATCAGAAAACCACTTCAAGTACAGGACATACAAAGACCTTATTGGTTAAGATAGCGACAGACTTGTTGGAAACCTAACCCACATGCAAGTGGGATCAGCCTGTATTTAACAAGCGAGCAATGATAAGACAGTTTAGTTCTAATTAAGTAGGGCAAAACTGCGCCACTGTGAATCAAAAAGTCGCGTGTAATTTCAAATGTTTAATGAAATAGATAGTGACAAATAAGTGCTACAAATATGAAAATTTCTGTTGCCGTTTAACGGCTCCGAGTGTATGGATAATCCTAATTGGGTGATAATAATTCCGAATGTGGTATAATAATTCTGAATGGATGGATAATTCGAAGATAGATATAATAATTCAAATCATAGTTGGTTGATAATAAATCCTAATGGATGGTATAATAATTTAAATGCATGGAAAATTCTAATTGATGGTATAACATTTCAAATGTGTGGATAGATATATTCATTCGAATGTGGGGATACTTTAAATGGATTAATACAATATTTCAAATCAGCGTCGACGATTTTTGGTACAATTTTGAGTTGCGAGATTCAATGCAAATAAAACGAAGAAGCACGAAGCAATATATGGAAACCAAGGGGTTCAATATAACAGGTCAGATCTAATTAGTTTTAAGATATTTTGCTATTTAAATTTGAATACTGAATTTATATAAAAATATAACGAAGTCAGCACAAACATTGCATACGTTAAAAGTACGTAATATTATAAAGGGGTTTAGAACGTTCTAGGTTTCTTTGATAAAAAGGGTAGTTTTTGGTGACTTTAAATTGATTGCAAAGCATATAAATTTTGGCATAAATAAGACTTATGATATTGATTGACTGAAGGGTGTATTTTAATAATTTTCAAAACTTGTACATAATATTTCTTTTCATTATATGAAATTAATTAACTTCGTTTTATAATTCAAACAGATAGGTAATCAGAAAAGGGCGAAGAAAAAAAAATTGATCATCGTAACGTTGTGCACTCTGTGTAGATTAATAAAAGCTAGCCGTGGCATAATAATAAAAATTAGTGAGATTTAAATTTGATTAGGAAAACACAGAGAGGCGGAGTTATAGAAAACGTCCATTGACACCGAGTACGGCGTTATCATATCAATATATATATATATATATATATATATATATATATATATTGTAGCACCACGTCGCCTAGTCTACTTTTGACCACAATAATACAGCAGAATGTAAGAGATGCCTCTTACATAAAAGATATTTGATAGCCTTCTGTGGCGTGACGTCCTCAAATGGACTGAATGCACACGTTACAGGAGTTTGCATTTAAGAGCTTGTAACGGTAAAACGCGACAGAAACAGAAAGTACAGCAAGGTAAACACCCGCACAAATCACAATAACGTATAAAAAAACAAAAGTAACTTAGAAGTGCCGTGCTAACTACAAAAGCGGAGACTGAGGTGGTTCACATAGACAAAGAAAAGACACCACCATCGAATTTTCATTTACAATCAATCAAAAATATCTATTTAAACAAACAAACAAAAAAATTGTAAACTACAGACAACTTTTAATAATTGAGATACAAAGTGCGCTTTTCGTATTGTAACATAAAAAGATTGATAATGAACAGAAAGAAAAAAGTAATACGTATGCTCTCTTTTAACCAAACATTTTCAGTTCTGCACAGAACATTTAGAGCGATTTTAATAATAATTTATCTCGCTACGCCTTTAAGAGTAAGATGATTCGCGTTTCTTCTTGTTGCATAAGTTTACGCATCACGGCATAAACAGAAAGAAAATAAAGTTAACATATCTCCACGTGTCGCATACTTATCTTGCAACAACATCAGAGGAAGTGAACCAGAAAAAGTCGTGATCTCGCTTTGTCTGGCACCTACATCGGCGAAGGTGAACCAGCAAAAAGTGGCGATCTAGCTCCCTGAGGGACAGTCTCCATGACAGTCAGGCTGTGACCATATCTTCAACAGCGAGCCTACGCGAAAGAACTAAGAAAAGATTCTTTCTAGTATGAATAACCACGTAGGAACTTACCGATGCACCGAGGGTATAAACTTCTTGTGAATGACGTGCATCGCTCTTGAAGTAATAGAATCAGCCACGCAGAAAGTACATGCTAGGATGAAAATCAGGATTAAATTGAACTCAGTTTAGGAAACGATATGATAATCGATTGAAATGTTAGGATACCACATGTCAAACGAACACTTCTAGAGTCTTTTCAGGTAATCTAATAGGAAAAAGTGTTCTTCATAAACTTTTTTGTGTGAGTGAAAGAAAAGCGTATTGTTCATAAACTTTCTTTGTGTTACTGCAAGTTCTATTAAAAATGCCAAGGAATTACAGGAGAAAAACTAAACCAAAGTACGACATGGAAAGAGTAAATCAAGCTTTAGAAAAAATTAAGCACGAAAGTATAGTTTATGGTGTTTTCAAGCTAATAAACATTTCTGAAAACTCATTACGAAACCGGATTCAACGTAACACTTATCCTGCAGTTCAAGATGGTGGTTTCAAACAAATAATTCTTGTGCAAATTGAGAAGTATTTAGCTGCAAACATTTTATATTTATGTGAAATACAGCAACCCCAAACCAGGAGTGAGGTTGTAAATATTGTACAAGAGTACTTTGACACTAACAAGACTCCTAACACATTCTGTAAAAAAAATAAAGCACTAGGAAGGGAGTGGATGGATGGTTTCTTGGTACGATATCCTGAAATCACAAAGCGTAAAGCCAAGCCTTTACAAAAAGCTAGGGTCCAAGTGTGCAACTAAAGAAACTTTTCAACAGTTTTTTGCCTCGCTCCAAAGGAAAACAAAAAAAGTAAAAGTTAATAATTCAGATTAAATTGTTAATCTCGATGAATCTGGATACTACAGTTGTATTGGCTCACTTGTTCTTGCAAAGATGGGGCGCAAAATGTGTTTCTCACATACAAAGTTGTAGTACTGAAGAAACATTTTTAGTGGTAGAAACAGTGACTGCTAGTGGTCACATGTTTCCCCCTCTAATCGTTTATAAGAGTAAGAACCTCTATGATTCCTGGTGACTCGATGGTCCAAAAGGTGTGACTCGATGGTCCAAAAGGTGCGGCACATATTTCGAGGGCGTCGCCGTGGATCAATGTAGTAAGCGTAAGACTACGGATCCCAAGGTCCTGAGTTCAAATCCCGATACGGCCGACTGCTTGAAAAATGACAGGTGAGCATTTTTCACAAAAATTACGCCCTCGTTCGGATGAGAGGTTAAATGGAGGTCCCGTGTGTGAGTGTTGTCACCTTGCCTGGAACGACAAGGGTTCGGCAAAATTCTAAATTTCCAGGCAACAAAAAACTCGCCTCCTGGCCAATGTAGTACCTACTGGTGGAGCATTGGAAATATAAATGCACGGCACATATTTCGAGTGAAAATGAATGGTGGAATAAAAACGCTTATTTCTTTTCTGTAAGTTTGTTTTCTGGACAAAAGATTGGCCAAAACCAATACTTGTTGTATTTGATGGCCACAAAGGTCATATATAGTTCACAGCCAACAAGTTTACCTTAGAGAATGACATTCATATTTCATCTCTGCCAGCTTAAACATCTGATAAACTCCGTCCGTTAGATGTGCGTGTATTTGAACCAGCGAAAATTTTTTTTATTGCAAATCAAACTTGATTATGGACTAAAACATCGTATAAAAACATCAGGAAGGAAGATTTCCCTAGTCTTATAAAACAATTGAAAGACCAAGGATTCAAAGGTTCAAACGTCAGGGCTGGGTGTAAGGTATATCGCCAGTAAACCTGCAGATGGCAATAGAAAAGTTACCACCATCAGATATGTTACCAGCAGCAAACAATGCACTAGTTGCGCGAGTGCTTCCTGCAATAGATGATCCTCTGCAGTTATCAGCAGCTCCTGCTGCAGAAGATCCACAATTGTTGTTAGTGTTCCCAGCAGCTGATGAGCTACCATTATTTGGCAGCGCCTCCAACAGCAACACAAAGTTCACAACCTGTATTGGATGAAGTGAATGTAAGGCATTATGACCTCGCAAGTTTCAGCCAAATGTTGTTGATTGCCGTTACCCCAAGGCTAGATCGTGGCGCAACCAGGAAGAAAAACTATACTTCAACAATCAGGCTTTTAACTGAAGAAGATGTTTTAAAACTTATGGAAAAGTTTGAGAGGCAGGAGTAAGAGACAAATAAAAAAAAAGAAGAGAGGAAACGACCGGGAGAAGCGAAACACAACACAAAAAAAACAGGGCGAAACCAAAAAATGATGTCCATATCAATTTCAAACAACCCCACTGTGATTAAGAAAGATGCTAAGATTAAAAAACCTAGGCCTATCAAGCAGAAACTACAGTACAGAGATGCTGAGTTTAGTGTTTCATAAGACGATGCTAGTTTTGTCTCAAGTTCATCTGATATAATTAATCGAATTCCTTGATCATACTGATGAGGACGACTATTGAATCTCAATAATCCTAGTATATCAGGTGAACATTTAAAGCATCTTAGTAAAGAAGAGATAGACCTAAAGAAAAAGGACTATGTTCTAGCTTGCTGTGACAACCAGTGCTTCATAGCAAAAATTATACAATCATCAGTGGTTCAAGATGAGATTTCGCACTCAAAATATTTGCAGTTTACTGAAAACAAAGAAAACAATAAATTTAGTTGGCCTTCAGAAAAGACTGAGGTGGTTATTGTTGAGGAATACATATTCTGCAAAGTTGATCCTCCCATTCCTGTTAGTTTTCACCGCTTAGGCCTAAAGATTGCGGATCACGCTAAAGTTAGAAAACTTTTTTGGATTATTTGATGAACATAAAGTATAACGAAAACATATGTAGAGAGAAATCTACTCACTCATTTTATATGATTACTGATTGAGAGTAAACCATATCTGGTTTAATTGCCTTTCACTTTGAAATAAGCCGTTAAGAAAGTTTTCGTATGTTTATTTTAAGCTTCTAATTTTGTTGGGCCTACTGAGAAAGTTAGAGTTTTATTCTATAGGTATTTGTTTGCCTTTCGTCTTAAAGTTAGCAGAACATCGACCTAATTAATATATTTGTGTAGTCTCCCTTCAAGCCTGTTTTACCTAACTTTGTTATTGTGCTTGTGCTTGCGTTATCAGTCAATTCTCACAAAGTTTCAACTAAGTGTAAAAAATTTTTGGCCAAGATAAATATTATTTTATGTATTAATATTTAATTAGACTTATACACAGTATTCAGATATATTAATTAGTTGCCTATATAGTGTAGTTATAGTATAAAGCTTCTATAAAAATAAAATGAAAAGTTTCAACACCAAACTTCCAGTATCAGCTATGTTAAAAAATTTTCATGCCATTAAAACCGCGTGTAAAATGTAGTTGTTGCTTTATCTAACACCAAATTCCTCATAAATTATAACATTCTTTTCTTCAAAGTTTTTGTGTTTATTTTACATACAAAGTAAAGAGATAAAAATTTAAAATCATGATACATGAATTATTAAAGGAACAAAACCAAATAATTACGCCAAACCTTAAAATACTTCGGATATCTGATAAATTGAATAAAAAAACCACACCACCGAATTCCCCCCGTTTACCCTGTTCTTTTACTCCTTACACAATACACATAAATAAACCGTAACGTAAGCGAGCAAAACGGAGGTACTCTTCTAATATTTACTTCAAGTATGTTGTTCATCATCTAGGCGACTCAATCGACATACAACGGCAACCGGCCAAATATGTTGAAACAAGATGTGGAATTGCCTGCCAAGGACAGATGATCATGATCCAGAGGATCTTACGACAGCTAGAACCCACGACTAGGACTTAAGCATGAATTACTGATGTACAAAAATACGAAATCGAAAACCCAGAGCCAGGCGCCGAGCTAAAGACATTAAACATTTCCACTAACAAAGCAATAAAAATATCAGTCGCGCAAAAAAGTAAAGGAAGTTTTTTATTACAAAAGAATTTTCATAACTGCCCGTTCGAAATTACGATACACGTTATATGAATACAGCAACCAAGGGCAACCTGTATTCAAAAAATTTAACCGTTCACTTCAGTTTCTTTTTTAAAAAAAGGTCACGGAAAATTCATCCAATAACATAATTCAATATGTCTTGATAACAGAATCGAACTTGTTTATATTCCACGTCAGAATCGTCAATGCAATGAAAATAATAACGTACGGAGCTCCCGTTGTACCACGTATATACAACCTCACATTCGAAATACAAAAACAGGTGTTCAACGAACGTATAATAAAGTTTGCTTTGTATCAAAATTTTTAGAAAACCCATCCTAGTAAATTAAAGTAAAATGCAAGCATAATTCTAGATAATACGTGATTATTTAATTACGATTTAAACGAAGTTCAATGACTAGAAAAAATATTGAATGCTAAAAGTATTATAGGCAGATAGTATAATTTATTAATGTTCCCGACCGTGAAAGCAAATATTGATGGAAACGAGATATCTAATTAGAAGAATCCAAGGAAGTTCTAACATAGGTAATGAACGTAACGAATTGCTTTGAACGAGAACAAGTTTATGAAATTTAAAAACAAAATTGGGGTATTAGTGATGTTCACAAAGCAGCATGTTTTTTGGATACAGTTCTAAATGGTGTTGACTTAACACTAGATGAATAGGTAATTATCTCGTTTGTATTATTAATTCTGCTGTTTTTGTTTATGCAGGGTGGCATTAGTTTTATGTCATTAATTTAAAAGAGGTGGAGAGACCGATAAGACAAACAAAAATTGTTAATAAATCTGGTGTCTAAAGCAAACAGTTTAGCTACGAATGGACACACAAGAAAAGTATGAAAATTTTTTTAAAACCACTGCAATGCTAACTAGGTCACAAATAAAATATACAATTACATCGTGCTTTAAAGTCGACCAATTAAGTTGTGACCTTCAGCAAACTTAAATTAGTTAGAGTGCATTTTTGCTGCCAAATAAAATCACTCAAGGCACTTTAGAAATAAGTTAACATTTTTTTCTAAAATTCGCATGTTAAGATAATAATCCGAACAAAAAATTATTTTCCATAATGCTGATGTGGTCGGCTGTATTGGGTGTCTGATGTAATTTTGCGTTGTTACAATTCAGCGTTTATGCAGAATACGATATCCTACTTTAAGTTGAATGTACTCTTTCATTACGTAGCTCGTAATCGGGGTTAGGTGTAAGTGTGTGTTGGTGTTGTGTGTATCACCTACGTGCTTAGGTAATGTACTTAAACGCGGTGTTGGCACTTAATTGTAATTGGATCTAGGTAATTGGAGTTTTGTGTCGCGTTGGTAGCTTAATAAGTTGTTTTTTGAAAATACGAAAACCCGAGAATTATACCAACAACGAACTTGCAGATACGGTGGAAATTTCGAACACTTATTGTGAAATCATTTTAGTGCGTTATGTGATTTAGGATAGCACTTGCACAGGTAATTTGTTTCTTATACAACATATGACAAAACAGCGATCCTAAAACTTTTACTTAAGTTGACCTAAGTCGGGAATTTAAAAAGCGGTCCAAGAGTAAAATGCCTTAAAGGTTTCTTGTTTAGCTAATCAATCTCTATCACCTCCTAAATTTAATGATAAAACTAATGCCACCTTGTATAGAGAGTAAATAATCTGAGCTATAAATGTGTGTTAAATACTATGCACAATAATGTATAGAAACTCAATTAAGTTGCGTTGTAATCTGTTGCTACAGAGATTATATTTGATAGTAATGTAATATTTATAACGGCTGTTTTTGCTAATGTGAAGAATCCTATAAATATATAATGGAAAAAACGATGTTTTCAATAGTGATAAGAAGAAATATCTTCAGCTAATATTAAATATATTTTAAATGAGTAATGATATTATAAAATGTGGAGTTTCGCTTTATTTTATTAAAACTCTTCTTCGGACAAAATTGTTTTGTGTTTTTGATGCATACAAAAGACCTATGTACATACATTTAAAAACATCATTAAATTAAGTTGTTTTTGTTGTAGGATTAGAAAAAAAATCTTTTTTATGATAAAATCTCCAAAACGTAATATAAATATGGTGAAAAATTATAAGCAAAAATTTGGATACCAGGTAAACTAGTCAAAATATAAAATACTTACTTCCATATAGAGGACATAGTTAGCGTAAAGTATGATTATTAAAATTATTATGATAAACATTTATGGTGGGTGGAACTGAGTAACGAACCCTATTTTTAAGGTTAGATAATCTTTTATTACATACTGTAAGAGCGATAATATTAAATTACTCATGCATTAATGGATTATTCAGTTTTAATAAAGTTTTCTGGGTGACCATTTGGCGGAAAAGTAAGAGTTAACAGCCGAGACTGACGTGGCAAACTAATCTAGTTTTATTATTAAAGGATGCATTCAAAGAATATGCTTGTAGTTGCAGTATTCCAAAATTTATTTTTAGAATATTTATATTTTGCTATGTTGTAGCTGTATTTTATTGGTTATTATTGATTATTGTTAGTAATGTCAATTATTTTTGTAATGGACTGCAATAAATGCTAGTTAAGTTTTAATATCTGTTCTATAGTTTATTACAAAGTGACATTTTAATTTCTATATTTTCATGATAGTTTTTTTTAAAAATAGGTCCTTGTTTAATATTTTAGGTGAAACAAAATTGAAATTATGACAGTGTTCTATTGTATGGTGTAATAATGCAGCATTTGGTCTGTTTGGTGTAAGAAGTTTAGTTTGCAATGATTGTTTAATTTGGCTGAATCGTTGTTTAATGTACTGTTTGGTCTAACCTATATAGACGGCTTTGCAATTGTTACAATTAAGTTGCTACATTAGATTAGATTGTAAATTTTTTATAAGTTTATCTTTAAGGGTTTAAAATTTTTTTTTAAAAATTGTTGTAATGTTTGTAACTGTTATTTTTATTTTCCAATATGAATGCTCTATCTACGAGGCCAATTAATTACATTTTTTTTGTATTTCAAAGGAGTGCTTGAAAAGTATTTTAAGTACCTATCTGTTTCAATTTGTTTTCTGTGCCGCTTAGTTATAGTAAGACCATTATTTTCTCTATATAGTGTTGAATCAAGAAATATTATTGTGAAGCTAACTTCTATCTCTATTGTAAATTTTAGACCTGGGTGAATTAAATTGAAAGTTTGAAATATTGTTGGTATTGAATTCTTATCATCTGCTACTAGAATGTCATCTACATATCCTCTATAGGATTGTATTGTGTTATTTTTTAATATTGGTTCTTCTAACTGCATTAGAACTAACTTTGTAATGCTACAAGAAATTGGTGATCCCATTGAGACCACAAAGTTTTGTTTAAACGTTTTGTCTTTGCATGGGAAATATGTGGATGAAACTACATGGTAAAAGTACGTCATTTATTGAATTTTTAAAAGACCCGAAATTTTTCACACTGTTGATATTTAATTTTCCTATTTCTATAAGTGAATTTGATATATATATATATATATATATATATATATATATATTGAAAAATGATTTATTTGCATTTCGCACGTTAATTATTGTATATAAAATAAATGCATCTGTAAAAACCCTCTCATGAAAACCAAAAAGTGAATTTACCATATAGATCAAAATAATATTTGCATAGCCATCTACAAAACAAGAATTTGAATGTTTCATAAAGGCAATAAACGTCTATTAACTAGTTTTGATCTCTTGGACCTCATCAGAATAGAGTAAAGGGTTATTAACTACTCTCTTCTAATGAGATCCAAGAGATCGAAACTAGTTAATAAAAATTTATTCCATTTATGAAACAATCATCTTGTTTTTTTAGATAGCTATGCAAATATTAGTCTGATCTGTATAGGTAAATTCCCTCTTTTTTTTTACAGATGCATCTATTTTTATATATTTTATATATTAACAAGAGCCAAGCTTCAGAAGTATTAAGTATAACATCATCTAAACAATTAGGCTAGATAGCTCAATTGGTTAGAGCGCTGATCCGGAAAATCAGAGGTTGCAGGTTCAAGTCCTGTTGTAGCCGTTCTTTTAGTGGTTTTCAAGTACTAGTTCGATTTGAAATGGTAATTCAACTTTAAATACAAAGTTGGGTTTTCATTTCATCTTAATAACTATATATATATATATATATATATATATATATATATATCTAAGCGGTTTTGGTAATCCATATATACTTGGAGAGGTAGTGTTTGTTGTTATTAAGTATTATATTCTGATAATGCAATGTTTATTTATATCAATTTTTTATTAATGGGTTATTATGTTTTTGTATTGAATTAGTTAGGTCTTTTAATACTATTGATTATGTGTTTTCAGCATTTAGAAGATGGTTCATTTTTGATTTATATTGTTCTGTTGTTAAAATTACTGTTTTTTGGTTTTATCAGCTTCCATAATCATAACTTTAGAATAATTTTTCCGAAAGATTTTAGTTTATTGTATGTTCAAAGCTACTGTTATTTAAAATTGTTTGTTGTCTTCTCTTTATAGATTTTTCTGTAATTAGTAAGTATTTTACAAATTTTTAATCTTGTATTGTACTGTGTGTTTTATTCTAATGATTGCAAATTTATTTTTGTTAGTCATTATTTGTTCAATTGGAAATTAGTAAGGTTAAAAAATTAAATATTGGTACTTAATTTTATTATTTCTTGAACTTCCGCTGGGATATTTAAAATAGATAAACTTTCTATCCAGGTTGAATTCCATATTTGTGTAATTTTAAATCTTCGTTGTGTGTTTTTATTTGTTTTTAATTTAATATAAGCAGCTAGTTTTTCTAATGTGTTGAGATCACAAAAACATATTGATAAAGACGTTTTCAAGATTGTCATTCACATACACATAGCTACTAAAGCAAGAAACCTTTTGAGAGGATGAAGCCCGTTGCAATAGCATTTGATAGAATTCAACGAGACGGATCTACAGTTGCCATTGCTGTAGAAAATTGGAAACGATTACATAAACTACAATTTTTACCATCATTGGTGGTACCAACTAAAGAAGTTTTAGCCGAAGTGCTAACAGACCTTCCTTTTTCTCTTTCTTTCACGGAATCTCGAGATTTTAAGCATGTTCTTGAAGCAATGTCATTTATTTCCAACACTTTACATTGTTTTTCAATGTACGACCTTAAATCTTTGAACGAGGGAATCTCGTCATTATTTCCTAATTCGAAACGCTTTAAAATGTTTGTGTCTAATTTTTTTGATAACAGATTAAACAACATGAAATCTAATACATCTATTGTCAACTGCCGTAACGCGAATATATTTTCATCAAAACAACTAATTAATTGCCGGAGTTCCGCATGCGAGTCTGAGGAACTGACCTTAGGGCATTTTTCGAGAGCATTAAAATATGTTGAAAGTAATAACCTTGGACTGAAAACGATTAGTAATGATTTTATAGGCTTCCTCGTATGCATAATCATTTAATGGCAAGTGTTTTATTAAGGCACGCGACGACTCATTTAGTGTATCAACGAGATGGCATAATTTTTCCACAAGGGACAAACCCATATTATCGTGAATCAATCGCTTATAAATTGCATTATAACTCTCAAAATCCGAAATGCGTCCCGAGAACCGTGGGACAGAAAGATGTTTCAAGCAAACTCCACTATTTAGCGACCAAGAATTATTCGTATTTTTCACCTTTGGCTTATTTTCTACCCGATCTAATTCGCATTGTTCAGCGATAATGCGAATATCTAATAGATAATCATCGATTTTCACCCTAAAGGCCGAGAATTCGTCCAATTGTTCACTCTCCTTGTTAAAGAAAATATCCTTGCAAAAAGACTTGAAATGGGTTTCAATTTGCTCGACACTTTTAATCGATGCTCTAATTAAAGCAATCGATACATTTCCCGGTTGATTAATCTTACTGTATATATGATCCAACCTTTTAACTACAAATCTAGCTTCAAGAATAGCTTTATCAATTGATATAACCATATTGATTAATGATTAATGAACGACAATAAAAATTAATGTAAAAACAATGCGTACTCAAATACGCTACAACTAATTAATCTACGAAATTAAATTATTAATGGACAAATGCAACTATTTACAGTGCTCGCCCGACACAAACGTTTAACGTTTCAAATAAATTCCAAACCCTTTGTTATATACTAAGTCTGAGATGAACCCGAATGGTTCCTCGAACTTGAGACGACAAATAAGGTAAAGACTTACAATACAATAACCCCTCATAAATTTAGTTTACCTAAATTAAACTGTTCGACCACTATAATCTTTGACACAAAGGATAAGGGATATATTATAAAATCTACCGTTATAACTAGATGTTTCTACCATTAAATATGCAAGCAGAATGTTATTCTCTTTGTAACACGTTTAAACATACTCAAAACTACGACAATTATTAAATTTACGTATAAATGAGGAGTTTAAAGGATAGGAACTAATTAATCAATTAAATAATCCGGTGATGAAGGCCATTTGTTCAGCACGGGGGTCTTATAAATTTATATATCGACTTACCTCCGCGGGTTTTTATTGTTCTAAGCTGCAGTTCCTTGCTCCTCAACTAAGTGGACTGTATTGGAGATTATAGTACGTGTTCCGTTGCACTTGCACTGTGTTTTTTAGGGGTTTATCAAATAACTTCACATTCAGCGGCACTATGACTAACTCGCGTACCGAACAAAAAAACCGACTGTTCTGCTTCGATATCGATGAGAGAGAGTTTTTGTCACTACCCTTAGTCCAACATATTTATACATACACAAGGAATTTTTACGACAGGATATAAGGGAACAAGGGATGACAGTTTTACTATTAGATTTACAACTACAAATTTACGACTTAAAATTAAACACGACAACGTGCGAGAGAGATCGAACAGATACTGTAAGGTCGAAAATCAGACGAAGGGCGAATTATTTCTGCGAATATCACAAATGAAAGAAAAAATTTCAGAGCGAAGAGGAAATAGAGGACTTTGTTAGGAATGTGGACGAAGCATGGACAAGACAACGCGAGAATATGTGTAAAATGTGAACAGTGGATGTGTGGAGAGCATTTGAAGCACATTTGTGTCAGGTGATACGCATAAAAATTAAACAGAAGTGTTCTTTCTTATCAAATTCAGCTCTTAAAATATTTACTTTTTTTTAATTTTTAATAGTTAAAATGTTTATTATTAATAAAACTTTGTATTGTATAAATTTATTTCATGTCTCAACTGTCAAAATATGCTTAAAAAAGTGGGTGACATTTGTCACCCACTCGCCCGTTCTTGTTTAAAATATCACTAGTTCAGGATGAAATAAACAAATTAGATATGCAGAAACCACTGATGCTTATAATTTTTTATATATTGTTTCTTTCTTCTCCAATTACACCGATTAAAAAAAGAACAAAATTATATAAAGTCTACATTTACGGCAAAAACCGGATAAGTGTAGACATTTTAAAAATTATATATTTTTTCTTTTAAATTGAATTATCGTAAGCGGGAGTAACTTTATGCCAGCAGCATAACTTTGTGCCACCCTTATTTAGTTTAATTGGCATTTTCCAACTACAGCTCAAAACTACATTTGGATCTGTGATGAGTAACCGCAACTCTTGCGTAACGATTTCTTGCTTAATCTGTGTTCCTACTCAACGATGTCCAAAAATGATAACCTTGAAAATGTCAATTGATTTTTGGCAGATAAACCCCTATTCTGTATAATTTCATCTGAAGCTTCAAAACTATGAAATTTTTAAAAGTGAAGGTATGTTGTTATTGGTGATTGTTATTTGTAGACTATAAATATACTAAACTACTTGCGTAAATATGAAAGGCTTGTATTTTGCGCCTTTTTATTTAGAAAATTGAAACTTTGAGGGGTTACTTTATGCCAAGGTGGTGTTTACAATTTCTGGCATAAAGTTTTACCATCACATTAATTTTACTTTTTCGTACTGAAAGTACGTGGCACAATGTTGTACTTATTTTTACTTTATAGGTACATAAATGAACTACCATGCCACGAAATCCAGTCAAAAGGTTAGGAAGACGTTTATACATAAACTATACACCTGAAAAGCTACAACACGCATTGAATGAGATTTCGATCAAAACTATTTCCATATGTTAAAGCAGGATTCCAATTTTCGGAGCAGTTTGTCCGCCAGATTCAAACACAGGTTTCTAGCGAACGTATCGCTTTAAAAAACTATCTATTGAAACAATAATTACAATTCGTTTTAGTTATAATAACACTACTTACTTTGGTTTCCCTTTTTTTCTCGTCAATACACAGCTTAATTCTAAATAAATTCAAGTAATAAACAATAACAATTCTTTGACATTTAAATCATTCAGTTTTCAAGGCACCCTCTCTTTAGTTCATAGCGTTACCGGGACGACAACAATTTCAGCGGCGTGAGTAGCACAAGTGTTGCCAACATACTCCCCGCCGGTAAAACGATCCGAGTGAGTTTATACCTTACTAGTGGCAACTACGCGTTGTTCGGAGCGATCCCCTTCACGTCAAGCACTGCAATCTTGGTTGCCGGACGATGGTACTCTCCATTGGTTGTTCGAACACGGGCGCTCCTAACTTGGCCATCCTTACCAGCAAAGGTTTGGATTACGATTCCTTTGGGCCAAGTGCAGCGAGGAAAGTTCGGATCGATGATTATTACTACATCACCTACTGCCAGCGGTTTGACTTGATCGGTCCATTTACTTCTTCTAGTAAGAGTCGGTAGCACTTCAGTCACCCACCTCTTCCAAAATTTGTCAGCTAAAAACTGAGAGTGTCTCCAAGAACTTCTAATATATTGGTCGGTTGCGTCAAATTTGCCTGGCAATTTAGCGCCAGAACAACTGCCCAACAGAAAGTGATTTGGTGTGAGTGACTCTTGTTCTGCGGTGTCTAGCGATAAGTAGGTAAGCGGTCGGCTATTTAAAATACATTCAACTTCTAGGAAAAGGTTATGCAGTTTTTCATCTGATAATTTCGTTTCGGGTGTTACAATATGGTACAGCACGTTTTTCACAGAACGTATCATCCGCTCCCAAGAACCTCCCATGTGAGGACTAGCGGGTGGGATGAAGGTCCACTTAGTTTCGGATGTAGTAAATTGTTCCTGCAAGGCGTTAAAGTCCAGTTGCTTGTAAGCTTCTTTTAACTCTTTTTCGGCTGCCGTTAAATTTGTGCCGTTGTCGCTAAACATCTGTGCCGGCATGCCTCTCCTGCTACTAAAGTTCCTAATCGCCATTACACACGAGTTCATGGACAGCGAATAGACTACTTCAATGTGTACTGCACGACATGTCAGACACGTAAACAGGACGCCGTATCTCTTTTCCGAACGTCTTCCAATTACCACTAGAAATGGTCCGAAAAAGTCTACCCCAACGTATGTGAACGGGCGAGAGTTCGGTGCTAAACGTGCTTCGGGTAGTTGACCCATTTCTGGCGGATTGGGCTTAATGTTACGATTTTTACAGACTTGACAGTTGTTTCTAACTGTTCGCAATATACGTCGCAAACTTGAGATATAGAATTTTTGAAAGATTTCGTTAACAACGGTTTCGTGATGAACATGATGGTACTTACGATGGTACCAGTCAATCAGCAAATACGTGATTCTATGATCTTTTGGTAAAATGATTGGGTGCTTTGTTTCACTTGCGATTGGGGCGTTATCTAACCGTCCATGCAGTCGTAGTATTCCCAGGTTGTCAACGAAGGGAGAGAGTTTCCTAAGAGTACTTCCTTTGTCTAGAATATATCTGGGGTCTCGTTGCAAATTCACCATTTCGGTTGAGAACGAATGCGTTTGTGCAAGCTTGTAAAGAAATTCTAGGCTCTGTGTTAACTCTTCCCCTGTCAGATGGTTCGATTCTAGTTCCACTACGCTCGTACTAACTTGTAAGTCGTTTTGCTTCGCTCTGCGCACCCTTCTTATAAACCGTTTGACAATGCTACGCATCTCACCAAGCGTTCCCATTTTGAAAAGCGGAAGGTATCAACAACTGGAGAACATTTTATCTGGACCGCCACGATTTTTTCAGGCATCTCTTTTTGCGGTTCAAAAATGTAATTATTCGTTGATTTAAAATTTTGCAGGGGCCATTGGTCAGTTTGTAGCTGCAAGAACTCCGGACCCGAATACCACGCGCTCGACGGTTCAAATACATTTTTATTATGCCACTTCGTAGCCAGGTCAGCAACATTTAGTCTTGATGGTAGGTAGTGCCACCGCGTTACATTTGTATTCGTTTGTATTTCAGCGATTCTGTACATCACAAATTGTTTGTGCTTTCGTGGGTCAGAACGAATCCATACTAGAACAGTTTGCGAGTCTGACCAGTAATGTGTATCGCTGATTACAAGCTCATGTTCTTTAACTATATGCCTTGCAAAGCGAGAACCCAGTACTGCAGCGAGAAGTTCCATGCGGGGTATAGATATTGGGCTTAATGGCGCTACCCTTGCCTTAGAACCTATCAGTGAAACATGAATTTTGTTTTCGTAAACGAATCTGAAGTATGCGACAGCGGCATACGCACAGTCACTTGCGTCCACAAACACGTGCAATTCAATTAAGCAGTCTTGTGCTCTCACGTCGTTATTGTAGCATCTTGGAATGTGAATTTGCGGCACTAGCTCTAAGTGTGAAAGCCATTGCTTCCAACTAGGTATCAACTCACTAGGGATTGTTTCGTCCCATTCGATTCCAGTACGCCAGACGCACTGCAGCAGGATTTTGAGTTGAATCGTATAGCATGATAGCAGGCCGAGGGGGTCAAAGATTGACATCAACAGTCTTAAAAGTTCTCTTTGGTTGGTGCCTTTCCTTCATGTAGAATTTCAGTGCTGGCTTTTGTATACTTTAAACTAAACGTAAAAGTATCGTTACTTGTTTGCCACCACAGACCAAGTACTTTTTCTGGCTGAACCACATGATCGATTGATTGCCCTGCGTGGCAAAAGTCTTCTTTTTACTTCTGGCGGACCGAGCGCAGCCACTACCTCTCGAGAATTTGAAAGCCAGTTACGAATATGAAAATTCCCACGTTTATGAACTTCAATAACATTTTTTGGCTAATTCAATAGCTTCACTTGGAGTATCAACGCTGTCGAGCCAGTCGTCAACATAATGACGTTCTTGTATTGCTGTAGCGGCGCGTGGAAACTCCCTAGAAAATTCTTCGGCATTTTTATTTTTGACATACTGCGCTACCGATGGCGAGCAGCATGCGCCAAAGCTCATAACTTGCAAAACATAAACATCTGGTGGTCGATTCTTCTCGCAGTTGCGCCACAAAAATCTTTGACACTGCTGATCTTCTACATCAATGTGAATTCTATGAAACATCTCGCATATGTCACCACAAATTCCAACTCTACCAATACGAAAGTTGAATAAAACTTGAAGAAGCGGACGTAACAAATCCGGGCCTTGTTCAAGACAGTCATTAAGGGAGGTACCATGGTGTACAGCCGCTGCGTCCCACACTAATCTTATTGTACTTGGCTTATTCGGATTACGCACTAAAAATATAGGTAAATACCATTGCCGTTTGTACTCTTGCTTTATTTCAGATGGGGTAAGCTTTCGCACATACTGCTTTTGTTGCATGCTATGAGTACTTACTAAACCCTTGAGCCCTGCATCCTGATTTAACTTCTTTTCGAAGCATACTAGTCGGCGCATAGCCATATTATAATTATCGGGTAAAGTTATGTTATCTGCACGCCACAGAAGCTTAGAAGTAAAGTGGTTTCCCGTTCGTTTTACACATGCTTCGAGCATTTTCAATTTATCGGAATCGGTGTGATTTCGTGCTGGGTTTTCGGGGCCCATATCGTCAAGCGTCATGCTTTCGCTAACGAGTTTGTGTAATGCCATGTCGCTATCGCATTCGCAGATGTGTAACTGAAAGCACGCATTTACGGACCCACAAACGTCTTCCTTTTCTAACACTCCATAAACTGTCCAACCCAAACGTGTTTTAGTAGCAGCTGGTTCCGTGGTTTTGCCTTCTCTAAACTTCATGGGCATGGCCACGTGCTTATTGTTTAGACCGATAATCATTCGTGGTACAACATCTTGGTACGACTCTACCGGTAGACCTTTTAAATGTTTGTATTTCACCTCAAGTTCTTTCATGAATAATGTTTGAGTAGGTAAGTCTAGTTTACTAACGGTGTGTACGTCCCGCAACGTGAAGGTTTGGTTGGGGTTGTGTTTGCTGGACACTTTAAGGTTTACAAGTTCTGAGTTATTTTCGACACGAATAGAACCATCGGTCCACCGCAAGCATAACTCAGATGTTTCACCTTTTAAATCCAGTTGCCTTATCACGTCTTTTTCTATTATGGTTGGCCCAGAACCGTCATCAAGGAGCGCATAAATTGCTACAGAAGCTTTTTGACTGTAAATTACAATAGGAACGATTCGGTACAGTACGTTTGAAGTTTTTTGTACATGTATTGCCACGGTATTTGGCTGTACGTTAGTATCGCGTGTTACTACCGTTTTATGTAGTAACCGGTGATGCTTTGCAGTGCAACGCTCTATTCCGCACTCGTGTCGTTCTTTGCAAAATCGTGGATTGTGAAACTTTAAACAGGAACGACACAACCGTTTCTTGTGGACAACATCCCATCTGTCATTGTATGTCATTTTCTCAAAAACGTCACATTTTTGATGCTATGATCTTGTAAGCACGCTGCACAATTGTGTGTTTCTGCTTGACGCCAATCTTTTTGCTTTGGTTTCCAATGTCTCTTGTCCCTTGTGAAAGGCGACACGATGCGTTTTACGCTTTTCGTCTTGACTTGCAGCTGGAGGAACTGATGTTACGGAACTCGCCGCGCAAGCTAATTCGTAAAGCCATAGGCTAAAGGTCAAGAGATTAACTTCGACATTACGTTTTGTGGTCATGGCCCATTCTAGACGCATTTGGGCTGGTAATTTACTGATCAACTCTTGGACAAGTAAAGGATTATTTAAATGCCAATCAAGTCTTGCGGCTTGTATAGTTGCTGTTAAATTTTTAACTTCCAGCGAAAAGGCGATCAACGTTTCAAGTTTGTTGACGTTAACACCACTAGAGGCGCGTATTTTTTCTAGCAAACTATTTATTATATATTCTGGCTTTCCGAATACCATTCTTAGCGTAGAAATGATGTCAGGAACCAGAGCGGGAATTAATAACTGACTACTGACGTACTCTAAGGCTTTACCTTTTAATGATCGTTGCAGGCGAAGTAGGTTTTCGTCGTTGCTAAAACCGCAAAGTCTAGTTGAGTTTTCGTAGCTACTTATAAAGACCGGCCATTCATCGGGTTTTCCACTGAAAACCGGCAAGTCTCTGGTACCCTTGTCGAGCATGAATGTGTTCTGCTCGCAAAGGTGTAGCAGGTGTAAACAGAGGCAAAGATTCATAATTTAGCAAGTTTTGTGTCGGACTACAGTCACCCGTAATGCTATTGCTAGAACAGCCCGGTGCAATGTAGTCTTTAGACTTTGTGTAGCTTAAGTCTATTGCGTTCGAACGCCCAGGCGAGTTGTCTTTGCACGCATTATTTTGCCTTTGCAATAGCTCATACCTTTTTTGCAAGTAGCGCAAATTAGCTTGTCGCTCTTCTTCTAAGTGCTTAAGTTCTAATTCAGTATCAAAAAAACTAGGCTTATTAGTAAATTCAGCTTGAGTGTGTATTCGATTTTGCTCAACGCTCACAGTGCGCGTACGCTGTTCGTTGTTCACTATTACCCTGTCTTCTTGCCGCTGGGTTTCGATATTGAGGTTTTCTTTGTGTTTGCAATTAAAGCACGTCCAGGCTATCCTCTCGATACCAGCGGAAACACCAGCACAGTGAAAGTGGAACCAATCATCGCAATCGTCACATTGGACCATGTCACCGTCCTCTGGCAGCTTGCATGTGGCGCAGTATGTGACGTCTGAATGATGACTCATATTTCAAATTTTTTAAAGATTTTGTTAAAGCAGGATTCCAATTTTCGGAGCAGTTTGTCCGCCAGATTCAAACACAGGTTTCTAGCGAACGTATCGCTTTAAAAAACTATCTATTGAAACAATAATTACAATTCGTTTTAGTTATAATAACACTACTTACTTTGGTTTCCCTTTTTTTCTCGTCAATACACAGCTTAATTCTAAATAAATTCAAGTAATAAACAATAACAATTCTTTGACATTTAAATCATTCAGTTTTCAAGGCACCCTCTCTTTAGTTCATAGCGTTACCGGGACGACAACAATTTCAGCGGCGTGAGTAGCACAAGTGTTGCCAACACCATACAACAAGCCTCCGAAAAATACAGCATACATAAGGAATCCACTAATGAACAAATTAAAACTGTTCTTCTTAATCTTCTTTGGGAATGAAACCACTCGTAGTTTTTAAAATCTATTTTATTTACGTTTCGATCCATGACCTAGGATCGTTGTCAAAATAATAAAAACTTCAAGTTTGACGTTTATGACATAAATTGAAGGTTACTTTGATTTATTGATGTTTGAAATATTTGGTTTGAGTACACTAAGCAAAAATTTTTAAAGTTTAAAAGAATGATTGCCTTCAATTTGTGTTGCGACCTGGGATCGACTTTCCTATGGTAGCCAATACGCTTAACGTGAAATCATCTGATTAATTTTTATTGGTGAATTTTATATAAATTCAATAACTTGGAAATTGGCATTTTTTAACATGTTTCTATTTATACAATTGAGAGATTTCTGATTTTATGTCTTATTTTACCGAGATTCAGTGAAGAGGGTTAAGCAACCTGTGGCTACCAAGATCCCCCAACATTTATAATTTGCCGAAATAATGGTTTTCTAGTTAATATGCTTATTGTTATGTAATTAGTTATTGTATGTATAAATAGAAATCATGTATGTAGGCTGTATTTCATGTTAATATCGCAAGGAAAACCCAGGAAAAACTTGCAATGCTACCTAGATATTGTGGGCATTTGATCTTCATTTGTTATTTCTTTTAGTAATGGAATCCATTGTTTACTGAAAGTCACGGATTCGTTTGCAACGCAGTTATTTTTATGTAGGGTTATATAGGCAGCTTCTTTGATTTTGCGTTTTGGTGGTTTTCTTCTTTGTCGATAATTTTGCATCTTCCCATTTTATTTTATGACTGGAGTCCCATGCATGTTGGCAAATCATGGATTTTTCAAATTTTCTATTTCTTATATATGATTTATGTTCTCTTAATCGAACTTCAAATGGTCTGGAAGTTTCTCCGATATAAAACTTATTACATTCGCACGGTATTTTGTAGATACAGTTTTTGAATTTTGTATTGCGTTTTGGGTTTTGTTTTTGTTAATTGTGCTCTTAGTGTATTGTTGGTTCTAAATACTGTTTTAATTCTAAATTTGTTTCCTATTCTTTGAATTTTTCGGAGAATCCTTTTATGTATGGTATTGAGAGCATTTTGTGGTGTGTATCGTTGTTTTTGTTTTCTTTTCTTTATTTTTAGGGTTTTATTCATTTCTTTCTCTATTATTCTTTTAGGATATTTGTTTTCTATTAGTGTACATCTGATTAAGTCTTTCTCTTTCTTTAAAATTTCTTCGTTTGATGATATTAATTTTGCTCTATCATACATGGTTTTGATAATTCCTCGTTTGACACATTGTGGGTGGTTTGAATTGAAGTTTAAGTATCTGTTTGTGTGCGTTGGTTTTCTATATACCGATGTATTAATTGTTGTATCGTTTTTGCTAACTAGAATATCTAAAACGGAAGTTTTCCATGTTGTTCTAATTCATATGTGAATTTAATAGTTGGTTCTATTTCGTTAATTGACTGTATAAAGTTTTTAATTAATTCTATATTATGAGGCCAAATAGCATAAACATCATCAACGTATCTCCACCAGATCAATGGTTTCAATTCTTGTGTGAATATCACATCTTTTTCGAATTCCTCCATGAATATATTACTGAAGATTGGGGATAGTGGACTTCCCATTGCCATTCCGAAGCTTTGTTTGTAAAATTGATCATTTATTTGAAAATATGTGGTATTTACGCATAAACCAAGTAATTCCATAATCGATGATATACTTAGTTTTGTTCTTTCTTTAAGATTGCCATCTTTTTCGAGTTTGTTTTTTATAATATTAAGCGTTTTGTTTATAGGGACATTTGTAAAGAGATTTACTACATCAAAGCTTACCATTGTGTGTGTATTTTCAATTTTTGTTTGATAGTTTTTCTAAAAAGTGTTGGTTGTTTTTAATGAAAGAATCCGTTTTGCCTGCTAATGGATTTATAATTTTTAGTAGAAATTTTGCTAAATTATGGCATGGTGAATCTATTGAGCTTACGATAGGTCTTAGAGGAATGTCTTTTTTATGAATTTTGGTAAACCGTAAAAGTGGGTGGTTTACTGTAATGTGGGACTAGTTTACTTCTTTCTTTGTCTTCGAATTCATTTTTAAATTTAAATAGAGTTTTGTATATTTTATTTTCAATTGATTTTGTTGGGTCCGTTTCTAAACTGGTGTAATTCTCAGTGTTCAATAGTTCGTTGACTTTTGTGTTGTAATCGTTTTTATTCATTATTACTGTTGCATTGCCTTTGTCAGCAGGTAGAATTATAATTGAGTTATCGTTTTTTAGATTGCGAATTGCTTTTATTTCGTTATTACTTACATTTGGCTTTATTTTGTGATTCTTTTCTATTTCGATTTTACATCGTATTCTAAATTCGTTTGCTTGATCTTCTTCGAGTTGGTTTGCTGTTTTCTCAATACAGCTAATTATTTCAAAGGTTGGTATTGATTTTGGTGTTACTGCAAAATTAAGGCCTTTTGAAAGAATTGATTTTTCTGTGTCGTTAATAGTTCTGTTTGATAAATTTATCACGGTGTTTAGCATGGTGTTCCTGTTTTCTAACGTTTTAGTTTGTGTGTTATTTTTCTCTATAAATAGGTTATTAAATTTCTTTATGTGAATTTCTTTTTGTTTGGAAAATACTGATTCGTAGTAGGTATTTGCACTAACGAGAATTTTATCAAAATCATATTTTGTTACCTTTATTCGTATGAAATTTATAATGCCCTCAATATCTTGTTTTAACTTATAAATAATGTGTCGTTGACAACGATCCTAGGTCATGGATCGAAACGTAAATAAAATAGATTTTAAAAACTACGAGTGGTTTCATTCCCAAAGAAGATTAAGAAGAATGCTGAACAAACCACAACAAACATACAGGGAGTAAATTAAAACTGCTTCATACGGGCGTGCCAAGTCGTCAAAAGATTTTTACAGATACAGAGGAATCAGAATTTGTTAAGCATATTATTGCAATGTCTGCATATGGATTCCCAGTGACTCCTTTTGATTTAAGAGTCATTGTGAAAATGTATTTAGACAAGACGAGTAAAAAGGAAATTCGGTTCAAGAATAACATGCCAGATGTAGATTGGGGGCAATCCTTTATAAAGCGTCATAAAAATGTCCTGGCACACCGGGTTGCAAAAAATATATCACGTCCGCGTGCAGCCGTTGATGAACTAATTATAAATGAATATTTTGACAACTTGAAAATACAATTACTGGGAATTCCACCTACCAACCTATGGAATTATGATGAAACAAATCTTGTATATGATCCAGGATCTAAAAAAGTTTTAGTAAGAAGAGGAACTAAGTATCCTGAAATTATCAGAAACTCCACAAAAGCTAATACATCTATAATGCTCTATAGAAACGCAGCTAGTGAAATCGCTCCGCTGTATGTGAATTATAGATCTCGGAAACTATGACACACATGGGTGGAAGGAGGTCCCGATAAAGCACACTATAACTGTAGCAAATCGGGATAGTTTGACAGTCAAAGCTTCGAAGATTGGTTTATGATGCTTATGCTTCCAATTATAAAAACAAGAGGGTAAAAAAATATCACTAGGCGACAACTTAAGCTCTCATTAGAATTTTGAAGTTGTTACAGCCTGTGAAGCAAACAATTTATTTCCTTCATTGCTTTGCCTAAAGACAGCTTTCCTGGACTATTAAAAAAACTTTTTGAAAAGGTCCATCACAATGGTTCAGATAATTTAAAATCTGGCTTTCGCAAATGTGGTATTTATCCGCTGAACAGAATAATCGTGCTCGAAAGACTACCTAAAAACGTCTTAAATGAGGATGCCGAAAAATAAGTGATTCCTTTAGTGAGTTTTTGGAAACGCAACGAGACGATACCACGAAGCCAACACAAATAAGAACGAACGCGTACGCGAATTAATGTGATTCCCGGAAAAAGCATATCATCTGCAGACTTAGTGACTTCTGATAACGCTGATGCAAAACATAAGAAGAAACGAAATAAGAGATCACAGAAGAAGACATCATATTCATCAACAGAGGATGAATGTTCAGATGGTTATTCTGTTCAGGAAAGTGACTGTAGTCCGTTTAAAGAAGAGTCTGATTATGAACAGCCAGGAACATCTGACAGGCAACCTAAACACTATCTTGATGCAAAAATATATCATGGTACATCCCGTGATTTGAGTGTTTTAAAGAACATCTTGTGAATAGTTTTAAACTAAGCAGTAGTAGTGAGTCTAACACTAAAATCATCAAGGAAGGTGATTACGTAGTAGTAAGCTATAATGGACAAGAATATCCTGGTAAACTAAGTGACGTTGACAATGTCACCTATTTAGTTAGCGCCATGAAGAGAAGTGGTTGGTTGTGGAAATGGCCTGATGTGCACGATGAAATATGGTACAATGTGGAAAACGTTTTAAAGGTTATTTGTGAACCAAAAAATGATGTCAAAAAAAGGATTGTACAGTGTGCCAGAAATAGCTAATTAAGGTTTTTAATAAAATAAGCATTACTTGTATATGTTTTGTTTTATTATACCTGGGTGGTACCTAATTAGTTTTTGCAAATTTTGCTATTTATATGTCTGACTGTGATTTGTATGAGGTATCTTTGTTTCAATTACTTGATTTTAACTAGAACTTTTACAATTTAGTTCTTAGCACAAAGTTGCCCCAAATGCAAGGTAACTTTGTACCAGACTTTAGAGGTGGTTATCTCAACAAGTATGAAAGCTATCCAAGTTTGAAAATTTAGAATTTAATGGTCAGTAGATCGACATTTCAAAATTAACTTTAGATTTTGCCTAATTGTGGTAAAATAACTTTTATTTACAAAAAACCTCAAAATCCGGCACAGTTACCCCCGTTTACGGTACCTAATAACTATTTAGAAGTGGAATGGCTTTAGAGTAGCAGGCCGCCAAGTATTTCTTATTAAAAATTTAAGCATAGTTTGTTTATACCAAAGAGGTTTTTCTTTGGAGTAATTGTTATCAAATGACTAGAATTGCTCCATCTTCCCAGAGTAGGTATAATGAAAAAGCGGTCGATGGAATTTTTTACTAGAAAAGGGGACCTAACTTTTAAACCCATTACAAAAATCGTAAAGATCTGCTTTACAATTCTAATAAATACGAGTACGGAGAGTCTAGTATAGCTTAAATGACTGAATTTCTCTAATTATTTTACATTCTCTGAAACAGGAAAATCATTACGGCTAGTAACCGAAGTTAGTACCTAATAAGTGATTGAAAATATTATGAAATATAATTTTCAAAGTTAACTGTAAAATAGTTTTGATGCTTTTAATTGTCGTGATTCGATAAGTTGACGCGGACATTTAGCGTTCAAAAGCAGGTAGCTAGTGTCAAATTAAAAATTTGGAAACTTCATTATATCATTATGAATGACATTATTAAAGCTATTGGTACAATTAGGCGGCAGGATCACTGACCACGCGCAACAACTGAAAAAACAGCTGTTATTATATGAATCCACTTCTTTAATTTGATTTATTAATTTCCCAAAACATAAACAGCTTCGTTAATATCACATTTAAAACTAAAGCCTATGAGAAGAAGCATTTTTATTTGACCACAAATCAATAACTGAACGATATGAATGAACGTTTACACACCGTGAACTTGTATAACTGCGGCGTGCGCACATTCCACAGGTGTCGGATTGAAATGTAAACAAAGCATTATTTTCCTTGAGTGCATCAATAATAATTTAAATGTACTTACCTTTGGTTGCAGGAGCAGTTAAATAACTTTTAAAATGTTTAACAACTTCACGATTCGCTACTATACCACCTTTATCTATAAAATATTGGTGAATTAATTCTATTGACAGTTCACTCGCGGCCATGATTCCCAATTACTGAAAGAGAACCGTCATGCGTAGACACACGAAATGCGTCGAAATCTTCCGACCAATTTGGCGGTTGATTAACCTAGAGTTCAAGAGGTATTTTATCTTGACTCATGATTGTCGTTTAGAGCGAATATATGCATACAGGTAAATAATTTGACATATTTATCAACAATGTACACAGACTAAGCTACCCATCTAACACAATCGTAATGGAATAGCATTTGTAATTTAACCCCTTATAGGAATTCTACGTAATGAAAGTATAATTTATAAAATGTCTGGTAATTCGAAATATGGACGTGAACATCCCTATATGTAATAACCATCTTAAAACCTAACTAGTCGAAAAACTATGTTAAAATAAAGACATCAATTATACTGGTAAAAATAGTTTTGCACGCTAATTTATATCTAATATTGACAGTACCCAAAACTGTAGTCATTAATAATTATGATTTTATTTAACCTTTTTATACAGAATGTACAGTTTAAGATACAATACATGACGAGCGGCTAAGAAAAGCGGAGTAAACCAATTGTCATAGATGGTGCTTGTGTTGAAATACTTTGGACACTGTTGCAGTCTGGGAGCTCGTGAGACTTTTGAATGACACATTTCATACCAGTTGATTTGTAATTTTTTCAATAAATTCAATAACCTCAATTATGTGAATGCATTGTTACAAATCGGTTAGCGGGACAGCGGGTGGCAGATAATCCGTTAACATGTAAAAAAATTGTAAAAATCTCCTATATCACACTGTTTGGAACTTGCTTTAACTAATTGATGTCATCATACCAAGAAAAATCATGCCCTGCAGACTATTTGACGGCACAATACACTGCTGACAAGTGTTCGAACAAATAAAAAATTACAAAATTTTAACTTTCTCATACCAGCTAAAAGAGAGGGATGCGATGTAGGTAAGCTTAATGATAGTGAGGTAGAAGAGGAATATAAACAAGTACTAGATGATAAGATCAAAGAGATAGCTATAGGAGGAAAAGTAGAAAATAGATGGAAAGAAATGAAAAGGGCTGTACATGATGCAGCAACACAGACTAGAGAGAAGAAAAAAGTAGAAGCGAGAAAACCCCGAGTAACAAAGGAGATATTAGATTTAATAGAGAATAAAAGAAAGCTTAAACCTGTCAGAGAATTGGATAGTAGAAGTAAGCAAAAATATAATAGAGTTAGAAATAAGATAGTACATGAGTATAGAAGAGCTAGAAATAAATGGATGGAGGAGAATTGTAAGCGAATACAAGATGATTTGAGAGTAGGTAAGACAGACAGGGTTTACAGGGCAGTTAAAAAGTTTTTCGGGGAAGATAGGAAAAAATATAATGCTAATAAAGGTGAGAATAATGAGCTTCTAATAAAATTTCACCGGCACCCCTACTTTCACGTAGGGAAGTGAAAATGGGTGCGTTCGTTTGTGCTGGTTTGTGCTGCAATTCCCATCGTTTGTGCAACTTCCGTTTTCGAGATATTAAAAAAACAAGTTGGGGTGCCACTAAAACGTCAGCACCCCCACTATTTCAGAGGGGAATATAAAGTGGTGCATTTGTTTGTGCTACGTTTGTGCTGCAATTCCCATCGTTTGTGCAACTTCCGTTTTCGAGATATTAAAATAACAAGTTGGGGTGCTACTGAATCGTCCGCACCCCCACTCTTTCAGAGGGGAATTTAAAGTGGTGGCTTTGTTAGTGCTACGTTTGTGCTGGTTTGTGCTGCAAATCCCATCGTTTGTGCTGTTTCCCTTCTTGCGATATTCAAAAAACAATTTTGGGGGTGCTATAGAAATGAAAAGTGAGGTGTATGGTTGAAAGTTCATCAAATTTGTTGAAAGCACTTGTAGTCGTTTGTGCTCCGTTTGTGCTAGATGCTGTACTGATTTTTTTGCTTCACCAGTCACCCTCTCTGGTTAGCGTTGTCTTTCTTTTATATAAAAATATGCAACTACAACGGGAACAAATTTTTTCCGAAACCAGCCATGAAACTTTTTAAGAAACAGCCCTCAACTCCACGAATCTTCGTCCACCGTTCCTTCAAACTAAAAAATTTGTCCTGAGAACAGTAAACAATATTGAATTGTTGCGCCAAATCCAAAAATAATTTCCCCCAACTCTAAACCTGTGAATTTTAGCATCCTGTATGCGGTGTAGGACATTTGGGCGCTGCTGGTAAGGCGCGGCCGGCTAGGCGCCGCTGTTTGGGCGCGTGTGATTTGAACGCGGGGATAGTAGGGCGCGAGCCGTTAAGGCGTCGCCGATAGTGCGCGGGACATTAGGATGCGAGGACAGTAGAGCGCGAGGACTACAGTGCGCGAGTCGTTAGGGCGCTGCTGTTAGGGCGCGGGACAACAGGACAGTCGGGATTATAAGACACAAAAAGGTTAGCTCGTGAAACTGTTAGGGCTACAGAAAAATATTAAATCAACTTATAATAAAATATTAAATATTTTCTGAGCGGGCTCTGTAACTTTTTTTGTGTTGTTTATTGTTCTAATAATTCTTGTATGGTGTTCCTGTGCGTGTTTATATAAAAATGTACTGGTTGAATTTTTGAAGATGCTCTTGACGGCTAAAATATTCTTCTTTTATTACTTTTAAAGAATGTTTGCTTCTGCGTGGATCAGTTTTTTGGCTGCTGGGGAAGCATTTCTGCCTGTCAATTCTCATTAACACACATACAAGAACACGATATAAAATCAATTAGAACATAATAAAACACAAAAAAAGTTTACGACCAAATTTTTTTTATTTTTGGAGTTTATTGGAATTTGACTCGCGCCCTACTGTCCACGCGCCCTAATGTCCAGCAAGCTATCAGCGGCGCCCTAATGTCCCGCGTCTTATCGGAGGCGCCCTGACCTGACCTCAATTTCACGAGCCCTCTGAATAATTTTAATCTACCCCTGAAACAGATACGATAGGACAACTGTAAAAGTCAACTAATTAGATTTTAGCAATGTTTATAATAATTATAGACATTATTTATATAGGGTATATTGTTTTACGTCCACTTTTGGGTGTTGACAATAAACCATAAGTTCACATTGTCTAGACTCTGGGTCTGTTTAGGGGCGCTTTAAAGTGAACAAAGTTTGAAATAAAAGTTTATTTTTCGGAATAATGGAACGAATATTTTATTAGGAACAACTTAAAATAAATCAAAAAAACTTGTAAAAACTCAAAATAAAAAAAAAAATTTCATTGGTGGAAACTTAAATTGAATTGCACATTTTATTAGGACAACTTTGATTACAATAAACTTCTTCCTTGTATCGAACAAATTACAATGTATATAACGTCATGTGACAATTTACCGACTTTTGCGACCTAACATTTAAGAACTTGTCCTGAAGATCATCATACAATTCCCATTTCAGGCATTTCTCCCGCCAGCAATACGCGGTGTAATACCCAATCAATAGAGGATCTCCTGCAACAGAGCTGAATGCAAGAACTCCTCTTAAGGTTACTGAACCTATCATCTATAACCTTTTGTAGCTGAGTAATGTCATTACTTGCAGTAAATATGCACGCACAAAAGTTCTTGTGCGATTACCTGTAGAACATTCATCACTTCTTTCTTCAACCGAAGGATAGTTTATTAATAATTGTTCCAACAGATAGCATGCTGTACAAGCAGATTTTATATGTGTCAATTGTTCAGTAGGTTTTTATAGAATTTGATGAATCGCGAAAGTGAAGTTCAATAAGAATTTGTCCTTTCTTGGCATAACTTTGTGCAGTAATACCATCGTGCAAAATGTTACTGATTAATTCAAAAACTTTTCTGTTATAAATGCTGCGTAGAGTTGACTGTCTGCAAAAGCGGTACAAATCAGTTGCACTGCACTATCAAACATATTGATAAAGGTGTAAAAAATTCCGCCTATCTTGATAGGTTTAAGAGAAAGAGTATTGCCATTTTTCAGAATGCCTATAATTGACGTTTTTGACTTGCTTAGGTCATTATAGTGCAAAATAGTAGGGTCCTTGTGAGATAGACACTTGTTTTAGTATTTTTATTACGTTTCGTACTTTTTACTTTTTTACTTCTCCAATCTTCTACGGGTTCTTCAAGGTTAGCATCAGAAGGATCGGCACAGGAGAGGAGAGGATGACAATACGATTATCTTCACCAATTGACTCATCAGTAGGCATAGCAGAGGTAGCTGTCAGGATGTTTTGTTCGGAAGAAATACGTTCTGTAGTGGGCTACCGAACGCGTTTCACTAATTTAGAACAAGTAATAAGAAAGGTCTTTATTATTCACTATTCACAAGTCTAATTAACAGTATATGCCTTATTTATAGATGTTTTCAGTCCAATTAACAATGAAACGCTATCGCACTAATGCTATTTACAAGCACTGGTATCTTATTGTACTAAATCCTTAACCAAAAGTTTTCTTAACAACACTCAACACTATTATAATGACCAACACGATATGATTTATATACGACATTTTGATATAGACTAACCTCTGTATACTCATCAGCGATCTTATATTTATACCCTATAATAAAATAGATGACTTATATTCTAGTGTTTGTTAGAACGTTCGAGACTTCTGTAGAATATACTTCGGTTATGCAGCTTACGTGTTTGACGGGTTGCCTAATAGTTCGTAGCAATGCTCACCAGTTACACTTTTTCAAATGAGCACAAAAAAAAAGTAAACTCATCAAACACCAAATTTAAGTAAGGTATAGCTGTATTGAAAACGATATAACTTTAAACATTCACCGAAACATAGTGGTCAGCAATTTTTGAAAATAAAACTGTTAATTTAAACGTAACAGTCGTTCTGCTGATGAACAAATGGTGTACACTGTAGAGGCATTTCACTTTAAGAACCCAACGACGTTTCACACACTCAGCAAAAAAAAGGTTTGGAAGCGTTTGTTTTATGTAATTAATGCAAAGTTTTGATAGCTGCAAAAAAGAAACTTCAGTGTTTATGTAATATACGGGGTGTTTCAAATTATGTATTGCATAATTTGGGATTTAGTAAAAAATTGAGTTACATCGATAACAAGCACTTTTACAAATATGGTACACTATCAACCAACTAATTCACCTTCATAAATTTCATTTTTACAGCTCCCCCAAATTGTTTTTTGGATATCCCAAGAAAGGGGCATCACCAACGATGGGGTTTGCAGCGTAAACGTAGCACAAACTTTTTATGCACCTCCGTGGAGGTGGAACCGCGACGACACTTTAACTACACTCCATGTTGTTCTTTAAATATTTAGTTAAGAGGGTAGCACAAACGATGGAATTTGTAGCACAAGCCAGCACAAACGGGTGTACCTCTTTCCCATATATTACATAACGTCCCATGGACATCCCGTGGACGTTCTTTTAGTTCCATTCAATGTACAAACACCCGTGGACTTTTGATGGACGTCCATAGGGCGTCCTTTAGTTAAAGTGCTATGTACGTCTTTTGGCAAACGTCCATTAGATATTCGTACATTGAATGGAACTAAAACGGACGTCCAATGGAAGTTTGCCACAGAACGTCTATACCACTTTAGTTGAAGAACGTATTTATGGACGTCCATAAAATTCCATAGACGTTCGTTGGAAAAATTAATAATTATTGGATTTGGAGCAAAAATTCAATGTATAACTTGGGAAATTTTACATCTAGCGAATTAGGGGTGAGAGGGCGGTCCCTACAGAGTCAAAGGCTAGTTAAAAATAAATATAATTTTCGGATTCCGTACGAAATTTTTGTTTCTTAATAAGTCTCACGGCTGGTTTCGGAAAAAATTTGTTCCCGTTGTATTTGCATATTTCTAGATAAAAAAACAACCCTATCCAGAGGGGAGACTGGTGCAGCAAAAAAATCAGTGCACCATGTAGCACAAACGGAGCACAAACGATTACAATTGCTTTCAACAGATTTGATAAACTTTCAACCACACACCTCACTCTCATTCACTTTATTCTACAGCACCCCCAAATTGTTATTTGAATATCGCAAAAGGAAAGCAGCACAAAGGATGGGGTTTGCAGCACAAACCAGCACAAACGTACCACAAGCGAATGCACGACTTTATATTCCCCTCTGAAAAAGAGGTGGTGCGGACGTTTCAGCAGCACCCCCAACTTGTTTTTTGAATATCTTGAGAACGGAAGTACGACAAACGATAGAATTTGCAGCAAAAACCAGCACAAACGAACGCACCCATTTTCAATCCCCCACATGAAAGTGCGGGTGCCGGTGAAATGCACCATAAAGTTGAAATAGCAGATAGATGGAAAAGATATTTAGAAGATTTATTTAAACGACCAAGAAGAGGATGTAGAAATAGTGTTCTTAATATTAAGAGAGGAATTTGATAGAGCTGTTAGAGATCTTAAACTAAATAAAGTGCCGGGGATAGACGATATACCCGCAGAATTAATAAAATATGCAAGTCAGAAAACTTTAGACAGATTAGATGAACTACTAAAAGAAATACAACACACAGATGAGGTCCTAATAAATTTCGAAAAATATTATTATCCCAATTCCAAAAAAGACAGGAACTGATAAGTGTGATAGTTTTAGAACGGTTAGTTTAACTTCCCACCCTTCCAAAATACTAACAATAATAATTAAAAATAGAGTAGAAGCTTTGACTGAGAATTATTTAGGCAAAGACCAATATGGTTTTCGTAAAGACAGAGGGACTAGAGAACCGATACTAATGATTAGGGTAATTATCGAAAATAGGTTGTAAAAAAATCATATCGCGTTTGCAGATTTAGAAAAAGCATTTGATAGGGTTAATTGTATTGTTATGTTCAGGGTTTTGCGAAAAATAGGAATCTCTCATAAGGATCGAAAAATTATTTACAGTCTATATAAAAACCAAAGCGTAGTAATTAGATTTGATGAAACAGAAAAGGAAGCTAAAATTAGAAATGGTGTTAGACAGGGCTGTATACTATCTCCCTTGATTTTTAATTTTTATATTGAGGAAGCTTAAAACTTAGCTAGAGAGAGAAAAGAAATGGGAATTAGTGTACAGGGACAAAAAAGGACATGTTACGTTTTGCAGATGATATAACTATTATAGCAGAGTCTAGAAAAGAGAGTTTTTAAATATTTTAGATGAGATACTACAGAGTAACTATAGTATGAGAGTTAACTCAGGAAAGACAAAGATACTGACCTACAGCCTAGTTCTAAACCAAAATTAAAAATAGGTAATACCGAGTTAGAGGAGGTAGATGAATTTTGCTATTTAGGTATTACAATTACAAAAGACGGACGTAGCAGAAGGGATATAGTAGCTAGAATAGCTCAAGCTAGAATTATGTTTTATAAAAGAAAGACTTACTAATAGCTAATACTATTAGTTTAGATAGTAAAAAAAGTTTCTTAAAGTTGTACGTATGTAGCGTTCTATTATACGGTAGTGAGACTTGGACAATTAAAGAGGATAGATAAGAAAAACATAGAAGCTTTTGAAACTTCATGTTATAGGAGAATGGTAAAGATTAGTTGGACAGATAGAATAAAAAACGAGGAAGTTTATCGAAGGATAGGTGAGGAACCCTGTATGTGGAATCAATTAAAGGTCAGGAGAGATAGAATGATCAGGCAGCAGATAAGACATGAGGGACTAATTAGTAGGTCTTAGATTATAGACAACCAAATAAAAATAGAGTAGGAAGACCTACACAAAGCTATATTATTCAAATTATTAGAGATTTAGGTTGTGAAGTGTATGTAGATCTTTATAGACTAGCTCAAAATAGAAAAGAATTTAGAGCTGCGTCAAACCGACCTTAAGTAAGTTCGAAAACAAAACAAAACAAAATAAATAAATAAAAATCAGTTAACTAAATGTCACCATAACATAACTCACAATTAGTTAGCGGTCTGGCATGTTGGTAGCGATTCGCTGCTTAAGCCTTGCCATAACATATAATTTAACACTTTTTCTTTTTTGGAGATGATAACCAGGTAATATTTTATTTTCTTATAAATGGGAATCATGTAAACATGTTGGAATTCTCTAACAACCATCATTTGGCTAATATTTATGTAGAACCAGCTAGATAAGAAAAGATAGAAGAGTATAGGAAGACCAAGACCAAGCTTTATTAGTCAAATTATTAGAAATTTAGGTTGTGAAGGGTATGTAGAACTTTTTAGATCAGCACAGAATAGAAAAGAAGTTAGAGCTGCGTCAAACCGAACTTAAGTAAGGTCGAAAACAAAATGATGATAATACCAGCTAAATTTTTTTGCAACGTCCTTGGATCCTAAACTAAACAATTTATCTTTGCTGCAATTTATATAATGGGACATGACCTACACAGGAATCAACTGAGGTGCCAAGCAACGACTGATAAAATTGTTTCGTTCAAAACCCAGCAAATAATTTTTTCTGCATTCATATTTAAAACACCATACAATTTCTCAAGCTCAATTTCCTACCATTTGAAATTAGTGTTATTTAATAAAATTTCTCATGCAATTATTCTAAAAAATTTTGTCCAAAAAATCAAACAGCTGTTTAGGAGACGTTACGTTGCAAAGTAGCAATATTTCCTGCCACCTGCAGTGACTACATTTTAATTAAAAGCTGCACGTAAACGCACAGCTTTCTTCTAAAGGATAGGACCACTTACTACCTGCCTACATCTGCTTACAATGGGTTTGTTATCTATAAGAATACTGTTATTCTGCAGCTGTTAAGATGTTACAAAGTAACAAAATTGCTTTCCTGTGTCTAAAAATCCTTCGATGATTGCGTTATCTGCTTGTTACCAAGCTGTTACAGTTTGTATTTCGGCAGCTGTTGTCTGGGAATTCTGCATACCTGATTCTTCGGCGATATCTTTGAAAGCCAAATACCTACCCCCATACGTAATTCGGTCCTTATAAAATGGAGACCGTGCTTTGAAAAAAAGATTCAATGCAACATCTTCTTACCGAAGATATATGTAAAGTCGCGCTACTAAAAATGCTCTCTGTGCTAGTTTAAGTAAAGTTGATTGTTCCAGTAGCCAGCCAATAGAGAAATGCAGTCGCATTTTCCCAGCCCTAAGATGAGACCAGCACGAAGCCGATTGCTTCAGGTACAGTTTTCTCTTTCGTATTTTTTTTTATGCTGCTGTGAATAATAGATTTTCTACGTGCTGTTATTACTTATGATTATCCAATAAATTACCAACACCACGTTACAAAACACAATCACAATGGACGAGCAACTATGTTAAAAATTAGTCAATTAAAGTTTGTCCGTTTTACTGTTTCTTTTGTCCTTTTGGTATAGACATTATCGTAAAGAACTTACGCATCAATTTAAAAGTAGTTAATATTTGATTAATTTAAGTTAGGGTCTATAATTTTAATGTTATACTATTTTTTATGGAGGTGCACTTCACAATGCAGCATGCATATATAACTTATGTATATTTCTTTTCCTAGAAGTAATGTATAGTTTATGTTTTATTTTCTTTTGTACATGTGTAAGGTGAATCATTAAGTAAGTATTTAAATTCTAAGATGTTATATTTGTTTACCAATTTTATATTTTTATGTTATGACGCTTTGTTTGCCATCACGTAACAAATGGTTACGCAAATTATTCGATTATTTGTTGTTTTGTAAATAGCCTTTCGAGATTGTATGTTAACAATATAGTATTACAGAAGTTTCCAATGTACTCTTTCGATTTCATCCACGCCCCTCTACGACGTTTTTGAACTAGCCCAATTTCTACCATTTTGTCCACGTTTTGTTACGGTATTTCTTTACTTGCTCTTACTGTTTTCTTTTGTGTTTGCGCGGAATACCGTAACATAAATTATCACCTTTATCGCTACATAAAACAAATTCAAGGTCTAAAATTGCTTGATCTATGGTTAACATTCTTACTGTCAAGGACAATTTTATTTGCTTCCCCTTTTAAGGGTTAATAGTGTTGTAGAACTTAGATTTCCTTTACCGACATATAATTTCGACCTGCTTTTGTCTTCGGTTGAAAGGATCAAATTTATATATGAAAAATTGTTTATCTATTTTGTAAACCACTTTGCCCAAACGAGTAATTTAAATAAAAACATGCCGAAAATACTATTTTTTAGTAAATAGTTATTAAAGTCCTCGTCTGGATTCTCGGTAGATTCATCGTCTGACAAATTGAGGATCATCTTCGGCAGTCTCTTCATTCTCGGCACCATCCGTATTTAAATGATGGAAGGCATGATTATGTAACTAAACTAGCCTATCTTATGTATATTTTTATCACCTATTTCATTAGTGTTCTGTCCTATAATGACGTCACTGATGAAGCTCGGTAACTAGTCGCCTATGAACCATATAAATTGAAACGTATGAATTTCTTCCCAACCGTACTGCAACGGTGAAAGTTGCATTGGACACTCCAAGAAAGAATATCTCCAGAAACAGCTGGTGTAAGTGGCCCTTTGCAGTTCCAACTTGCATGGTGGCAATGCGCACCGGTCAAAGCTTTTGGTATCAAGTTTAAATTCTTTAAATTCTTGTTTTAGGTCTTTTTCTCTATATGCTTTCATAAACCAGGCTAGTCGAGCGTTATTTATGTTCGTGTATGTTACATCCGTACATAGTACACATAAATTCTTCTATAATTGAAAATATATCATTTATGTCGCATTCTGGAACATCTGATAATGTGCGTAGGCATCCATAAATCTTCAGGTCTTCTGCAATAACCTAAACCGTCGTATTTTGCCTTTGAGGTAGACAGATTGAAGTAGTGCCCCGTAAACGCGTGGAACGCTGGAAACGCTACACTCATTTTCTTCCCTAAAATCTTGTATAATTTTGAAACTTTAATGAACCTTTCAGAGTTGCCTGCTCCAACTTTTAACTAAATTTTAACAATTGCATTTAAATATTGCACATTGCATAACATGATGATTAGGATGTCAGTATCCGATCATCCGAGAACAACATTTGCATTTGGTTCCACTTTACAGGTAAGAAAAATGATTTCAGTATCATATTCCTCATTAATAACGTGGATAAATCGTCTTCGGAAGTTTTTACCGTTTTGTCGTTTATTACTTAATATTTGAAGCACGTTTGATAACTGGCGTAAATCGTTTTTTTTTTCCGGAAAATGGAACCATTTTATCATGTGCCCAATTTTGTGAAATAAAATCTACTAATGCTTTTTTAAAGCTAGTATTTCGCAGCTCTGAAGAAAAATGTGAAGGACGAATTTGATCGGGACCATTGATTCAATATTGGTGGGGTTTCTGTGTTTGTCGTAATGCGTGTTCATTGTCCTTTATGAAAGGCCTAAAGTACTTATCAAATGTATAATAGTGTACGCTGAATTTGCTGAAATCATTTGTAGTAGTTTTGTGGGTATCTTCTCAAACGTTAGTTGAATCACCTTCATCATGTGCAATATAAAAGACCCATCATTCACCATCCCGTTGATAGTTTGCGGTGGCTCCAGGTCGATTTTGCTTTCTAGCAACTGTAGCAAAACAGACTTGATTGTTTTACAAATAGTTCCATCGATGTGACTTAGGGACAAACCTGAGTTAGCGAATAAGTCAACACTTTCTCCAGTTTAAAATTTTGTCTAGCAAAATGCCTAACAGTTTTCCAAATAGGTCACGTTGCATTCGCACTTCAGCTACTTTAGCACAAATTTTAGCTGGCTTCTTCAACATTCTGGAGAAACTATAAATTTTGTTTCTTTAAATATTTTTTTCAAATCTGAAGATTTGCCTGAATTCCTTGCTTTTCTAAGTTCCCTATGGGCGTTTGTCGAAAAAGGGTTAATGTTTTGTTTTATGTGAGCAAGAACATCAATTAACTAAACAGTATTATAAGCAATATGTTTTTTTATGCAACTATGCTTTAATGCTCAACCCTGCAGTGTCTAGCACATGAGTAATGATGGCCATTCGCATGCTGTGGCTTTTGCACTACCTTTGTAGTGTCGAGATGAAAGTTGTCATATTAAGTACACCCGTTAATTTATTGCTCGCGTCTGCATTGATGGTCTGTTAAAGCGCGAGGTCGATGTGTTGCTTCGAACAGTGTTTCTCGGTTCTTTTACTACAAATAAACCACGCAAGGCAGGATACGTTGCATCTACTCGAATCAATGGATACAATACTTCACCAAATATCTCGCGCAGTTGTGTTGGTTGAACATAAAACAAAGGTTGGCAATGTTGGGTAGAACAAATTTGAATATCTCCAAACCAGTTGTTCGAATACTTCTGGTTAACATCAGATAGTGATGCACGACATCAACATACAACATGTAAAACTGTGCTGTTTTCCCACGACTTCCAGCAAGTCTTCCGTCGTATAATTAACATAATCATCGAACAATTGCCTAACCTCATCATCATTAATGGTTGGATTCACTGACCTTTCGGTTGGAAGATGTTGCAAGTAATCTTTGAAATAACCATTTATTGTTCTATTGGTCGTTCGCATGAAACTATCGAAAGGTAAAATCTCTAAAGCTAAACATATTAACAGATGAAGCCACCTGCAACGATTAAAATTTTTTGCCCGTAATGAAAGAACTGACAGAACCGATAGCTAGTAGGCAGGTATCGACCATGATATAAGATAAACCACAGTTGTCAGTGCATTTGCCGAGAACTTTAAAGTATGCCATCGTAATATGAAATTGTCAGGCATGGATAAATAAATTGTCAATCCGGGGTTTTTCGGTATTTTGCATCATTTGAAGCGATGTTTTTGCGATAGCTAACTCGTAGATCACCTCCATATACCATTCTCCACACTCTTCGGCCATTTTTCTGATATGAACCATCGTCTCCATAATTACCTGCGCAGTGTTCGATAATTTCACCTCGAAACGACTCAAAATACAGGTAGTTGACAAATCTCCCACAACCTCGTATTGCTGCCTTAGATAGTCAATTACACATATGGTAAATATTCCATAAAATACATTCGCCTGTTTCTTAAAACATTGTCTCCGTTAAAACTACAAATGTGATTATATGCCTTGTCGTTCATATCTCGACGTTTATGCCAATCACTCTGTAGTGTTGTAGCATTGACGGCTGCTTTGCATTTGTTGGAGGAATCGATCATACAGTACTTATGGTAATACATTGATCCTGACAAATGTTTACATTTTTTCGAGTAATGTCAAGTCACTGAATTGAAGTACATCCAATTTAATACTTTGCAGTGTTTTCATATTATCACACATGATGACATTATGCCAGTGCCCTTGTTTCTTTTTCCCATACAAATTTCAGAAATTACTTACGTTTTGTATCTGCCAGCCTTTCTCTTTGGACGTCTCAACTAATGAATCACCTGCTTCTTCTAATTGATTGTGTTGTACCTTTGCTGAATCACTTGGCTATTGTTCGGCCTGTTCTTGAAACTTATTTTCTTTATGTGCATTTCCCTCTTTTCTAACACATAGCAAACTTGCGTAGTTTCAAGACTATTTTATATTTCCATCCATTCCTTCCTCACTCCGTTGCTTGCTAAAGGTAATGTTTACTTCTACATGCCGCAGGTGCAGTTTGACTACTAACTGTATTACTGCCGACGTTGATGATTCCGAAAATGATTGCTTATCAGTGATTGTAGAGGCCGACCTTGGGGTAGATTTTCGGTACACACCTGCACATCAGTAAATTTGCATAGGCACTGAGAATGATAACTTTCATTTTTAGTCATTGAAGATGGCAATTGTACATCTTTTTTAACCAAACTATGTTTAACGCGTACTTTTAATGTATCGGCAAAAATGCTTAAACGATCGTCTGTAAACCGAACTACTTTCTTTTTTTTGCTTTTGGCGCAATAATACATTCAACTAATAATAAGCGTGGGCACATATTCTCTCAACAAAGCAGTTGAACTGATCGATTTGCGGTCATATGCGGAATATGCTGCATGCTGTCGTCTTTTGCACGACGAGCTTTCTTATGAATAGAAGGGAAAGCACGAAGCAAACATACAAACCAGTAAACCAGTTGAAGAATATGAACTCATTATTGTTATATAATTTTTAACTTCAGGACTCTTCCAACCCATAAAAAAGAAAGTGAATAGAGTTGTCTTTAACAGTAATAATGTTAACCAAAAATCAAACAGTATTAGACCATGAATTTGTTTCATGTAGCGATAAAGATAATAACTGATTAGCCGTTGCTCGGTACGTTAGTTGACTCCTGTGTATATCATGTCCCATTATATTAATTGCAACAAAGGTATATTGTTTAGTTTAGGATTCAAGGACGTTGTAAAAATTAATTCAGCTGGTAAGAAGTTAAAATTTTTTATTTGTTCGAACGCTTGGTAGCAGTGTATTGTCCCGCTAAATAATTTGCAGAACATGATTTTTTCTTCGCATGATGACATCAGTTAGTTAAAGTAAATTCCAAACGGTATGATATAGAAAATTTTTACAATGTTGGACATGTTAACAACTAATCCGCCACCCGCTGAACCGCTATCCGATTTGCAACGATGTATTTATACAATTGCGGTTATTGAAATTTTGGAAAAAATAAAAAATCAACTGATACGAAATATATGATTCAAAGTGTGACGAGCTCTAGGACTATTAGTGGTATTTATCTGTTGGGAACAAATAAAATCATTTAAAAGGTTTCAATACCATTTTCTACTCAAATTTGTTGTTGAAGATTTTTTTAAACATATTCTTGGAGTTATTTAACAAAACTACAAACAACCTTTTTACATAAAATAAACATTTTTTTTTAAATATCGCAATGTAGTTATTAATAAAGCATTTGGATTTTTAATGGTAATGTCTTAAATTGCCAGTTTATTTTTTATCTTTACTTTTTAACATTTTGATAAAACTCAGTTTTCATGTTAAAATATAAAATAATCAACCTATATAATGAGTATGACAAATACTGCATTGTTTCAAAGGGGAATGTATGGAATTCCTAACTGTTAAAAATTGTATAAAGATTTACATTTATTTTCTTTAATTTATGTCTATACCATATCCGTTTCGCCATCTACTAACTTCCTCTTGCAGTTTGTATCCTGGAATTTTGACTGCTTCGGTGTCTACGGGAATCCTGTTTTGTCCATTAGTTTTGTAGAGGGTCGGTGCATGGGCTCTAATTCTCCTCCATATTGCGGGGTCGTTTCTTTTTGGTGGGTTTTAAATCGTTTTGTGATCGTTCACGATCAGTGGTTTTGTTACGTTTGCAGTTGGCATTCCATTTACGATGTTTGAAATGTCCAAGAATGTCTGACATATCACGTTGGAAATTAAGGCTTCCGACATGTACGTGCTTATCAGACACTGAATCCACTCGAGTGTTTTGCGAAAAATCCTTATTGGTTTGGGGCAATTGCTTTCCTTGTTGTTTTCTGTGTAGTCGGCACGATTGGAGTTAGTAGTATCCAAGTTGCTGTTGGTGGTGATATCCGTGTTGTGGTTGGTCGAATCGTTGCTGTTGGCAGTTGTTGAGTTGTTCAGTGTTGTGGTAGCGCTTGATTTATGTACGCTGACTTGTTGTGGGGCATTAATTTTGTTTCCTCCTTTTTTGGATCAGGTATATATTTACGAATTCGTTTGGGTTTCTCGTCGCTGCATGAATCTATTACCGAGGACGATTGTGTTGTTGCACGTAAGGATGCTAAATTAATTATAGAGGAGAAGTGATACAACTTTGTTAATTGGGCGTACCGCTTCACCCGTGGGTGTTTCTAGGTTATTCACCCTTGTTACACCATCACCGTATGAGATTATAAATTTTCTGGAGCAAAGCGGACAGATTGCGCTAACTTTAAAGCGGTGTCATCCAAATAGGAAAACGAATATGTGAATTTTTCACTATCATTAAGCGCATTATTATTGTGAATAAGATTATCGTACAAGGATTTAAAGGCAACGAATTTCTCCGGGGTCACCTCAAAATTTGTCTTTTTTTATTTCGGGTAAACGAACATTTGATCTGGTATTTCCTGAAATAGCAGTAGCAGTACTAGCACCAAGATTTGGCGTTGTGTTGATAGTGACATAGCGTACAGCACTAGCCAAAATATCATAGTACATGGTATTAAAGGTTAATTCTAAATTTACCGTACCGGTATATAAAATTTTATAAATATCCGAGAGTAATGCTAATTCATCTAGAACATCTAAAAATTTTATTTTTACGTCATCTAGCTGACTGGAACGAGCTTTAAATTGATCAATATTAGTTGGTTATGTTGGAATTAAGTCGTAGCAGTCTTGTAGACGCCGCCAGAATTTTTCCTGTTCAACAAAGATTGTATATGAGTGGTTTAATTTCCAAAGAAGATCAAGAAAAATACAAAACAAAGCACAACAAACATACAGGGAGTAATTAAAAAATTAATTTAAACAGTTAGTTTCCGTAAGAGAACTTGCAAATCTAGTTTTAATTCAACATTCACAAGTATCCAGTAGTTTTTCAGAAGTTCTAACAGCATTATTATTTTTAACAATGCCTGTGAAGTCAGTAAGACGGAGAAATTCCTTTTTCTATGCTAAAAAATAATAAAAACCAAACACAGGCATCATAAAAGAGGAACGTCTGAGTGATCTGACAATTTTATCCATTGAAGCTAGATAAGCTAAGCTTCAGCCATGTAATCAAAATTTTTATGACATGAAATTTAGAAGAAAGGGTTTTGACTGATTCTCTATATTTCTCACTGTAATTATGAATACTTAACTAATAACCATAAAGTTACCGTTTACGTCAAAGAGAGGAGCAAATTCTTCAGTGTTATTGTTATACGGCGTTAGTAGAACAAGAGTTCCAGGTATTGTTTCCAGTGGACGGCTGACTGAAAATTTTTGCGAACTAGCTCCGAACTACACTTTAGCGGTTGACCGATGAAGCGGCCCCATGTCTTAGTTGGTTTGCGTTTGACTACTAATCTCAAGGTACCGGGCTCTATTTCCAAAACGGGCCGCTTGAAAAACATTAAACGAATATTTTTCACCAAAGTACGCTCTCGTTCGGATGAGAGGTATAACCTAGGTCCTGTGCGTGAGTGTGGTCACGCATGTTAAAGATCCCTACCTTGTCTGGAATAGCAAGGGTTTGCCGAAACTCAAAATTTCAAAGTAAAAACTCGCTGTGGCCAATGTAGTACTTTCGGGCGGAGCATTGAAAAATCTAATGTAAGGGTTGAGCGATTAGCATTGAGTCAGGGTGAACCCAAGGAAACAAAGATGATAAAAGTATTGAGCTGCATTGATCTAAACAAATTAGAAAAAGAACTAACCTAGGGATAGTGCAGATACTCTAAGGTCACGTATCGTTGCGACAACCAATGATCACGAGGATGCAGTTTATACCTGAAACAAACACATTTTAGAGAAATAAAACACAAGATCGTCACTTTCGTCTGAAAATTCAGAAATAACACTAGCAGTAAAAGATATTAAATTCTTGTTACACCAAACTTCTAAACTTTTACTCATATAATCATAGATCACTTTGCATAATTTGAGACTACTTTAACAAATATTTGGTATCTCGTTTAAAAACTTATAATCACACTTACATTTGTGTTATATCACCAAAAGTATAGTTTGCAAATAAGGACTTCAAAGTCAGTTCATGCATGTAATTGTAAATTAATTATTCAATAACAAAAAACTGAAATATGAGAATAATAATGTAAATAATTGACCTTATTTTATATCTCAAATGGGTTAAAGCTAAATATCAGATCAAACCATTTTCTTTTATTTGTATAAAGCTTTTTATAATAGCGTTTTTGAAATATTTCACAAAATAATTTCTACAGTATGCTCAAAAGTATTAGCATTTTCATTCATGAATATAGACTAAAAGAACTAGCTTTCTAAATTATTACGTTATACACGTAAAATTTTATAATTAGCTATATTTGAATTCAGCTGGTATCTCATATCAAGTATCTAAGTTGCAAAATTGTGTATAAAAAAATTAATACTGAACAATATGCTAACATAGATTTCAATAAAAATAATACTTTTTTTGCTAAACTGTTCTATATAAATTAAGAAACTTAAAATTGGTTCACAATCTTGTAAACATGTAAATACCTATATAAGTTAGATGTATTTGTATAATTTTATTGAGTAACTTTAAATATTCCCAGGTTGATGCGACGAAAACTAACTTTAAGCGTTAAACGACTACTTGCCAGATGTGGAATAAATGTGGCGTGTGTCACAGGACAATTTAAAACTCGCCTACTCAGATTTGATGCAAATTTTACAAAGAATTTCACAAGAATTTTTCATAACCCAAAGGGTTGCAAAGGTCCATAATTATTAATATTCAACGGGAGCTCGAATATAATGTCGGATGTTGAAGTTCAACTAAGAGACGGCATACACCAAAAAAAATTTCCATTGGCATTTAAACTGCATTGGGATTCCATAGTTTTCAAATTGTAAGAATAATGCTGTTTGTTCTAATATGAAAATTTGTGTTGCGAATTTTGATGCTTGGTTAAGTTATTATTTTGTATATTCCATAGTTACGCTGTAAATTTTTAATACTCTAAAATTTACGCTTAAAATCCAAATATCTCAAGCTGTTGCTGTAAAAAATTGTTTAATCAAAGTGTCTATAAAGTTAACAAAAAACTAACTATTGTTAAAACGATCGAAAAAGTGGCAAGGCATGTTTAAAGATGCTCCAGCGTTTTAAATACATGAAGCGTCCAAGTTTCTATGATCTTTGTATGTTTTAAATAATAATCGTTTTCTTCTCCTGTTCTGTAATTCTACTTTATCAATGAATATTACTATTTAAACTATGCATTTTTATTTTTCTACTCAATAATAACAAAAGGTTGGAGGAGGCTCAAAATCGTGATTTGTCTTAGGACCCAAAATTTGAAGTTCCACCATTGCCCTTACTATACGCTCTTCAACAGATTCCCTAGCCCATAGACTAAAAGAAATGGTTACGGTTTTGTACTCACTTAGATATCCAATCTGGCCTCTATGTAAAAACATTGTCGATGTTAAGGACGCCGTTTAAAGCAGAGAACCCACATCACGATTGCAACTGCTATTTCTTACATAATTGAGGGTATCTTTGTAACGATCGACTACCGCCTTGAAGATTGTGTCATGCAACGGGCAGTGAAGAAGCCCATATTTCTAATATAGTACTTTAATCTAAACGCTCTTTTGGATGATCTAGTGTTGTTAACAAGTATTTCTTAGGTTAGTTAAAATTAGGGTATGTATTCTGAAAAATTTGCTTTATTTGGGTATGTTAACACTCTTTAAAAAATTCAGATGCTGATTTTAGTCCACGCATGGTCATGAGAAACGGTTAAAAGTAAAACTAGTAAATGACACTCGAAATTAATGATTGAAGTAATGTCCTAAATTTATATCTATACCAACAAAGCAAGTTTTAATTTCTTGGGAAACGCATATAAAACCACTTAAACCTGTTTCCGTTAAAATGTCAGTAAATTATACGCAAACATTACAATTACATTACGAAACAAGTACTTTTTCTAGTTATTCATGGTCTTTTAAGGCGCTGTTAAGTTGTTTTCACTATAAGTACCCGTTAGAATAGAGGTTACAAACAATGCCTAACGATACTAATTATTCTTATCTAAAGCTTTCTGATGTTAAGTGCTAATCTTCGCAATCTCTTAAGGGATGCACGTTCCTAGTAAAATTAACGTTCCTTGAAACAAACTGTTGATTACTGAACACTGCATAATTATTGCTTAAATAAGTAATATTTCTTTAGATTAATGAGTATTTTGACAACCTGTAAGACAAAAAGATGAATATCAAAATTAATTTGTCAGGTAATTATCATACAATGGACAATATTCGAACACTGACTGCATAGACACTACAAAACCCTACATTTTGTATATTTTTAATCCGAGTTTATTTTCACATAAGACTTCCATTATGAATTACCAAATTTTTGCTCTGTACAAAGTAGGTTATGTATCGATTTCGATCTAAATTTAGATATTACCCTGCTGTGTGGATTTTTAAAACGTACAATATTTACTCGCAATTTTGAAATTATTTTAACTTGATGTGGATACGTTTGTGAATGGAACTCACCTGCTACGGTAATAGAGCCAGCGGCCAAATGCGCTTTAAAGTTTTAATAAGCTATGCCAACCAGGTCACCCCTTGAAACTTTATTAATTAATACGCAAAATAATACAGATCGAAGATGGCATAATAGGCTACTACTTTGGTTATCTACCCTTTCTCCTTCAGTTATAATTAAAAGTTTAAAATATACTTAAGTATCTAATATACAAGGCGTTTTTCATAATGTGCCTAAGAATCTCGAAAACAAACCAAACAAAAATTCGGTTATTTGAGGTAACTATTGCCTATGAAGAGAAGAACAGGACAAAATAAAATTGTTGATATCTCGCTAATTGGGACAAAACACTCGAAAAATCAAGTTTTAATTTTAGTTTTTTAGCGTGTGCATGTTTAACACTATGAAAATATTAATTATCTACTAACTTTCGTTTATTAACCTTATTAATTTTTATATTATTAACTGAAACAATAAGAAATGTATAATAAATTGCTCAAAAGGTCATTTGTTACTATGCCCATACGTAAATTAGATCTCAATATAGGGTTTGTTCGTTTCCTAACAGATTGTCTATCAATACCATTAAAAATTTATTTTATTTTATTTTAAATATTGTGTTTTCTGCGAGTTGTAAATTATTTTGATTCGTATTTTTAAAGATGGTTTACTTTAGAAAACTTGGTACGGTATGGAATTTTTTGATCAAGAAAAGCGTGACTTGAAAGAATATTGAATCTTGAACCATAATAATAATGTACAAGCACCCTGGCATATTTCCAGCGATGCTGTGACTGCCTATTTTGGCAAGTCATACTGTTATCAATTTCGGGAGCTTGTAGCTTTTGTGAATTATAATTAATGTATCCGTTCTGAAGAAACCTGCACCTTTAAGAAGTTCTAGAATATCAGAAAGGGTAAAATGGCTTGCGCGTTTCAGGTAGCTAAAGAACTGCACCATAGGTTTAACCAAATGAATCGGGTCTTTAGTGAGGTACCAGACTAAGATAGGTCACCGAAAAAGGGCAGCAGTTTTTTAGGTACTTAGAGTGGTAAAGACCATAGAGGTCGGTAGGCTATTCTAAAATACACTACTGTGACGTAGAAGGCAACAGGAAACCACCGCAAACGTTTTCAAAATGATGGCATTCTCTAGGGTAAGATAGATTCCGCAGCTAAAATAGTCCCCTATTCGGATCTCCGGAGGGGATCGCTTCGTAGGATGTAATCGGCAAGTTTAATAATAGTAAGAAAACCAGGGAGTATCTTGCACGTCGGGGAGCAGAATGTTAGAAGCATGAATCAAGTAGGCACGCTAGAGAATTTAAAAATAGAGATAGACAGACCTAACATGAGTGATAGTGGGGATTAGCAAGGTTTGATGCTCCAAAGGCGGTTGGTTTTTGAGGCGGAAACTTTGTAGTAATTCATACAGAATCAGAAGAAGGAATTTCTAGTACCCCTTTCTTCTTAACTTTGTCTGTCCACGATATCTTCATCATACGTCTGTAGCACCACATGTCAAAGGCTTCTACCTTTTTCTTGTCCGCTTCTTCTACTATCCAGGTTTCACAACAGTACAGTGCTGTGCTCTACACGTATGTTCTAAGCAATCTTTTCCTTGTTTCTATGTTTGTTGTCTTTTACTTGTTAAATGTAGCACGATTCTGTGCTAATCTTTGTTTTGTATTTTTCGTGCTTTTCCCACCTTGCGTTATTTGGCATCCTATAGGCAGGAGAAATCCTTAACCTCTTTTAAGTTCTCGTTACCTATTTGTATTCTTGTTTTTGATTTATTTTCCCCTCCTTTGCATACTAGTACTTTAGTTCTATTTTTGTTAATTTTCATACCATATCTCTTTGTTAGAACTGTTGGCATTTTATTAAGAGCAGCTTCTAACTCTTACTTGCTAGATGCTAATACCGCCATATTATCTGCAAATCTAAACATATCAATCTTTTGTCTCTGCATTGTAATTCCAAATGTCTTCCTGCATTTGACAGTATTCATTGCCTCTTCAATGTACAATTTAAAAATTAATGGGATACGGCACATCTCTGTCTCACGTCTTTCCTAATATTTACTTCTCTACGTTTCTGCTCTAATTCTATTACTATTACCGCTGTTTGCTCTTTGTATAAGCTATGTACTATCCGTCTATCCCTAAAACTCATTCCAATCTTTTTGAATATTTTAGACATTTTTTTCTATTTTACATTGTCAAATGCCTTTTCCAAATCTGCAAAACCTATATACACGCTTCATCCTTTTTCTATTGTTTTATCCATTATAACACTAAGAGCTAAAAGAGCCTCCCGTGTTCCCCTGTTTTGCCCAATTCCAAATTGATCTTTTCTTAGTATTTCTTCAGCTAGTTTTTCCATTCGTTTTAATACAATTCTAGTAAATATTTTTGATACGTGTGCTGTCACACTTATTGTTAAAAATTTTCACATCTATCCACGCCTCTCTTTTTTGGTATAGTTACCATCATGTTACGTTTGAAATATTTGGGTATCTCGCCTGTCGCATACATATAGCTTACGAGTTGGAGGAGACGTTATGTTACTGCTTGTCTAGCGGCGTTTAGAGTTTTTACTTACACCTAATCTGTACCCGATGCCTTACCATTTTTCAGACCCATTAATGCTAATTCAAACTCATTTCTAAGTATAGGATAGTCCAAGTCATTTTTTCAATGTCTGATTCATCTTCTAATGCTGTTAGTTCCTCTCCTGCATATAAGTTCCCTATATATTCTTGCCATCTAATCACTTGCTCTATATTTTTTAATATGACATTTCCTACCGCGTTCCTTATATTTTGTCTGTATGGTTTTATATCCCAAAAATTCATTCTAATCAGGTTGTATGCTTTGTCTGCCTTCCCTATTTCCATCTTAGAGTATGCCTCTTTGCACGTTTTATCAATCCATTGTTCTTTAGCTTTCCTGCATTCACGAACAACTTCCCATTTTATGGTTTAGTATCTCTGATATCCTGTTACGTATGATTTATTTTTGTAATTTTGTCTTTTTTCTATTAATTTCAGGATATCCTTTGCTATTCATGGTTTCTTATTTGCTTTTTGTGTATACCCCAGAATATCTCTGGCCGATATGTCTAAGCTGGATTTCATGTTATTCCATTCTGTTTCTACGTCCTTAGTATCAGAAATTTTCCCGAACCTTTCAGCAATTTATTTGACTTTTTCAAATCTTTCGTGGATATCTTTATCTTTTGGTTTTTAAAATCAAAGTGCCTTTTACCGTTTATTTTCTTCAAATTTTCAAATTTAGGAGCGGCTTTCATAATTACGATGTTGTGGTCAGTGTCTAAATCTGCTTCTGGGTAGCTTCTACAGTCTTTTACTTGATTCCTAAACCGTTGTCTAACAAGAATGTAATCTATTTGATATCTTCCTATATCTCCTGGCATCTTCCACGTATATCGTCTTATAGCATATCATCTGCAAATCTAAGCATATCAATTTTTTGTCCCTACATAGTAATTCCAAATGTTTTCCTGCATTTGACAGTATTCATTGCCTCTTCAATGTACAAGTTAAAAATTAATGGGGATAGGGCACATCCCTGTCTCACCCCTTTCCTAATGTTTACTTCTCTACGTTCCTGCTCTAATTGTGTTACTGCTGTTTGCTCTTTGTATAAGCTATGTACTATTCGTCTATCCCTATAACTCATTCCAATCTTTTTGAGTATTTCGAACATTTTTTTCCATTTTACATTGTCGAAAGCTTTTTCTAGATCTACAAATCCTATATACACGCCTTCCCCTTTTTCTATTGTTTTCCCCATTATCACTCTCAGAGCTAAGATAGCCTCCCATGTTCCCCTGTTTTGCCTAAACCCAAATTGGTCGTCTCCTAGTATATCTTCAGCCCGTTTTTCCATCCGTCTTTGTACAATTCTAGTTAATATTTTTGACACGTCACATCTATCCGTGCCTCTCTTTTTGGTATAGTTACTATGATGTTACGTTTGAAATCTTTGGGTATCTCGCCTGTTTCATACATATAGCTTACAAGTTGTAAGAGACGTTCCTTTACTGCTTGACCAGCGGCTTTTAGAGTTTCTGCTTGCACCTTATCTGTACCCGGCGCCTTACCATTTTTGAGACCCTTTAATGCTAATTCAAATTCATCTCTAAGTATAGGATATCCCAAGTCATCATTTTCAATGTCTGATTCCTGTTCTAATGCAGTTAGTTCTTCTCCTGCATATAAATTCTCTATATATTCTTGCTATCTAGCCACATGCTCTACATTTTCTATAATGACGTTTCCTCCCGCGTCCCCTATATTTTTGCTATACGGTTTTATATCCCTAAAATTGATTCTAATTAGTTTGTATGCTTCAGCTGTCTTTCCTACTTCCATCTTAGTTTGTACCTCTTTACACTTTTCATCAATCCATTGTTCTTTAGCTTTCCTGCATTTGCGAATAATTTCCCATTTTATGGCTTTGTATCTCCGTTTTCCTGTTTCGTCTGATTAATTTTTGTATTTTCATCTTTCTTCTATTAAATTCAGGATATCTTTTGTTATCCATGGTTTATTATTTTCTTTTTGTGTATACCCCAGAATATCTCTGGCCGCCATGTCGAGGCTGGATTTAATGTTATTCCATTCTGTTTCTACTTCCTTAGTATAAGATATTTTCCCGATATCTTTGAGCAATTTATTTGACCTTTTTTCGAATCTTTCTTGAATATCTTTATCTTTTAGTTTCTTTAGGTCCAAGTGCCTTTTTCCGTTTCTTTTTTTCAAATTTTTAAATTTAAGTGCAGCCTTCATAATTACGATGTTGTGGTCAGTGTCTATATCTGCTTCTGGGTAGCTTCTACAGTCTTTTACTTGATTCCTAAACCGTTGTCTAACAAGAATGTAATCTATTTGATATCTTCCTATATCTCCTGGCATCTTCCACGTATATCGTCTTATAGCATATCATCTGCAAATCTAAGCATATCAATTTTTTGTCCCTACATAGTAATTCCAAATGTTTTCCTGCATTTGACAGTATTCATTGCCTCTTCAATGTACAAGTTAAAAATTAATGGGGATAGGGCACATCCCTGTCTCACCCCTTTCCTAATGTTTACTTCTCTACGTTCCTGCTCTAATTGTGTTACTGCTGTTTGCTCTTTGTATAAGCTATGTACTATTCGTCTATCCCTATAACTCATTCCAATCTTTTTGAGTATTTCGAACATTTTTTTCCATTTTACATTGTCAGCTTTTCTAGATCTACAAATCCTATATACACGCCTTCCCCTTTTTCTATTGTTTTCCCCATTATCACTCTCAGAGCTAAGATAGCCTCCCATGTTCCCCTGTTTTGCCTAAACCCAAATTGGTCGTCTCCTAGTATATCTTCAGCCCGTTTTTCCATCCGTCTTTGTACAATTCTAGTTAATATTTTTGACACGTCACATCTATCCGTGCCTCTCTTTTTGGTATAGTTACTATGATGTTACGTTTGAAATCTTTGGGTATCTCGCCTGTTTCATACATATAGCTTACAAGTTGTAAGAGACGTTCCTTTACTGCTTGACCAGCGGCTTTTAGAGTTTCTGCTTGCACCTTATCTGTACCCGGCGCCTTACCATTTTTGAGACCCTTTAATGCTAATTCAAATTCATCTCTAAGTATAGGATATCCCAAGTCATCATTTTCAATGTCTGATTCCTGTTCTAATGCAGTTAGTTCTTCTCCTGCATATAAATTCTCTATATATTCTTGCTATCTAGCCACATGCTCTACATTTTCTATAATGACGTTTCCTCCCGCGTCCCCTATATTTTTGCTATACGGTTTTATATCCCTAAAATTGATTCTAATTAGTTTGTATGCTTCAGCTGTCTTTCCTACTTCCATCTTAGTTTGTACCTCTTTACACTTTTCATCAATCCATTGTTCTTTAGCTTTCCTGCATTTGCGAATAATTTCCCATTTTATGGCTTTGTATCTCCGTTTTCCTGTTTCGTCTGATTAATTTTGTATTTTCATCTTTCTTCTATTAAATTCAGGATATCTTTTGTTATCCATGGTTTATTATTTTCTTTTTGTGTATACCCCAGAATATCTCTGGCCGCCATATCGAGGCCGGATTTAATGTTATTCCATTCTGTTTCTACTTCCTTAGTATAAGATATTTTCCCGATATCTTTGAGCAATTTATTTGACCTTTTTTCGAATCTTTCTTGAATATCTTTATCTTTTAGTTTCTTTAGGTCCAAGTGCCTTTTTCCGTTTCTTTTTTTCAAATTTTTAAATTTAAGTGCAGCCTTCATAATTACGATGTTGTGGTCAGTGTCTATATCTGCTTCTGGGTAGCTTCTACAGTCTTATAATTGATTCCTAAACCGCTGTCTAACAAGAATGTAATCTATTTGATATCTTCCTATATCTCCTGGCATCTTCCACGCATATGGTCGTCTAGAATGATGTTGAAATGACGTGTTTGTGATGATTAAATTGTTCTAGTCGCAAAATTCTACCAGCCTATTTCCCCTGTTGTTTATCGTGCTTAAACCAAATAAACCTACTATCGCTCTTTCCCTACCCTCACCTACCACTGCATTAAAATTTCCCGTAATTATTAAATGTTTATGTCCTTTTACGTATCATAGTATGTCTTCGATATCTTTGTAGATCGTTTCTACCTCTTTTTCACTGTAGCTAGAGGTAGGCATGTATACTTGTATTATTACTATGTTTACCAGTTTACATTCTAATCTAACCATGAGTACTCTTTAGTAAATAATTTTCTACATAGTGTGCTATCTTCTTTCGCATAACTATTCCCACACCCGCATTTCCTTCCTCGGATCCGTATAAATTACCTTGAAGTCACCACTCCAAAATTCCCCCGCCTCTAGCCATCGAACTTCGCTGATCCCTACTACGTCTATTGCTAAGCTATCCATTTCAATTTTCAAGTTCTCTAGCTTAGCTACTTACTTCATACTTCTGACATTTCACGACCCGTCTCGCAAAATGTTCCCGACTCATATTCTGAATTCCCCGATTGCATCCTTCGGAGTGGTCCCCTCTCAGAGATATGAATGGTGAATTATTTCAACTCCGGAATCTTTTACCCCAGAGAATGCCATCATGTTTATTACAATTTAAGTACGCTGTCTATTGGAAGGTAATGTGGTGGTTTTCCGTTGCCTTTCATATCGCAGTAGTGTGCCTTAGAATGCCATACCGACCCCTATGGTATCTGCCACTCTAAGTGCCGAAGGAGCTGCTGCCCTCTTTCGGGGATTCGTCATATTCAGGTTCCTCACCAAAAAACCCACCAATTTGGTAAAATCTTTGGTTCGGCACTTTAGATCATTGGAACAGCAAACCGTTCCACCTTTCTAGTAATTTTGAACCTCGTCAAGATGCAGGTCCATTTGGAATGGTAGTAGAGATATGCGGTATGACAATTAACAATAATTAAATTAAAGTTCCAGTATGTAAAGGATGGAAAAATAAGTCAAAATCAGATTACAAATAGGAAACGAAAATAAAAAAATAGGAAAAGAAAATTTACAAGAGTTTAATTTTTTCTGCTACCTAGGAAGTCAAATTACGCAATATGAGAAAACTGCAATAGATATAAAACAAAGATTTGGCACAAAGCCGTGCTGCATTAAGCAAGATAAAGCAGCTGCTGTATCTGAAAATAACAATCACAGAAACAAGGAAAAGCTTGTTGAAAGCATATGTGTGAAAAACACTGTACGGAGGTGAAACGTGAACGCTAGGAAAAGCCGGCGGAAAAAGAGAATCCTTTGAAACGTGGAGCTATAGGGGTATGATAAAAATACTATGAACAGATAAAGTTAAGAAGAAGGAGGATCCAAAAATAGTAAAGGAAGGAAGATGTATGTGGAAACGGTAAAATATAAGAGAAATCGTGTGATAGAACACGTTCTAAAACACTAAGAAATATTGTGGGATATATTAGCAGTAGAGGAGGTAAAAAAACCAGAGATGGACCTACATTAGACTATTGCATACACATAGTGAAAGATATAGGCTGCGGAAATGTTAGGGAAGTGTGTAGATTAACTCAGAATAGAAAACACTGGAGGTATATTCAACCAGTTCCAGGACTCTAGACCTAGTGATGATGAATTAATGCATCTTAATTGCATGGAAATTTGTTTGATTAAACTGATTTTTATGTACTTTAAAAGATTCGATTGTCGTAGTGGTTTTATTACGAAAATCAAAGATGCGTTGGTTTCTTAAATTAAATATTTCCGTTTTACATAATGGAAGTGAATAATTTTTTTATACAAGTGTTATTTAATTGACTTGTCACGGTAAACTGTACAGGTTCGAAAGCTTGACAACTGCGCAAATTGCCGGTATATAAAAACGAAAGAAAAATGCAATGGCTAGTAGTAGCCGTAGATTGAGGTGGGTAGAATAAGAATACCCAAAACTAACAATCGCCTAGTTGAAAAGAAAATCATTATTACACAAAATACAAATAAAGGCAGAACGGTAGTGTGCACAACCAAAGAGTAAATCAAGCAACGAAAACGGAGAGCGTGTTGTCACCAAGATGCTCAACGCCTTAAACAACGTCTTGGAATTTGCGAATACATATAAACAGATGCGCGTTGTAGTATAAGCAGACTTCAAATCAATTCTGAAGCCAATCGGTTCAACCACTCCTGACAAATCCAGGCCGTTCTCAGCAATATGGAGATGCACGACCCTTACAGTTTTGCAGACATCAAATGCTGTTTTGATGATTTGTATGAGTTCAGAGGCTGCACAAACTGCATGCGAAAAATGAAGGAAGAGACCTGATGATTGTGATGTACCGATGAAACCTTTGAAACATGTAGATAAGCTTTTCTTCTTTATGGTTAACGATTGTGGTATTTGTAGTAGACCTCTGAACGAAGATAAAGCAAGAGCAAACCTCATTACTGGAAAATTCCGCTTTGCAGCACACAGCGCGTGTAATTTGAAGTGCATGATTTTCAGCTTTGTATCTGTTCTGTCTCACAATTTAAGCGGTTACGACTCTCACTTTATCGTTATGGAGTTTGGTTGTGATAGGGAGAGAATCACCGTGATCCCTAACAACTAGGAACGGTTTATTCAGTTACAAAAAACTGGAAACTGCACGGTGACAAGACTGAGGAGGAGGATCACGAAGAGGCCGATGACGCATTTAATAAGCCTTGTAACCAACTGTGATTTATAGACTCGTTGTGGGTTATAGCGCAAATTTTGGATCCATTGGCAAAGAATTTACAACCGAAACAGTTCTTCGAGACGACCACGAGTTCCCGAGGATGACAATTTTAAGACGTTTATCAAGAAATGCGCGTTTTCGTACGATGTCTCCGTTCTGAATGAAGAGTCTGTGTCTCCAAAAGGCTCTTTTGTAGAATACTAGTGCGCGGAAGGTGCGGAAGATCTTCAAACTCTCAAGGAATACAGCGACTTGTATCTGAGAATTGAAGTACTGTTGTTGAGAAACATTTTTGAGAACTTTCGGAATGTGTATCATATGTATCGGTAGCAATGTTTGACCGCTCTAAGTTTAATCTGAGTCGCCATGCTCAAGCACATTGGCGTCAAATTGGAGCTGCTGATCTATGTCGACATTCACCATTTTGTGAAGACTAGAATCATTCATTGGTGGACTGTCCCAGTGTAGTGGCAGACATGCCCGTGCCAACAACTCCAATATACGGAATATTAATTTTATGCATTTTACTATTTAATATCGCTTCATTTAACGATTTAAACTTTTCTACACCTGAAATTAATTAAATTAACATGTTTTCGCTTTTGTTATTAATTACAAGTGAAAGATCATTTTAGGATATTTACACATGGGATTTTGCCGTTATTAAATATAATTGAAAATCTTTAAGAACATTATTATGCATTAAACGTAAGTTTATTTAAAATACGATCCTTTAATTATAAAATATCCATAAACTCTTTATATAACCACGCTTGTATGCATCAAACGTAATTCATAACCATTTATACAGAGCATTTTGCAAATCTGTTCCTATACAAATAAATAGCTAAATAAATTGTTTCTTTTTTCGCATCCCCTCAAATTTATTAAATAAAATCTTTGTCATACGCTATAATATGACCTTGCTATGGCCTTTAGTTACAGTATTTTCTCGCAAATTAAAACATAAATTTTGAAATCAATCCACTGGCAACGTTCGGCGCCATAGTATAGAAATTACCTTGATGAATACTTTTAAACTTTTAATTTCTTATTGCCTACTATATGCAGCCTTTCATATTAGGTCTAGAAAACACACGCATATTTTTCTATTTATAATGGCCTTTCTCTCAGATGTTTTAAAATTCACTTCTTTCAGGCACTCCTTATATTAGAATTTAACCTATCCCTAATGATCATTAAGTCTTCAGTCCTGGAACTGCTTAGACACGTACCTCCATTATTTCCTATTTTGAGCTAACCTACACATTTCCATGAAGCTTCCACTTGCCTACATTTTTCACTATCTATGTATAATAGTGTAATCTAAGTCTACTTCTACTTCTGTTATTTTTTATCTCTGCTTTTAATATATGCCGCGCTATTCCCCTGGACCTTAATATCTGACCTATCATACTATCTCTCGTATTTTTTACTGTTTTTCATATATTTTTTTCTTCCTCTACGTACCTTTAAAACCTCTTTGTTCTCAGCTTTGTCTGTCCGTGATATCTTCATCATACGTCTGTAGCACCACATTTCAAAGGCCTCATCTTTTTCTTGTTCGTTTCTCCTACTTTCCAAGTTTTACAGTCATACAATGCTTTGCCCTACATACATACCTTCAGTAATTTTTTCCTTGTTTCTATGTTTGTTGTCTTTGAGTATAGTAGTTGATTTTTCTTGTGAATATGTATTACTGCATTTAACAGTATTCATTGACTTTTCGATATGCAAGTTAAAAATTACCGGCGATAGGATACATCGCTGTTTCTCCCTTTTCCTAATATTTAGTTCTCTACGTTCTTGCTATAATTCTATTACCCCTGTTTGCTCCTTGTATAAGCATTGCACCATCCGTTAATCCCTAAAACTCATTCCAATCCTTTTGAATATTTCGAATGATTTTTTCCCGTTTTACATTGTCGAACGCTTTTTTCTGATCTACAAACCCTATATACACAATTTCTCTTTTTTTTAAATTGTTTTCTTCATTATCATCCTCAGAGCTAAAATAGCCTCCCGTTTTCCCCTGCTTCGCCTAAACCCAAATTGATTTTTTCCTCGTATTGCTTCAGCCCGTTCTTCCATCCGTCTTTGTACAATTCTAGTTAATATTTTTGACACGTTTGCCGTCCCAACTTATGTTCGGAATTTTCATATCTATCCGCGTCTCTTTTTTTGGATAGTGACTATGGTGTTATGTTTGGAATCTTTGAGTATCTCGCCTGTCTTATACATCCAGGTTACAAGTTGGAAGGCACGTTCTGTTCTGTTTGTTCAGCGGTTTTTAGAGTTTCTGATAATAACTTATCTATACCCGGTGTCTTATTAGCTTTCAGACTATTTAATGCTAACTCAAACTCATTTCTAAGTATGGGATATCCCAAGTCATCCTCTTCAATATCTGATTCCTATTCCAGTGCTTCAAGATCCGGTCCTGTATATAAATTCCTTATATATTCTTACATCTAACAACTTTATCTACTCTTTTATGATGATATGTCCTTCAGCGCCCCTTATATTTTTCCTATGCAGTTTGAAATCCTTAAAATTCATTCTAATCGGTTCGTATGTTGCGTCCGTCTTTCCTATTTCCATCTTAGTTTGTATCTTCATGCACTCTTTATCAATCCATTGTTCTTTAACTTTCCTGCATTTTCGAATAATTTCCATTTTATGGGTTTGTATCTCTGTCTTCCTGCTTCATCTGATCTGTTTTTGTATTTTCGTCTTTCTTCTAGTAAATTCAGTATATTCTTTGTTATCCATGGTGTCTTGTTTTCTTTTTGTGTATATTCCATAAATCTCTAGACGTTTTATCTAAGCTGGCTTTAATGTTTTTCCATTTTGTTTCTACTTTCTTAGTATCACAAATTTTTCCGATGTTCTTCAGCAACTCATTTGACTTTTTTTCAAATCTTTCGGGGATATCTTTATATTTCAGTTTCTCGAAAACAAAGTGCCTTTTTTCCGTTGTTTTTTTTCAAATTCTTATATTTAAGTGCGACCTTAATAAATACGATATTGTGGTCAGTGTCTGTATCTGCTTCTGTGTAGCTTTTACTCGATTTATAACTTTACTCGATTTATAAACCAAGAATGTATTCTATTTGATATCTTCCTATATCTCCTGGCATCTCCCATGTCTTCTAGCATGATGTTGAAATAATGTGTTCGTGATGGTTAAATTGTTTTTGTCGCAAAATTTTTCCAACCTACTTCCTCTGTCGTTCCTAAACCAAATAAACCTACTACCACTCCTTCCCTACCCTCACCTACCACTGCATTAAAATCTCCCGTAATTATTAAACTTTCATGTCCGTTTACGCATCTTGGCATGTCTTCGATATCTTTGTAGATTGCTTCTACCTCTTCCTCACCGTAAATTAGATGCGGTCATGGATACTTGTATTATTAGTGTATTTACCGGTTTACATTCTAATCTAATCATGAGTACTCTTTCGCTCTTTTGTAACATAACTACTTATTATTAAAAAAATGCGACAATCTCTATTTTGAATTTTTAGAGCCCAAGAAGTAACATTAGAGAGCATTTAGAAATATGGAAAAGGACGATGGAGGAGATCACAAGTTCGCTTTTAAAGTTGGTGAAAAATTTGTCACATTTTTAATACTTAACTTATTTCTAACGTTTATAATATTGTATTACTACGCGAATTATAAAGTTGAAATCTTAAAATAATTCCGGATACAACAGTTAGAAAACGTATATTCAATAAACAATTTTACTTACCAGTTTTATCCAATTCTACGGTTATTTCGTCCTATATTATATCCCGCTTTCCAACATTTTTTGTACTCAGAATTATCCAAATCGTACAAATTTGGATATTTTTTCACCAATTGAATCGACTTTTCAGGAGATAACGATATTGCACATGGTATGCAGGACCAAAGCGAATGCAGAAAGAACTGTACATCCACCGTCCATAAAGTAGAACGCTGCAATACTGTTTTTGTAGAGCGCTTGTACGCCTTCGTCTAAATTCCACCACATGTTGAAATCCTGCATCGTTCCCACTGTCGCTTCCGCTCTTGCGGTAACGGGTTGGTTGATGTAGGGGATCTTTAATACTGATTGTTTGGATTGCGGGAAGTGGGGTAATTTTAAAAATATTTGTCGCCACAGATGCAGGAAAGCAGCAGGAACCTGAAACCATATATTGCCCGTTTTCCACTACTGGATGCCATACTGCCTACTCAAGTAAGGAATAATAGCGCTAAAACTATGATCGACACCGGGAGTACTGGCAGTTTTATGGACAGTAATTGCTAAACCGCTATATCTCAAGACGGGGCTTTGCAAATGAAGTAACGTTAGCTACATCCTCAAGTCAATTAAACATAAGCAACTTGTGACACGACATTAAGTGTTTTAGGAAATTATTACTAAGTAAAACTGAGAATCTTGGGTTACCCTTGTACTGATGTTGTATTTAAACGTGATGTTTTTCAGAAGCACTCTTCCATTCAAATCAGTTTTTGAGGCCTATGGCCTGCTCTACAGTTGCTTGTCTTTTTGGCAAAAGCTAGTCATACACTTAACTCCAGACTGTAAACAGATAGCTATAAGATCAGGAAGTTATATACAGCCCATTGTGCTGGACACATTGTCGTATCCCTGACCACGAACATTTCTTGGATTTAAATTTAGAGATTCTATATGTTTATTAAGCTCCTGGGCTAGATTTTCGGATATTGAGCTAAATATTCGGCAAAACTCTAACAAACGCTTAAAAATTTCTGCAGTCCTTGTTTGAAAATTCAAGTTAACAACACCTACTTAGCTGTTATGATCCTCGTAACCGTTGTCTGGTGCAGTCTATAATTAGTAAGTAATATATAGCGCCTTCTAGTAACTTTTGTATATATTTTTAATTCCATTTTCTAGCAAAGCTATAATTAAATTTTGAATACTGTCATCTAAATATGTAGGCATGTATTTGACCGTTTCTTTAGAAGTTTGAATACTATGAACTGTTCATATAACGCTGCATCAAAATTTGATATTGTTTCTATTGCTTTTAAAAAATTTCAGTTGTCTTGTTCGAGTAACTGATTTGATCTTCCACGAAAAGTTAAATTTTGTCAAGTTAGAAATTGTATGACATACACAATTTGCAGTATTACATCATACCCTTGCCTTTTTACCGTTTTTTGTCCTTGAATATCATTGCTGTTTTGCTCTTTATAGGAAGTCTCAGATTTGCAAATGTTATAAAACTTATTGTGCATTTCGCTTTTTTTCATGGTGCGATAACAGACGAAATAAGTTTTGCAAGTCATTTGTACCAATTCCCGCAAAAGTATCGTTTTTGAAGTAAATAACTTACAATAATAGCAAAATACACAATCACTAAACACTGAGTGGAAAAAAGCCACTTCATTTCGCACGTTCACGGTTTAACAAAGTGCCCTTCTCATTTTTTGGATATAAGTAAACTTTAATTTGAACAAAACCATTTTCAACTAAAAGTTGTCTCTCTCTGCACGTGAAAATGTCACAGTTTCACATATTTGAAAATCGCACCAATCTCATATTCTTTTTCTTGTTCTTTGACCACTCTCCTCCTTTTGTATTGAGCGCCGGAGAGTTTTGCGCTTCATTATTTTTTTTATAAGCTGGAATAGTTAGTTACCTCAGTACTGTAGCGTCTGCGTAAGTTGAACTTTACGAGATCTTCTTAATTTATTTAACGTAATTGATATTTACACTTATAATTATACAACGCTTAATTTCTACAATTTATGTTTCACTACAAGTAGTTTATATCGACTAACAAGTAACAAATAAATTTATTTTAAATATCTATTTGTGATTTACACTCGACTTACTATGAAGATCGACTTCTTTTTTACTACTAACGCGCGTCTTTATATAACTTAGGTAGCTTCTAGAAAAATCTGGATACTGGAGTCGACCAACAATTGTTAAGGTACTATCGGCTTTCAATGACGACGGTGTCTGATTGCCGCGCTTTTGTCGGTTGCTAGCGGTTAGGATTTCTAGACGTGCAGCGACTAAAAGCTGATGTAATGTGCTAAAAATAATTAAGACGCAATCCTGTGGCTTCGTTACAGTACCCAATACAGTTTAAACAAGGACAATATATTCGCACTTTGCACAACCCACTTGCACTAATTTTTATCTTTTACTTTTGCTGTATTTGCAAGAGTGGAAACAGTTCCACTTGTAGCAGGCATATATCTTTATTAAAAGCCACCTTTTCCGTCACTCCACTTGTTTAATGCGTTGGAGACTTATAATTTTATATATCGACTTACCTGCGCGATATTCCATTGTTCTATATGTTGTTACTACTTTTCAACGAAGTGGACTGTAAGGTGATTTTACGTACGCACTATCACTGTTTTTTAGAAGTTTATCGATAAATTCACATTCGTCGACACTATTGACTTAACTCACTTTACCGAACCAACACATTCGTTCGTCTTCGATGTCCATGAGCAAGTGTCTATCACTACCCCTTTAGTCCAACTTAATTTCCATCGGCACAAAGGAGGTTTATGACAGGATATAAAAAGACAAGGGATGACAGCTTTACTATTTACTACGAATTTACGATGACTTAAAATTAGCCACGACAACGTGCGGCAAAAAGACCAAACACCACTTACCAAGTATTACCGCGTTTCTGTTGTGCCGTCTGTGTTCAGTCAACACACTCGCCCTAGGGTGCCGCGAACCTGGTCGTAGGCAAGCATAAATACTACATTCCAATTCACGTTATTCTTTATTTCACCTTAACAGCGCGAGAAAAGTAACAATGCCTAATCGACATTTAATTCCAACCAAAGGCGATGATGAAATGCTTTAATTAAAAATACTAATCCTGAAGTCGAAAACAAGGAATCTTTCAACCAAATTCAAACAAAAGCATCTCCTTTAGAAGCAACCATAAGCGACATTGATTTAAAACAAAGCAACGACGAGTCTCAACGAATTTACAATGACTTAAAATTAACCACGTAAACGTGCACCAAAGAAACCAAACATTCCGCCCACCAAAATAAGTATGAACTGACTGATTTTATATTTAAAAATAATTAGAGCTATTAACTAAGAAACCTAAACCGACAAGCCTATAAAAGTGCTGAAACAAATAACTAAGCAAATGTACGCTTTCAATGATATTACGCCACGATACCGACTCGTCGTGACAGAGAAAAGTCCACCAAAGTCGACTCCCGTATGTAAAAACGCTTTACCTGGAGTTAACCGAGAAGCTGGTAAATCCCCTATATGGGGGCATAAAGCCACAGGGTTTACACGAAAACAACGAATGCAGAATTTCAAACATTGCCGAATAGCCCTTTTTGCGGACAAGATCCAATAATTTTGAGTTAATTAAAATTGAGTTGTTCGATTTCCAGGATGTAAATGTCTTTCATGACAATCTAATATAATAATTTCAGTCGATCGATGCGACCGAGGAAATAAAGCTGGAATTTTTGCATCATGCAATAACTCTGAATGACGCAGGCGACCGCCCACCCTCAACAAATCACGACTGTCTAAAAACGGACTGAGCCTACGTAGTTGTTCAGCAACAAACTTTCCAGTTTTAATATTTGCAATGCCTTGGGCAAAAACATTTGTTTGAGGTCTTTTAATCAATAAATGTATAGCCTTTTGCTGCGGAGCTAGGGACAAACCATTATAATATTTAGAACGCAAATCCGCCGGACATGGAACATTACGAATGAAATGACGAATACATGTAATAATCCTACAATTTTTCTGCAGTTTTAAAAATTTATCCAATAACAAATCTAACAAATTCTCAGGCATAACAACTGTTAACGACAGAGTACGATATTCGACGTCCATCTGAGATGAGTCGATAAGTTACTGGCCATTCTTCACTACGACGCACTAACCAGGAAGGCCCGGTCCACCATAATGGATAATGAACCAACTCTGAAGCCAAAAGTCCACGTGAGGCACACTCCGCAAGGTTGTCCTGGAACTTAATATAAAACCACGAAGATGGAGGAATACGTTCTTGAATATGCGCAATACGATTGCTAACGAATGTCTTCCACTTATGCGAGGAAGACCGAATCCAAGACAAAACAACAGTGGAATCTGACCACGCGAAAATACTACTAAATAATAAACTATCTGTATAAATATTTTTGACGAAATCTACTAAATCTGCCAAGAGTACGGTAGCACACAATTCGAGACGGGGCAAAAAAACGCGATTTTGCACATACTAATGACATGGCAATACTACCTTCTAAATCGAACTAACGAAAATAGACGACAGCTGCATACCCGGCTTCAGAAGCATCACAGAACCCATGCAACTCTATCTTTTTAAAATTATTACATCTGATGCAACGCGAAATCTCAATATTCGAAACCGCTGGCAATTCACCCAAAAAATGGTTCCATTTTTCTACGACTTTCAATGGGGGCTCTTGGTCCCAACCGAGGCCTAAAAGCCAAAGATTTTGAGCTAAACGTTTAGCGAAAAGTACTAAAGGCGCTAACAAACCGCGAGGATCAAACATTTTTGCAATAGCTGACAAAATATTACGCTTAGTGCTATTGCGCTCTTCAGCGTTTAAGTTGTATAAAAATACACCTGTAAAAGAGCGCCTCGAAAAACGTAAAATTTTTATTGAATCATTATCTTTATCAGTAACAGGGACTCCTTCAAGTTGGACATCACTTTCGGGCAATTACTGTTTCATTTTCTTAATTGGAAACCACCACTAGCGCGAATACTATTCAACTCACCAATTAATTGATTTGCAGCTTCAATCGAATGGCATCCAGTGACTAAGTCATTAACATAGGCATCGCTCGCCAATACCGATGACGCGAAAAGAAAATTAATCGACTCTAACCAATTCTTGAACAGTATGCAAGGCCAAAAAAGGCGGCGACAAAACTCCATAAGTCACAGTATTTATTTTAAAGTCCATAATAGGATCCGACGGAGAAAACCTTCAGACGATACGTTGATAATCACGATGAGTATCCTTAACCAAAATCTGCCGATATATTTGTTTAATATCAGCGAAAGTGCAATAACAAAACTGTAATGTCTTTTTGCAGAGAAGGACCAATAGCCAAGCTATCATTTAACGAATTTCCAGATTGATCCTGACGCGAAGCATCGAAAACCACACGCAATTTGGTGGTAGTGCTATTACTCTTATGTACAGCACGATAGGGAATGTAATACATCCTCTCATGAACCGACGAATTTTCAGGCGATTCCACTTGAGTCATGTGACTCTTTTCAAATAATCCTCCATAAATTTTTTATGATCCGAATGCAATTCAGGATTTTTTAGCAAACGACGTTTTAATGACAAAAATCTTTTAATAGAAATCGACCTCTAAGCCACGAATGGGGGTTCAGAAATTTTAAAGGACAAGGACACTACAAAACAACCATCCTTTTTACGTCTATAATTTTCCACAAATTCCTTTTCACACCTTTCTTCTTCAGGACAAAAGCGTTTCTTGTAGGGAATATTTTCTAATTCCCAAAATCGACGAATGTCGCTGTCTAAGGGCTCAACGAAAGCACACAACGACGTAATAGAATTATTCGGGGAAACGACCTTTCCCGTTAACACCCAACCAAAAGTTTTTTAATAGCAACTGATTCGTTAGCGACAACCCAACGAGATTCGTCTAACAAACCCTGAGCAACGATTTCAACTCCGAGTAGCATGTCAATCTTACCAGGAATATTAAAATTAGGGTCAGCTAAGGCCAAACCTCGAATATGCGACCATTCCCTGACCCCTACAGACGACGAAGGTAATTGATTACAAATGTTAGGTAGAATATAACAATCAATTTCATATGCTGGAGACCTTACTCCCGAGGGGCTGACTACACACGATAGTGCACCAGACACCAACGACGAATTCAGAACAAGTCCTAGAACAGTAACATTGGCTCTCTGTTCCTATAAACCTAATTTCTGACGTCACCTTTCAGTCATAAAATTTTCCATGGATCCATTATCTAAAACTAGATGAACAGGTTGCAATTTTTCTTTATAATCGAGCACCGACACCATTGTCGTAGCTAACAGTGTGGTTGTATGTTCTAATGACGTCGAAATTAACCAGCTAGTGGCAGGTTGTTCATGCACAACCGCCGACGACAGATTGTTTTCACACTGTCTACTAGTAGAAGTAAGTCTAGCCGCTGCTCTCCAAGAAGACGTTGATCTTTAACGATGAGTTCGTCTGCGTGTAGACACCGATTTTTTTCGTTTATCGAAGTGAAGTAATGAATTGTGTGACTGTTGATATTTTCTACGCGAGCAATGTAACTTACAATTTTTGACCAAATGTGAAGTATTTAAACATTTTATACAAAGATTTTTAATCTTTACCACCTCAAATCTTTCTAGAGAGTTTTATCGAGAAACTGCTTACATCTATAAATAGGATGCACAGCTTGACAGAAACTACAATTTTTACCATCATCGGTGGTACCAACTAAAGAAGTTTTAGTCGAAGAGCTAACGAACTTTCTTTTTTTCCTTTGTTTCAAGGAATCTCGAGATTTTAAGTATGTTCCTGAAGCAATGTCATTTATTTCCACTACTTTACGTTGTTTTTCAATGTACGACCTTAAATCTTTGAACGAGAAAATCTTGTCACTATTTTCTAATTCGAAACGCCTTAAAACGTTTGTATCTAATTTTTTCGATAACAGATTAAACAACATGAAATCTAATAAATCTATTTCCATCTGCTTTAACGCGAATATATTTTCGTCAAAACAACTAATTGCCTGAGTTCCGTGTGCGAGTCTGAGGTACTTACTTTATGGCATTTTTCGAGAGCATTAAAATATGTCGAAAGTAATAACCTCTTGGACTGAAAACGATTAGTAGTGATTTTATAGGCTTTATCGTATGCACAATCGTTTAGTGGCAAATGTTTTATTAACGCACGCGATGAATCATCTAGTGTATCTACGAGATAGCAAAATTTTTCCACAGGGGACAAACTAGTATTATTATGAATCAATCGCTTATAAATTGCATGATAACTTTGAAAGTCCGAAATGCAACCTGAGAACCGCGGGTCTGGTAGGTGTTTCAAGCGAATACCACTATTTATCGACATAGGATTATTCATATTTTCCACCTGCGGCTTATTTTCTACGAGATCTAAATTTACATTGTTCAGCGATAATACGAATATCTAATAGATAATCATCGATTTTCACCCTAAGAGCCGAGAATTCGTTTAATTGTTTGCTTTTTTCGCCAAAGAAAATATCCTTGCAAAGACACTTGAAATGAATTTCAATTTGCTCGACACTTTTTAGCGATACTCTAATTATAGCAATCGATACATTTTCCGGTTTATTAATCTTACCGGATATATGATCCAACCGTTTTATTACAAACCTAGCTTCAAGAATAGCTTTATCAATTGATATAACCATATTTGATTAATAAACGACAATAAATTCACGCAAAAACAATGTGTACCTCAATACGCTGCGACCACTAATTAATCTACGAAATTAAATTATTAATCGACAAATGCAAGTAATTACAATTCTCGCTCGATAAAACGTTTAATGTTTCAAAATAAATACCAATAACCCTTTTGTTATACTAAGTTGGATAAACCCGAATGGTACATCAAACCGTGGTCAACGAAAATAAGGTAAGAATTTAAAATACACCCTCATACATATAGTATCTCTACAAAGTTTACATAAAGTAAACCGACTGACCATTAGCCTTTCTGACAAAGAAAAAGGGTGATGTATTATAAATCTATCGTTATACCCAAATGTTTCTATACTATTAAATGTGCAAACAAGATGTTAGCCTTTTTGTAACACGCTCGAACATATCAAAACTACGACAATTATTAAATTAAATTATTAATAAGGAACGACAGGAATAGGAACTCATTAATTAATCAAATAATCCGGCGTACGAAGGCCATGTTTAATGCGCTAGGGGTCTTATAATTTTATATATCGACTTACCTCCGCGTTGTTCTATTGTTTTAAGTGTTGTTTCTACTTTTCAACGAAGTGAACTCTAGGGCGATTTATTGGACGTCTTACGTACGCACTATCACTGTTCTTTAGGGGTTTATCGATAAATTCACATTTGGTGACATTATTGACTTAACTCACTTTACCGAACTAACACAACCGTTCGTCTTCGGTGTCCATAAACAAGTATCTATCACTACCCCTTTAGTCCAACATTTCCATCGGTACAAAGGTTTGTGACAGAATATAACGGGACAAGGGATGACAACTATACTATTTGATTTACAACTTCGAATTTACAATGACTTAAAATTAACCACGAAAATGTGCGACAACGAGACCAAACACCACTTACCAACTATTACCACGTTTCTGATGTGCCGTCTGTGTTCAGTCAACACATTTGCCCTAGGGTGGCGCGAACCCGGTCTTAGACAAGCATAAATATTACATTCCAATCCACGTTATTCTTTAGTTCGCCTTAACAGCGCGAGAGAAGCAACAATGTCTAATCGACATTTAATTCCAACCAAAGCCAATGAAGAAATGTTTTAATTAAAAATACTAATTATGAAGTCGGAAACAAGGAATCTTTCGACCAAATTCAAACTGAAGCTACTCCTTTAGAAGCAACCACAATCGACATTGATTTAAAACAAAGTAAGGACCAGTCTCAACGGAATGAACCGCGACGTGGTTCTGAAAGAAATCGTCGTAAGTGCGGGTTTCTCGGTGAGTATATTTAGAGAGGGGTGTATGTGATAAAATTGACCAAAACGCTCATTCCTTTTATCAATTGTAGCTATCTTGTACTATTAAATTGTCATAGTTATGTTTTTTAGTTTGGCAGTGTCAGTATTTATGTACAAGTTTTAATTGATTAAAATTTTTACTTTGGAGGTTTCTGTAGTTTCTATAATTAATACTACATACGTATTTTTTAAAATGGTTATCTTACTAGAGTTCAATATTAAACATTTTTTACACAAATGGTGTAAATAACTAGGATGAAATAATTTACAATTTTGTTAATATGTTAGAGAAGAATTCTTTTTGTTAAGTTCTGTTTGTCTTATTTTGTTCCATATTATTCGTAAAAAATACAAATGATTTACATTTTATGTAGACTATATTTTTATTAATTTAATACATACAGCATCTTTTTAAAATTTGAGTATGCTCCCCATTTTAACTTAATACGGCTCTGTGCATATGATTTATAACATTTCATCAAATATATTTTTATTTATAAAAAAAACCGACAACCGTTTAATAAGTAAGCGTTCATTATTAATTAGTCTCAAAACACCAACCAGTCGAAAGCTTTCAATTATCGACAGTGAAATTCTTTAACATGTACGAAAAAATCCGTTCACTGAAGCTAAATTGATTCTTTTAATGTTTAAAGAAATCGCTATACAAACCAAAAACGAGAACCATTTCCCATTTTATATCCTTTAATACCTGACATCCGTTACCGGTAAAACACAGAGCGCTAATTATAGTAGTGGTCGTAGGGTTGGAACGGTGTTTCACGGTGGGGGTAGGCGGAAGGCGGTCACCACCGACCTCACGCAGTCTCCTCGCGCTGCCGACGGCACCGCTGTCCGCAAAGCGGACCTCATTTCTCATTGTTATACTAAAGCTTCCCTCCATGTACACATTTAGTTCGACACACGCGAGTTCGTAGTGTTAAAAGTGGACGTACCGAAGTGTTTCTCAAATTGCGCAAAAGCATCCCCTTGAGGAACTTCTGCAAACTTTACAAGTCGGGCCAGCACCACTTTAAATTTGCAATTTAAAATAATATCTTATCCTAACCTTTATGTTCACGCTAAATAAATATTAAAAACGGAAGGGTTAACTGCGATTATGAAGTAAAGATAGCGAAGCGACTCGCGTTAGAAAAGCTAAGCGGCGGATAAAAAGAACACCTGTAGCATCCTAAATGCTGCATATCCTACAGCGGATTATTCATAATTAAACGCTCGTTTTATATAGCGACTTGACGTCGTTTTTACTAATCTTTCAAACTTTTATTGGAATTTAATACGCGTATTGCACTATGGAAGATTCGTGGGAATCTTCAATGTTGATGGGAGTGGGGGTGGGGATAAACGATTTGAGAGGAATAAGCGAAATTCAACCCGTGTCTTGTTCGAATATGCAACATCATCAAGATTTACCACCAAATCCTGATGTTAGCAGGGATGTAACCTCCAACATTCATCACGGTCTCAACCAGGATCTGGGGCGGGACCTTAATCAGGATTTGCGACATCATCACGATGCGATAAATCACAACGATTACTTCTCCAACCAGGTATGATAAATGCACATCCAATCCTGTTACAATAGTTTAAGCTTTACCGTGTAATTTGAGAAGATAGAAAACAATTTCAAGATAAAAGTTAAGATTGATTAATGGATTAGGAATTAAAATAACACGTAACACAGTAGGTTGTTTATTCTAATGGTAATTAAACCAGTTATACAGCCCCAATAAATTATCGTTTCAGATCCAATGCATACATAATTTATCTGGGGGCTAATCATTACTTGAATGAAAGGATGTATGTATTTGAAATGTAATTGGGATATCACTTCATTTTTTTTGTTCCAAAATATAAAAAATTTAGATATGATTATATATGATAAATAATCCCATTTTTAAATATATGACAGAAACAGAAAAGAATCTTGACTTCCTTATCAGAATAATCTTTTACCCAGCTCTTTCTGAGGATCTCTGCTGGCTAAAAAATGTTTTGAATATTTTTTTAAAAAAATTAATTCATACTCAAAGTATTTAAAAAATTATTGCTTTTTTTCTTTTAAATATTAGCCCATTCAAGTTTTCTTCATATTTGTTACTTCGCATATAGCAACAAATAAATATAAGAACAAAAACCAAAATTTAAATATACCAATATATCTGCCCAGTTTTTCTACCCCTTTTGTAATTTCGTTTAGGAGAAATCGAGAGGGACGTCTAAGATCTTGCAACTGTTAAACTGGTTGGGTTTTGCAAAATAACAGTCAATAATGCTTGGCAAGTTTACGGATTTAAAAGTGGTAATCAGTTTATGATTATTGATCGAAAAGAAACCCAAGAATCTCGTTCCGATAATCTTCAACTGACAACTTTTTCACTTCATAATATAAAAAGTGTTTTTAGCAGGGCAAAATCAAAGTAAACAATTTTGATATAGTAATCTCCAATAACTTTGTATCACCACAAAAAATTTTAAAAAGAACCAATTCTTATACATACTTTACTAACTCGTGCTGAAACGGCTATTGACAAGCACTTCTTCTTCAAATGTTCACTTACAAGCAAATTTGGAATTTTTCGAAAAAATATTTCTTTTTATATTTTGTTTGCCATAAAAATACAATAAAAAGCGCAAGATCTGATAAAATTTAACTATCACTAAAATTATTGTTCTTGATCTTTATTGTTATTTAGGTAATGCGCAAATTTAGGGCAACAAATTGTGAAAGCTATAATAAAATTTGGTTACGAAATAAAATGGTGAAATAACAAACAATGTTTTGAAAACTAGACAAAACATGCAAACGAATTATCGTCGGCGATGATTTTTTAAATTAGATGAAACGGAAAGCTAAATTTGTCTTGTGCCAAAATATAGCGAAATCTTTTTGCTATAACATATGTGTTGCAAAAACAAATTCCAAATATTACCATCAGACAGTGGTTTTCTTGAATTTGCGCTTATTGTCAATATAAATTACAGAGTATCTACTATTTATGATAATTTTTTACTTTCCGTTGGGGTAAGTTTTTGATAGCCCATATTCTTTCCGTATTTTGTCTGGGGACGGTTTGTCAACCGTCCAATTTCTACCTAGCTTTTATAAAATTGTCATAGACGTAATTAATTATTGAAAAGTAAGGCAATTCATGTACAGAAAACTTAAGTATCTGGTAGCCTATATTCAATTCCGTTACAACTATTTAGTTTCTTTAATACCCGTAACAAAAGTCTAATAATTCCATTTTTCTCCAATTGGATATTAATTAGTCTAAATGTTTTAAGTGGTTACCAGCGTTGCCCATTTGTATCACTATTTATCGGGTGAAGCAATACTACCGAGAAAATCTTATCAACTAATTAAAGACCGTAATCCTAGACTAATAAAAAAAGAATGTTGCTATTTTCTTCATGAAAACATTTTTCATTCCTTTCGAAGTCAAGTGATCTATTAAAGATTATAAAAAAGCGCATATAATTATTAGGTAGATAGGTATCATCATTTTTTGAAAATTTATTGGCATTATGAGAAAAGTACTAAAAAATCTTAATTTACTAATTCTATTTCGAACTTTTTTAAAAATAATAAATTGCGAAATTTTGAAATTATGAACGAATAATATTCTTTATATTGGATAATTTTTTTAACTGAAACTTTCAAATATCTCGAATATAAGCACTCTACGAAAAAAATATCTATAATGAAAATTTAATCAATTTGCGGAGGGAATACAGTAATGCTAAAATAACTCCGCCTTCCAACGTTTTTGTTAGCAGAACAGAGAGTAGCTTTGAAATATTAAACAGGAACCCTAATTTTTACAGCAGATTTGGATTCTACATCTAAAAATACGTAGAATGTTTCAACCATTTTTCCAATTATGATGATGGGCGCTGTAATGGATGAAACTGTAAGTTTTCGATTTCTCTTACTCCTATGCACACGATTCTGCAATACGTTTGCAATAAAAATAATAACACCTTTTCATTGTAAGAACTCCAAATCAGTCTTAAGACAAACTTATTTCTCACATTTTCAATTACTGAAAAATGACAACCAGAAACTACTGTTAGCGTAACTTAGGAACAGGCGTCATTTTTGGGATACTTAGTCAACTTATGAGTTATCAAAGTGCCACTCTAAATCTGTTTTCAAATTGACTTTCGTAGTTCGTTTTAAACAGTCATTTCTTAAGTAAAAATGCTTTTTATGAAAATGTTTTATTATGTTTTTATTTATTGTGATATTTATTGTCTTCGGGTTTGTTATGGTTTTGTTTCGTTTCTTTATATAATAAACCTACAAAAGGAAGAACTAGTTATAGGAAACAACTCATTTTACTCAGTTCAAAGCTTATTTATGAAGAAACTGGCAAGAGTCTTGATAATGCCGTTAATCTCTATACTTATTGTTTTTCGGATAGAATTCAGTCACGTGTCGGTGGAAAAAATAATGAAATTAGCTGCAGTGGCTGCTAATCTTCGTGTTAATACACGAGAAAGCGATTCCGGATTGTCCCAGAGCAGTGTTTGGAAAATTTCAAAACGTAATAAATATCATCCATACCATGGCGTTGATTTTCAAAATCGAGTAGCTTTTTGTCAGTGAGTACTGAACAAACACAACAGAGCCCTAATTTTTTTCACTACGTACTGCGCTCCGACGAGTCGTCTTTTACAAACTACGGAACGGTTAATGCACACCATGCATTACTGGAGTGTTGAAAATCCATACTAGTCTCGCTAAATTGAACATCTGCTTGAATAGCAGACACTTCCCAGTTGTGTACAGTCATTTGAAATTTGGTTTAATAAGTGCATCGAAGTTAAAGAGAAAAAAACTTGTTTTCGGACTGATATGGAGTAGAATTTCATTCATTACAGCGTCAACTATAATAAATAAAAGAAAATGTTTCAGACAAATCCTACGGATTTTTAACAGTAAAATTTAAATTTGCCATAAAAAATAGGGGTTCTTATTTAAGACTTCAAAATTACTTCCTGCTCTACCTACCAGGACGGGGAAGTGGGGACTAATTTTAGCATAACTGTATTTCCTCTGCGAATTCATTAAATTTTGATTACATACAATTTTCTCTTAGAGTGCTAATTTTTTGAGATATTTGAAATTTTCAGGTTCAAAAAATCGCCCTATATATGCACTCGTCGCTAACAATGTAAATAATTTTTGTTTGTAGATCATCTACATTAGCAACTTAATTAAGACTACTTCTTATATTAATTTCTACTGCTGTGTATTTGCTACCAACGTTCTTTTGAAGCTTTCCATTTAAAAAAAAATGCCGATCTAACTTGAAATTAAAGTTGTCAATCAAATTTATTAAAGAAGTTGATTATAGTTGACTTTTCAAAAATATGAAAACACTAAAATCAAAAGCTGCCATCAACTAAGACACAATTAATTTATTATTAACAAGAGTTACTTTCTTCAGAGAAAACAATTTTACCTTTTCTGGTCTATTAATGGCTGTATATTGAAAAAACAGGAGACACCATTTAGCAGCGTTACCAAATATCGATTTTATTTTGAAAACTGCCAAAAAATGTCAATTTGTTGTATTCTTCAGAGAACTTTAATGGAGTTATAGCGTTTTTAGTTCAATTGAAATCCGCATTTATGAGTACAGAATTTTAATCATTAATACCCTGTATGTTCCTGTTATTTGTTTAAAATGTATAGGGATTTAAAAGAAAAAGTACCAAAAAAATCTTAAAGTAAATGAATATCTATTACGAGTTTTTCAAAACTAATAAATTGCAAAATTTTAACAATGTTGGTTAATATGAATTATGAACGAATAGAGAATCTTATCTTAAACATTTTGGTATTCGATATATTTGCACTCCGCACTCGACAATATGAATAATTTTTTTTTGTAGATTACAATAGCAACTCAAAACTACTTCTGGTATTAATTATTCCACAATGATAAATATTTGCTACCGACGTAGTTTCGAAGTTTTCCTTTTTTAAGAAAAAATTCTGATCTAACTTGAAATTAAATTTGTCAGTCAAACTTACTAATAAAGTAGGTACACTTACTGGTTGATTATAGCTGATTTTTGCTATCATACTTTTCAAAAATATAAAAACACAAAATCAAAAGAGCTATCATATAAGACAAAATTAGTTCAGTGTTAACAAGAGTTGGTTACAATAAATTTCTTTATAGAAAGCAATTTTGCCGTTCCGTAACGTATATACTTATGGTCTATTAAAGGGTGTAGATTAAAAAAAAACGAAGACACCATTTAGCGCCGTTATCAAATATGGATTTTATTTTAGAAATTGTAAAAAATTTCTAATTGTTGTAATGGTTGTCATGAAAACCTCAATAGAACTTCAGTGTTTTGAGTTCGATTGAAATCCGCATTTATGGGTAGAGAATTTTAAGCATTAATACGCTGTATAATCAAGTTATTTGTTGAAAATTTATCGACATTTAAGAGAAAAAGTACCAAAAATCTTAAATAAATTAAGATCTATTTCCAGCCTTTTTCAAAAATAAGAAAATGCGTAATTTTAGAGAATTTTGGTTGATATGAATTATGAATGAATAGATGATCTTATCTTAAGCATTTTAGTATACCTTATGTACTCCGCATTCGACAAGGTGAATAATTTTTTTTCTTTTTTTTTGATTACGTTAGCAACTTAAGACTATTTCTGATATTCATTAATTTCTACTGCTAAATATTTACTACTGATTTTGTTACAAAGCTTTCCTCTTGTAAGAAAATCGACTGATCAAACTCGAAATTAAATTTGTCAGTCAAACTTATTAAAGAAGTGTACACCTGCTGATTGATTATAGTTGATTTTTGCTAGCATGCTTTTCAAAAATATGAAATCGCAAAAATCAAAAGTTGCCATCATAAAGACACAATTAATTCATTATTAACAAGAACTAGTTACAATAAATTTCTTGATAAATAACAACTTTGTCGGTCCTTAACTTATATATGGTTTATTGAAGGGTGTAAATTCACAAAAGCGGAGACATCATTTGACACTGTTATCAAATATTGATTTCACTTTTAAAATTGCCAAAAAATCTCAAATTTTTGTAATGCTTGTTCAGAAACCCTCAATGCAACTATAGTGTTTTTAGTTCAATTCATATTCGCATTTATGGGTAAAGTATTGCAAGAAATAATACACCGTATATTCCTGTTATTTGTTGGAAATTTATCGGCATTTGAGAGAAAAAAATTAAGATCTATTTCGACCTTTTCTCAAAAATAATGAAATGCGAAATTTTAAACAATTTTGGTTGATATGAAATATGAATGTGTAGGATAATCTTATTTCAAGCATTTTGGTATACTCCTCAATCCAAAAGGTTAATAATTTTTATTTTTGTATATTACATTGGCAACTTAAGACTATTTCTGATATTAATAAAGTTTTATTGCTAAATATTTGCTACTTATGTTGTTTCGACGTTTTCCTTTTTTAAAAAAATCGGCTGATCTCACTCGAAATTAAATTTGTCAGTCAAACTTATTAAGGAAGTATTATAGGTACACTTACTGGTTGATTATAGTTGATTTTGCTATCATGCTCTCCGAAAACATGAAAACAAAAATTAAACTTTGCCAACATCTAAGACACAATTATTTCATTATTAATAGGCGCTAGTTACAATACATTTCTTCATAGATAACAATTTTGCCGATCCTTAAATTATATATGATTTCTTAAACGGTGTAAATTCACAAAAGCGGAGATACCATTTAGCTCTTTTATTAAATAGGATTTTATTTTGAAAAATGCCCAAAATATCAAATTGTTGTAATGGTTGTCAATAAAACATTAATGGAACTATAACATTTTTAGTTCCATTGAAATCCGCATTTATGGGTAGAGAATTGTAAGCATTAATATATATATATATATATATATATATATATATATATATATAATATATATATATATATATATATATATATATATATATATCACTATTATTTGTTTAAAATTTATCGACATTTAAGAAAAAAAGTACAAAAAACCTCAAAGTAGATTAAGATTTAGTTCCAGCCTTTTCAAAAATAACAAATTGCGAAATTTTAGACATTTTTGGTTAATATCAATTAGGAATGAATACAGAATCTTATTTTAAACACTTTGGTGTTCGTATGCACTCCGCACTGTGAATATTCTTTTTGTGATTACATTAGAAACTTGAGACTACTTCTGATATAAATTAATTTATAATGACAAATATTTACTACTGACCTTGCTTCGAAGCTTTCCTTTTTTAAGAAATTCTGCTGATCTAACTTGAAATTAAATTTGTCAGTCAAACTTATTAAACAAGTGCTGTAGGTACGCTTACTGATTGATTATAGTTGATTTTTGCATTCTTTTGAAAAATATAAAAACACAAAAATAAGAATTGCTATCAATGAAGACACAATTAGCTCATTATTAACAATTTCTTCATAGATAACAATTTCGCTGTTCCTTAACGTATACATAATCAAAGACACCATTTATCATCGTTATCAAATATCGCTATTCTGAATGGACCTGCACCTTGAAGAAGTTATAGATTACTTGAACGGGTAGAATGGCTTGCTTATTCCAGTGAGATAAAGAGCAGAAATATACGTCTAATCAAATAGTGAGATCTTTAGTGAGAAACCAGGTCCCCGAAAGAGGGTAGCAGCTCTTTCAGTGCTTAAAGTGGCAGATACCATAGGGGTCAGGATGACATTCTAAGAAACATTACTGCGACGTTGAATGTAACGGAAACCACTACATTACCTCCAAGTACACAGCGTACTTAAATTGTTATTTAAGATTATGCCATCCTCTGGGCTAAAAAGTTCCGGACTTAAAATAGTCCTCGATTTGGATCTCTGAGAGGGGACTACTTTGGAGGATGTGATCGGAAAGTTTAAAGGACGAGCCAGGAACGTTTGCGAGTCGAGGTGTGAAATGTCAGAAGTATGAAGTAAGTAGCTAAGCTAGAGAACTTGAAAATTGAAAAAGATAGGTTAGCATTAGACATAGTAGAGATTAGCGAAGTTCGGTGGCCAGACGCGGGGAATTTTTGGAGTGAAAACTTTAGGGTAATTCATACAGGATCAGAGGAAGGAAATTCTGGTGTGATGATAGTTATGCGAAAAAAGATAGGACACTATGTAGAAAACTACTTACAAAAGAACGAAAGACTACTCATGGTTAAATTAGAATCTAAACCGGCAAATACAGTAATAATACAAATATACATGCCCACTTCTAGCCACAGAGAGGAAGAGGTAGACGCGATCTACAAAGATATCGACGGCATACTAAGAAGAGTATAAGTACATGAAAATTCAATAATTACGGGAGATTTTAATGCAGTGGTAAGTGAGGGTAGGCAAGGAACGGAAGGAGGTTTATTTGGTTTAGGCACGAGAAACGACAGGGAAATAAGCTGGTAAAATTTTGAGACAAAAACAATTTAACCATCACAAACACATTATTTCAACGTCATGCTAAAAAACGATACACCTGGAAGATGCCAGGAGATATAAGTTGATATCAAATAGATTACATTCGTGTTAGACAACGGATTAGGAATCAAGTAAAAGACTGTAGAAGCTACCCAAAAGCGGATATTGATGATGATATAGAGATGATATAGAGATGAGTTTGAATTAACATTAAAGGGTTTGAAAAATAGTAAGGCACCGGGTATAGATAAAATGCAAGCAGAAACTCAAAAAAGCCGCTGGACAAGCAGTAACAGAACATCTTCCAACTTGTAAGCTATATGTATGAGACAAGCAAGATACCTAAAGATTTCAAACGTAACATCACGGTCAATATACCAATAATGAGAGGCGCAGATAGATGTGAAAACTTTCGAACAATATGTTTGACAGCACGCGTGCCAAAAATATTTACTAGAGTTTTATAAAGACTGGTGGAAAAGCGGGCTGAGGAAATACTAAAACAAGATCATTTTGAGTTTAGGCGAAGCAGGCAAATACGGGAGGCTATTGTAGCTCCGAGTTTGATAATAGAAGACAATAGAAAAAAGAGAAAGCGTGTATAAATGGTTTGTAGGTCTAGAAAAAGCATTCGACAATGTAAAATGGAAAAAATGTTCAAAATACTCAAAAAGATTGAAATGAGTTTTCGGGATAGACGGATAGTATATAGCTTATACAAAGAGCAAACAGTGCAATGAATGTTGTCAATTGCAGGAAGACATTTGGAATTATTATGCAGGGACAAAAATTGAAATGCTTAGATTTCCGAATGATATAGGGGTATAAGCATCTACCAAGGCAGCTCTTAATGAAATGGAAACAGTTTCAACAGAGGGATAAGGTATGAAAATTAACAAAAATAAAACTAAAATACTAGTATGGGGGGGGGGGGAGACTAGGAAACGAGAACTTACAAGAGAGTAAACATATCTGCTACCTAGGAAGCCAAAAAACGCAAGATGGTAAAAGTGCAAAAGATATGAGACAAAGATTAGCGGAATGTGGTGCTACAGACGTATGTTGAGGATATCATGGACAGACAAAGTTAAAAACAAAGAGTTTTTAAAAATCGTAGTGGAAGGAATGAACATGTAGAAAACAATAGAAAATATGAGAGATGATAGGTCACATACTAAGATATGAGGAAATACTGCGGAATATATTAGAAGCAGAGATAAGGAGAAAGAGGTAGAGGTGTATCTAGGTTAGACTATTGCATACGGATAGTTAAAGATGTAGGCTTAGGAAATTTCAGGGAAATGTGTAGGCTGGTTCAGAATCGAACTCAATGGAGGTACGCGTCCAACAAGTTCCAAGTCGGAAAACCTAATGACGAAAAGGAATAATTGTACTTAAACCTGATGATAATTAAAAAACCAAAGGCAGGTGTTGGTTTTGCAATATTCTCAACTAATGTTGATTGTGCGAAAAGATTTAATGGAAAACTTTTAATTCGGCAAACGTCTAAATGTTGGGGTATCTTGGTAGCCACATGTTGCTTAATCCCCTTTACATACCACTGAATGAAGGTGAAGTAGGGTATATATTTAGAAAGCAATAGATTTATTGAAAACTATTAATTGGGCAAATACCTAAGCGTTGGGGGATCTTGGTGACCGAAGGCCTCTTTACATACCCTACATGTGATTTTCCAATGCTCTACCCGAAGGTACTACAGTGGCCAGGAAGCGAATTCTTTTTACCTGGAAAATTTGGAATTTTGCCGAACCCTTGCTGTTCCAAGCAAGGTAGGGATTTTTAACGTGCGTGACAACACTAGCACACGGGACCTCCATTTTACCTCTCACGCAAACGAGGGTGTATTTTTGTGGAAAATGCTCGCCTAACATTTTTCAAGCGGACCGTGTCTTGATTCAAACCCGGGACCTTAGGCGTAGTAGTCACACACATGCCACTACGCCACGGAGCCGCCCCTCTTCACATACCACTGAATATCTGTGAAATCGACTATATATTTAGAAAAAAAATAGAAGGGCAACTTAGTATATCTAACAAGAAAGAGTAGCAGCTATGTTCGAAGACAACAAACATAGAAACAAGTAAAAAATTGTTGAAGGCATACGTGTGTAGCAAAGTACTGCTGTACGGCTATAAAATAGGGACAGTATAAGGAGCAGAGAGGAAAAAATTAGAAGCCTATTGAAATGTGGTGCTTCAGATGTATGTATTTTGTCATTTAACACATTATCAGTTCTGTTTTAAATGTAATCTTTGAAGGAGTTTTCAAAATAAATTTTACCGTGGAAGAACAAATAGATATGATTTGGATATTGGGAGAAAGTTTAAGAAATTGCCAACTTGCATCAAGAATATGCCAAGAGAGATATCCTGTTAAATGACAAAACACTACAATTAAAAGACCTAAATGACATTCTAATTGTAATTGTTATTTTTTTCAAAGCCTGCCTGATTTTCTGCTTGAACATTTTCTATAAAATGCATATTGTTGATCTGGCACAATTCTGCTGATAGCGTATTATTGTAGGTTGTTATATCTTTAGTGAAAATTGTTATTGGATAACTGTAGTTGATTGTTAATCAAAATGTATTAATTGTTTTATAATATTCTCCAATAGTAAGTTATTTTTAGTTACGTAAATTAAAAAAATTCTTAAAATTTGAAGAAAATCAAAAATATCTCAGAAAGTAATGGATTTAGGTATAGGGAATGCTTAACAAAAATGAAAGGACACTTAATGGACTATCCATTGTAGCAATAAAATTGGTAAGGTGCCATTTAAAAAAAATTTTAAAAATTGCATTTTGCGAAACCTGACACCCTGTATACTTTGAAGAAATTTCAAAAAGTGATAATTACAAATGTACTATGGTATATAGTAAAATTATCTGCATCTTGAAAATTAACATAAGTTGTGTATTAGTGCAGTGGCAACGTATCTAATCAAGGTCATTTTTTCTAAAAACAGTTGAATATCTCAAAAACTAAAAGGAATAGACAGATACAATTTGGTATCAAATTAAAGCTCTTTTTATGGGCTTTTCAAAAATGTAATAATATATAGGGTGTTCCATTTAAAAAAATATAAGTTTAATATGCCCTGGAATTATGCAACACTCTGTATGCTTTCAAATATTTTTAAAATGTGCACTTTAGGCATGCCTAATATGCGTCCAAATTTGGTTTACGTAGCTTGTATAATAACGGAGTTATCGACCTTTGCCACACTAAAAACTCACCCTGTATATGTGGAGGCAAAAATAACAAACATTTTTCATGCAGAGTCTTTCAACTGTGAAAATTTTGTTGGGTTCAGATCTGCATAGAAATTTAACAGAGTTTTAGTAGCAAAGTTTGCTTTCAATGCACTTTCTATCGATGAGTCCCATTTGGAGAGAAACTGGTGCTGTTTCAACCTCACAGCTAAAGGAAGATGTAAATATGTCGAATTGTGGTTCCAGAGATTTGAAGTACACAAATATTTTCAAGAATTCCCCATTGAGTTTGGAAATCTGACCACTATATTTTTAACAATATTCAGCGAAAACAGTCTGAGTCTGCAAAGTTGAGAAATGAGCAAAGTTTTCTGCACTAAGTTGCTTAGCAAACAGTCCCAATTTGACTTTAAATGATTTTATAGCCGCATATAACCCATGTGCAAAAACATTTTTACCTTGCAGTTTCGTGTTTAATTCATTCCGTTATCCATGACGTCAACAGCAAATGCAGTCACAAAGCCATTTTTCATCTTTAAACAAGTCACAGAAATCAGAAGAAAACTTTTCATACCTAAAAATAATACAATTTCTTCTTTTAGGTTCCACACTCGCTTTAATACTTTTCCTAAACTTAACCAGCGAACATTAGTATGGTGGAGTAAATCAGTTAATTCTGATTCCATGTCATCAAGGAAGGTTCGAAACAGTCGGTGATTGAGACCTCTTGCTCCTATTAAATTTACAACACGCACTACAGGATCAATAACGCGTTTAAAATCAAGAACAGACTTACAAAAGCTTTCTTGATGGACGATACAGTGAAATGATAACACTGTGTGATTTGGACAGTTTTGTTTCACTTGATCGATAGTCCTGAATGCTTGCCAATTAAAGAAGAAGCTCCATCAGTGGTTGTGCTTGCTAAATTATTTAACTTTAAACCAGAATTAGACAAGCACTTTTTTTAATTTTCGTGCATGGCCCGTGGTAGTATCTTCTCCAGGCGATTTCGTGGCGTAGTAGTATGTGTTGACTACTACGCCCAAGGTTCCGGGTGCGAATCCCGACACGGTCTGCTTGAAAAATGTTAGGCGAGCATTTTTCACAAAACTACATCCTCGTTCGGATGAGAGGTAAAATGGAGGTCCCGTGTGTGAGTGTTGTCACGCACGTTAAAGATCCCTACCTTGCTTGGAACAGCAAGTGTTCGGCAAAATTCCAAATTTTTCAGGTAAAAAAAAATTTGCTTCCTGGCCAATGTAGTACTTTCGGGTGTAGCATTGGAAAATCACATGTAAGGTAGTATCTTCCATGGATTCCATTGAAAGCAATTCTTTACTGATTTCAAATTTGTGCTGGACGCCACGTATAAAAATCAACAATTGAGCTGTATCCTTGACATCAGTGCTTTCATCAAGTGCCAGAGAGTACCACAGAAAATTCGAAGAGGTTCGAAGCATTACATATGATTTTCCAATGCTCCACCCGAAGGTACTACATTGGCCAGGAAGCGAGTTTTTTTTTACCTGGAAAATTTTGAATTTTTTGCTGAATCCTTGCTGTTCCAAGCAAGATAGGGATCTTTAACGTGCGTGACAACACTCACACACGGGACCTCCAATTTACCTCTCATCCGAACGAGGGTGTATTTTTGTGACAAATGCTCGCCTAACATTTTTCAAGCGGACCGTGTCGGGATTCGAACCCGGGAACTAGGGCGTAGTAGTCACATACATATCACTACGCCACGGAGCCGCCAGAGAGGTTCGAAGCAGCTGATCCGTCAGATTGGAAGAAATATCTTCAATTCTCCGCACCACAGTTCTGTGTGATAAACTATTAGCCTCAAATTTTGATTTGGTCTCAGGACAAACAACATTAATTGCATCCAGCATACAGTCTTTTATAAATTCACCATCAGAAAATGGTTTATTGTGTTTTGCAATACTGTTTGCAATAAGAAAACTTGCTTTGGTGGCATCCTTTTGAATGGTAAAATGACTTTTTAAAGTAGTTTGCTCCTGTTTTCACTTTTTCAGCAGGTCATTAACCTTGCGCTGTGTTTCATATTCCGAAAAATTCTAACCAAAATTAGAATGTTTTGTCTGAAAATGCCGTTTCAGATTGTATTTCTTGAACATTGCCAGACTGTCACGACAGATGAGACACACGGCCTTTATTGCTATTTCCGTGAAGTACTTTACAGTCCATTCAGAGTTAAAAATTCAGCACTCACTATCTATTTTTCTTTTCATTGCTGGCTTGGAATTACTCATTGTGTTATTAATTTTATTTTACCTAAAATAATAAAAAAATTATATAATAATTAGATATAAAAACAAAAATATTACAAACAAAAATTTTACATTGCACATAAAATACAAAATATTAAATAAAGCATAAAAGAAACGATCACAACTATTTTCAAAAAATCAGAGAAACAAATAAAATAGTATTAATCGGCGCTTTGCAGTTACTGTTATTACGATCAATGAAAACAATAATTCCATATCTATTTTTCAAAAATTTGATCTCATGTTTTATGAAATAATATTTTTTCTTAAACATGTCTCCAAGATCAACAGGGAGAATACGGTATTTCATTTGTTAAGAAAAAATGGGTGCTTACAAAACTTCGGGAACAGGTAGTCTGGTAGGTAGTAGGTCTTTCTGGCAATCAATGGCATGTGGTTCTGATTTCGTCCCACTGAATACTTCCTTAAAAAACCACACCACACATCCAACAAAATTCGTCAAGGCCAACTAGTTGACCTTGAAGATTCGGGAAATGAGTCATTATTCTTCGAAATTGCATAAAAACGTCCGTGCAACGTTAAGAAAATGTTTGATGCAATGTGAGAAAATGTTCACAGAACGTAAGAAAACGTTCCTGCAACGTAAGAAAACATCTGTACAACACCTTTTTTAAAGATAAAAATTTTTAATATTTAGAAATCCATGGCGGGCCGCATGAAAAGGCTTTGCAGGCCTCATGCGGCCCGCGGGCCGTAGTTTGCCCACCACTAGTTTAGCAGGTCAAACTATTGACAAAGCACAATAGAATGCTTCACTAAAAATTTTACAAGAAACTTCTGATACTTGTATTTTTCAAACTGTAAATACGTTATCGAACGCAAACTACCATAATTATTAATTCTTATTAATATACTTGGTTTAAATTTCTTTTTGTCAGACATTGAAAGATCTAAATTGTGGGTTGAATTAATTAAAGGAGAGAGGTGAAATAAGTTTTGTTTAAAGTGCAAGATAAATAATAAAAATATAAATCTTAATATAATAATTTCATAGACATACTCATAGTGGTTTATAGAAATTTTACAGCACGTGTTTTACAACTTATTTAAATTGAACACATGAAAGGCGTCCATTATAGTGAGTTTGACAACAACAAGTTTTATTGTCGCCTTGAAATAACTATACTACTTTTTATTTGGAGCAATGATGTTTCTTCTCCGTTATATTTAATGATATTTTCTTTTAGGTACAAGTTAAGCAAAAATAAGAGCTCGAGTCATTTTTAAGTCATCACTAGTTTATGGTAAATTTTGTGGTTCGTGGATCTCTGCGTTTTCTCAGAACATTTGCTTTTACAGTGATTAAGATTTTAAACGCCCTGGTGCCCTCCTTTATAGTTTTTCTTTGGGTCGAAACAATATCGGCCGCGACCCTAATCATGCATCAGCACGGAAATAATATTTCAGAGCTAGTCATATCATTCTTACAGGAGTTTTTTCTCCACTTTTAGCAATTTTCTTTCTAGTTTACCCTCGGCTATGTTCTCATACAGGAAATATCCCAACGAAAAGAAATATTTGTTCTAGTGGAGAGCCATTTAACTTAACAAAGTTATAGAAGAGGATATCGTAGTTGGACAATTTTCTTGCGTTAAATTTGCTTTATCAATTCAAGGAATCTTCAGCAATTCGTAACAAACTGTTACGAAAAATACCGTGAAAAATTGCAACTGCAAAATTTATTTTTACCTAGTCTGAAAAATTTGCAATCTTTTAATAAAGCAGCTTTTATACTGTGTTCAAGCAAAAATCTACATTTTAATGAGCTTTAGCCTGAAGAACTGCAACAACTCGAATGACTATGTAGGCAAATAGATTATCTGGTTGATCTCTATGCTTCTTCGTTATCATAGGTTGAATTATAAAAAAATGTTTCACCATATAGATTCATATCACGGAATTTTATTTCCCTGTGTTTCACGCCATAAGGTCAGATGTGAGAGGTCGATTTAACCGTACTAGAATTATAAGGAAATGTAAAACTCCTCAGGTGTTACCAGCAAGCATATTTAAATTTTAATTTTTTAGCTAATAATATAAATTTAGTTATATGGAAATTTTGGAAACGGTTATACTGACAGTTATGGACAACATAGAAACATGGTAATGGTGCAATTTATATCATCTATTCGATGTTATCATGATACATTTATTTTCACACGATAAAGGCCATACACTTAAACTAATTGTGTCCATTATTTTCGCGTTTCCCGGAAATTAGTGGTAATGCTGACATCAAAACCATATCTATCAGTTCCATCAGTAAGGAAAAAATTATATAATTATTGTTGAATTATTCCGTGTCTATAGCCGTGCTTTATCTCTCTATCGCCATGTGTGTTCTAATCAGAAATGCAACACACCTAATATAATATTAAGAACAATACACAAAGCACTCGTAAAATTAACTATTTTAAAATTCGTGTAAAGTATTATAATTAGTCGTATATTATTCAACAAAATCTAAAGTTTTTGGTGGAAGCTACACACGTGCCGTAGTCGCTAGCGTTTTGTAGAACTTGGAAAGTACTGACACGGAATATTAATCCATTCATGCCGTTTTGATAGCATGAGGCACGCATGTATAAACAGTTGCCTTGGATTGATATTTGTTATATGAATGGGGTTATCTATTGACACTTTCGGCATAAGACAAAACACTACCCAATTAGCATAATGTTGAATTAAAACATACTCATTGAACTAGCTTTATGGTTAGAAAACGCAATTCTAGTTAAAAACTAAAACTTTCATATGGAATGCATGTCAGAGTAATTGTATGTTGTACGTATTTCCTCATAAAGACGTAGTGACTTTACTTGTAGAAAACAAGTACTTGTCCACAGCTCCATTTCCTTCCCCCACACCATTTCAAAATCTTATAGTTTTGTGCCACGTTAGTGCTATGTTTACCGAGTTATGTGCTGCTTCCCAAGCAGAGATATTGTGGAAGGGGCTGAGGAAACGGGAGCCACGTCCACTTACAATCCTAACTAGAAACGTCAGAATTTTGTGCTACATTAGTGCTGTTTTGTGCCGGTATCCTCCAGTTTTGTGCTGCTACTCAAGCAGAGATACTGTGGGAGGGGTTGAAGAAACGGGAGCTCCGCCCACTTACAATTTTGGACTAAAACTTTGCCAGAATTTTGTGCAACGTTAGTGCTGTTTTGTGCCGGTAAGCCCGAGTTTTGTGCAGCTTCCCAAGCAGAGATATTGGGAGAGGGGTTGAAGCAACGAGAGCCCCTCCCACTTACAATTCTGGACCGAAACTTTGCCAGAATTTTGTGTTACGTTAGTGTTGTTTTATGCCGGTAATCTCGTGTTTTGTGCTGCTTCCCAAGCAGAAATATTGTGGGAGTGACTGAAAAACTGGACAGAAACTTTGTCAGAATTGTGTGCTACGTTAGTGCTGTTTTGTGCCGATAATCCCGAGCTTTGTTTTGCGTCCCAAACAGAGATATTGTGGGAGGAGCGTAGGCTATGGGAGAAGAAAGCTTAATTTATCATTTATTATTGGTATTATTTTGAATAGCAACATTTGAGGAAAAGTTTTAGTTTAGTTCAAAAATTGAGCACGACAAGGTGAAAGAACAGAAACCACCATACCTTATCATAGACCTAACGTACTTGAAAATTGTGTGTTCGTATTTTTTCTTTAAATGTTGTTGAATTATTAAAATGATATAAACACGTAAGTAAATAAAGCGGATCTAGAAACACCTTAATATCAAACAAGATAATACGCAACAGAAACGCTACAGAAATGCACAACCAGTGGCGTAACGTTCACCCCCGCAGCCCCCGCGGTGCTGGGAGTCTCAGTCGACAAAATGGCTTTTGCGACAACTACAGAAGGACTCTGCGACAACTACAAATATAACTTAACCCCCACTAAACAGCTTCAGAATTTAATTTAATATTTCTTGCAGGGAGACCCAAAAGATTTGAGTTACGCCACTGTGCACAGCCATATTACCTAGAAATTAAGAAATGTAGCAACGTTGGCAAAAGAGATACAACGGTATTGACGTTTTATTATTATTTTACTTAAATTGATTAATAAAATCAACTGTACATCAATAAAGTGGTTCAAATAATTTTTGCATAGCACTTAAGAAAATAAGTTTATATATATATATATATATATATATATATTTAATGCTGTAATTATAGGGTTAATTTAGGGGTAGGTTAAGTCATAGGGGTCGTAGAACAAACAAAAGAAACTCCCAAGTAACAAAAGCACAATTACAAATATTAGAAGAGTAAATGGGTCATTATAAATATTATTAGTTGAGAGCACACTGTATATAGCAGTACAAGCGATTAAAACACATATCTAAGAGTAGCTACGAGCAAAGATAACAATTTAAAAATGTAACGAAACGCATTGAAATTAAATCAGTGAAAAACCTGCATGAATTGGCTAGATAAATATTTGAAAAGTGCGTTAATATATCATCTTAAACGTACGCAAAAATTATGCATTATTTAAAAGCGTACGTTAGCTAAAAGTATCACATTTGTTCAAAAATCCAATTTATTAGGAAATAAACAAACACCAAATTTATTACATTCAGATTAGAATAAGGCCAACAACAATAGTACGTGATTTGTTGAACGAAGATTCCTGGGAATTTTGAATAAAATGTGAGGTATAATAATGAATTACGTGACATTCTTAGCATCGCATCACGCAATTGAACTATACAATTGGTAAAGTTTCCCAAAATAACAAGAGATAAGAGACTTGGTCTCACCCAGCACGTGGAGTCAACGAGTCGCAAACAAAAGGGGCCGATCCTATAAATATCATGACATTTGAATATCAAGTTAGTATACTTTTGAAACTGGGCAGTCACTATACTTGAAAGTGCTAAATATTTACGTGAATAGTAAATTAAATTAAAAGTGAAAATTAAAGAGTGTGTAATTGTGCAAGCGAGCCGTACTTCTAAAGACGTAAGTAGATCAGATTTAGTGAAATTATACCACTTCTAATAATAAATAAAACAGGGCTTTTAATTACCATCTTAATTTCCATCTAAATCACCATCTCAATTACCATCTTAATTACAATCTTAAATTACAATCGAAATAACGATCCTAATAAAGATCTTGTTACGATTCTTGTTAATTACGATCTTAAATACAATTTTGGATACGAGACTCTGGAGAATGCTGCCTGTTCAAGCAATTTGTTAATCTCTGAAAATGGTAAATATTCTATTACGGAAATGACAAACCTTTCATTGGAATAAACTCACCAATAACGATTTGGATACTAATTTGGTTGGTAGTTGTAGACTTCAATTCTTGGAAATGCAGAGCACCTAATAAACCACTTCAGGTTAGATATTTTGATTTGATTTATTTCTAAAAACTGTTTTTATCTCAATAATAATTCAAAGCGTAAGAGCCGACAAATTGGGGTTTCTTGTATAAATTCATGAAAAGTAATAGACATCTTGAAACGTTTCAAAAGGCCTCTAGAGGTAATAAAATCTCATTTTGCTGACTTGATTTTCTAAAAATCTGACAGATGTAAATAATTTAAAAAAGGAGAAGATATTTAAAAGGATTGTAAATATTTAATCATTATACTGTGTACTGTAGAATTGCTTTATTTAATTGAATCAGCTAGTCGAGGCAAAGAAAATTATAAATTAACATTTCTACAAGTGCTTGAGTAATAAAAGAATAAATCACAGTAAAATATGCTCGACCCAATCGTGGGGCTAAATATTAATATAATAACAAGGGTTTTATTTTTCCTACAGAGTATATCACAGCAATATATATATATATATATATATATATATATATATATATTATTATGTGTAACGACCTTTAATTATTATCAATAAGAAGTGCAGTAACGGGTTTATAGGTCTACGTTCATAAAGGTAAATTTAAAAACTCTTTGTTCTTTACCAAGCTTTCGATTTAATTTTAAATCTTCCTCAGGGTGCTACAAAATTATAAACATCCATGTCAACATTCAAATAAAATACATTTACTTACAAAAACTGGAGTGTAAAATAGTAACTACATTGAAACATACTAGGTTAATATTCTTAGCACTAAATAAACAAACTAACAGATTAAAATTGTAACTTCACATGGTAATATGTTTGACCAGGTATACAAACCTAATTAAGTGCCAGGTGTTGATAGAACCTGATTTCAATACTTACAGAAATTATTGCATAAAATTCAACTTAGTGCTTTTTTCTTTCTGTTGATATTACTTAGTTTTAAAATATAAGAATAAATCACACTTAGTTAGTATCAGATTTGAAGTTTAAAACGTTGTTGTTATATATATATATATATATATATATATATATATATATTACTCATATTTAGACCAGGGTAGAAAATTAAATAATCACATCAAATAATTTTAATCACCGTGTAGAAGCTTTGGGAAAAAATACATAACTCGCGTTATTAAATAAAAGCGTGAAGCATAAAAATTCATTCGTTTCAGTAAAAATAAGAGATTTAAAATCATGTGCAAGACGCTTTATATCAAAAGAAGCAGTATTAAAAAGCTCTGCGTGTAATGTAATTATTCCTAAACAAATGGAAATTACGTGCAAAATTTATATTAATTAACCCTATTCTGGGTAACAAGTAGTAGACAAAGTGTACAGATAGTAATTGAATATTTAATTAGGATTCACTAAAAATTAAAGGGTATTATTTTTAATTGAATTGTTAGTAACAGATAATATCTATAGAAACTTGTAAAAACCCAATAAAATGCAAATCCTAGTAGTGTTAGTTAGAAGTAGGATGTTTGAACACACCTGCGTATTTTAAAAGGCAATTTCAGTATAATTTGTTTAGATAAACATGTCGATTCTAAGGATATTGGAAACGGTCAGATGCTTTAGCACGAAATACAAAACAGGGTTTATTTAAAAAGCTCATTCGGCAAAAATTTTGCAGATAATTAATGTTTACAAAGAATCTTGGAGAAACCGGGGCTTAATATTCACGAGAAGGTGCGATACGGGGTTATTTAACCCAGATAGTCCACATGGACTAAAATATAATCGATAATAAAGAATATCAATTTGCACCAATACGAACAGGTTAGAAAAGGAAAGAAAATGCGTCAAGCAAAGACACATATAGTAAAAGGCGTGATTTAAGCAACGTCACGAGGGTCACAATTGGTTGAAAATAGGATGCAAATATCAGAGGTAGAAACAACAATTTCTGTACAAAATTAATTAGTTTTTCTCGGACATGTTTGCGTGCCGTGTGAGAATTTCTGGAATTTAAATGGGGCGAGTACAAAATTCGTAAAAACCGACGCACAGGCTACGGACTGGGAACATAGCATGAGAAATTCTTAAGAATTGTCTGTTTTGAGGACAAAAGCGACGTGCCGGCTATCCGCTATATATACCGGTGGTAATATGAATTTCGTTCTCTTAGACTTTTGACTATTCGATGCGTTAAAAGCTCTTACATCCGCGACTTGATTCAATACGTTAAACAGTGCATTTTTGTTTGATAAAATAATTTAAAGTTTGCTCGTATATTTTGGTGATTCAAAATAGTTTGTTCTTTACGTGCTAACATGAATATACTTTGGTGCACTTAGATACAAGGTAATAAAATTTAGTATCACTGTACCAATTAGCAAAATTTACAACGACAAATGTATACACAAAAGTAGGCAGTTTTGGCGTATATTGGTGAAAGAAGTATGAATTTCTTTGTTATTTTTCGGGGGTGTTAATAATTAAATGGTTCAAAAACGTGTCTGGATCCACAAAACCAGGGTCAGATATACACAGATGAGTTCCGGAAAAGCCCAGAAACAACTTTAAATAAATGGTGATGGAGAAAATTTTAAAAGCGTTGAGAATTAGAAGCCGTAAATATAATCCTGTTGGAATGGTGTGATTAACTAAAGGGACGATGTACATTGAAGCTACGAGGGCAGGAACCTTCAGGTAAATTATACTATTTTGTTTGACATTTTGGTGTGTGTTGAATAACTTTATAATTGATTTACTTTAAATGGACATTAGTGAAATTGTACTAACCATAAAATTTTAATTTTAAGATGAAATTTGCTTGTTTAAGTAGAAAGGGTATTTAGTATTGATGTTCTGGATTATGATAAAAATATGGGTATGTCTTTGAGCTCAATTAGACGAACCTGGTCAATTAACGTAAAGGGGTGGTAGATGCTCCCTTTGTACTCTGCATATATTGTTATAGTAATTAGTAGGCATCCTACAAGGACTTTAATTCTGGATGCACATTAAAATGATAATAAATTTAATTTTGAAATTTTCCGATATTAAAATTTATGCTGAATATTAATTTTGAAATTTTAATGTATTGTGAATATTGATGTAAATAGAGTTGACGTTGATGTTTGTGGTAGGAATGTGTTTGTTTTTTTTATGTATGAGGATGAAAGCTATCTAGAGGAGCAGCCGAGGCGATTAACAGAAGAAAGTCAATGGACCAACACAGTTAAGGTAATGAATAGCTTTTTGTAGGATTCACAGCATTCTTGACGCACAATTAGCAGAGGCTCGATTTTTATACAGGGAGGTTTCACAGCATTCTTTGACGCCCAATTCGTAGGGGCTCGATTCGAAAAGCGGAGTACCCGGATATTGGTGGTATCACAGCAATATATATATCAAGGAATGAAATTTAATGGCGAGTGACTCAATATTAGCCACAAGGGCATCCTGTCGACGGGTTTCGCCCTTATTGGGGCTCATCAGGACAGGAGTAGCAAAGATGTAATATTTAATACAAACATATTATGGGAAGTACAGTATCACTTAGCCCACAATTTGTGCATTCGTGCTGTTTCACCTGACTTTGCAGGTTTTATCAACAGTCGACACGGAGGAGATCCGGCTCAACTGCCATTTTCCATTGCCAAAGATTATAATTATAAAGATTAAGTAAATTTAGTGAGTCCTAAAATAATATCAAAAAATGAAATTTAATAGCGAATTACTCAATATTAGCCACAAGGGCATCCTGTCGACGCGTTTCGCCTTTATTGAGGCTCATCAGGACAGGAGTAGCAATGATGTAATATTTAACACAAACACATTATGAGAAGTAGAGCATCACCTAGCTCACAATTTGTGCCTTCGTGCTGTTTCACCTGACTTTGCAGGTTTTATCAACAGTCGACACGGAGGAGATCCGGCTCAACTGCCTTTTTCCATAGCCAAAGATTATAATTATAAAGATTAAGTAAATTTAATGAGTCCTAAAATAACATCAAAAAATGAAATTTAATGGCGAGTGACTCAATATTAGCCACAAGGGCATCCTGTCGACGTGTTTCGCTTTTATTGGGGCTCATCAGGACAGGAGTAGCAAAGATGTAATATTTAACACAAACACCTTATGGGAAGTACAGCATCACCTAACCCACAATTTGTGCCTTCGTGCTGTTTCACCTGACTTTACAGGTTTTATCAACAGTCGACACGGAGGAGATCCGGCTCAACTGCCTTTTTCCATAGCCAAAGATTATAATTATAAAGATTAAGTAAATTTAATGAGTCCTAAAATAATACCAAAGAATGAAATTTAATGGCGAGTGACTCAATATTAGCCACAAGGGCATCCTGTCGACGTGTTTTGCTTTTATTGGGGCTCATCAGGACAGGAGTAGCAAAGATGTAATATTTAACACAAACACCTTATGGGAAGTACAGCATCACCTAACCCACAATTTGTGCCTTCGTGCTGTTTCACCTGACTTTACAGGTTTTATCAACAGTCGACACGGAGGAGATCCGGCTCAACTGCCTTTTTCCATAGCCAAAGATTATAATTATAAAGATTAAGTAAATTTAATGAGTCCTAAAATAATACCAAAGAATGAAATTTAATGGCGAGTGACTCAATATTAGCCACAAGGGCATCCTGTCGACGTGTTTCGCTTTTATTGGGGCTCATCAGGACAGGAGTAGCAAAGATGTAATATTTAACACAAACACCTTATGGGAAGTACAGCATCACCTAACCCACAATTTGTGCCTTCGTGCTGTTTCACCTGACTTTACAGGTTTTATCAACAGTCGACACGGAGGAGATCCGGCTCAACTGCCTTTTTCCATAGCCAAAGATTATAATTATAAAGATTAAGTAAATTTAATGAGTCCTAAAATAATACCAAAGAATGAAATTTAATGGCGAGTGACTCAATATTAGCCACAAGGGCATCCTGTCGACGTGTTTCGCTTTTATTGGGGCTCATCAGGACAGGAGTAGCAAAGATGTAATATTTAACACAAACACATTATGGGAAGTACAGCATCACCTAGCCCACAATTTGTGCCTTCGTGCTGTTTCACCTGACTTTGCAGGTTTTATCAACAGTCGACACGGAGGAGATCCGGCTTAACTGCATTTTTCCATAGCCAAAGATTATAATTATAAAGATTAAGTAAATTTAATGAGTCCTAAAATAATATCAAAGAATGACATTTAATGGCGAATGACTCAATATTAGCCACAAGGGCATCCTGTCGACGCGTTTCGCCCTTATTGAGGCTCATCAGGACAGGAGTAGCAATGATGTAATATTTAACACAAACACATTATGAGAAGTACAGCATCACCTAGCCCACAATTTGTGCCTTCGTGCTGTTTCACCTGACTTTGCAGGTTTTATCAACAGTCGACACGGAGGAGATCCGGCTCAACTGCCTTTTTCCATAGCCAAAGATTATAATTATAAAGATTAAGTAAATTTAATGAGTCCTAAAATAATACAAAAATGAAATTTAATGGCGAGTGACTCAATATTAGCCACAAGGGCATCCTGTCGACGTGTTTCGCCCTTTATTGGGGCTCATCAGGACAGGAGTAGCAAAATGTAATATTTAACACAAACACATTATGGGAAGTACAGCATCACCTAGCCCACAATTTGTGCCTTCGTGCTGTTTCACCTGACTTTGCAGGTTTTATCAACAGTCGACACGAAGGGGATCCGGCTCAACTGCCTTTTTCCATAGCCAAAGATTATAATTATAAAGATTAAGTAAATTTAATTTGTCCTAAAATAATACCAAAGAATGAAATTTAATGGATTTACCCTGTTATCGCCATAAAACTTCATGTGTTGGTCCAATGCTACTCCACCTGTAGAAAATCTGGGACCATCCCCCGTTAAATTTGACATGTTGTATTTGATACTACTAACTTCGCGTTCTACCCTGCCTAACTGATCCCTACATGAGTCTGTCACTTCAGTCATTTTTATATTAATCTCTTCTTCACAAAAAATGTGTACTTCGGACCTTAAATGTCCCATTTCCTGTCGAAGACCTGTAATATCACGCTCATTTTTTTCAACCCTATTTTCTACTTCCCCCAGTTTCGCGGTAAGACTATCTTTAAATTCTGTAAATTCTTTAGTATTTTGTTCAATTTTCCCGCTTATCTGCTCTAATTTTTGGTTGGACTCCTCCCTAGCTCTATTAGATTCATCGCTTAGCAGTTCTAATTTTCTGTTGGACTCCTTCCTAGCTCTATTCGATTCTTCTCTAGCTCTATTAGATTCATCGCTTAGCTGTTCTAATTTTCTATTGGATTCTTCCCTAGCTAATCGCATTTCCTCTAACATTCTCATCATTAACTCATTTCCTTGATCCCCTGATTCCGTCCTCGACTGATCTCTACTGCCTCCAGCTTCTTCCATTTTCGAATTTTTCTCACACAATGCACTATCGTCACTTCCAATTTCCACTCCTTGACTCCTTAACCACTCTTTTCTCTGCATACTTTCTACTCACTCACACACACTCTAAAATACTCTTAAATTTATACACAAACAGAAACTCTCTCTCTCAGATCGCCAGTTTCCTGGAATAAAATCACCAAAATTTTATTTGGAACTCGAGCCTCACTTTGGGTCGCCAAGAATGCTGTGAATCCACCAAAATCCAGGAACTACGGTTTTCGAATCGAGCCCCACAGATTGGGCGCCAAGAATGCTGTGATCCATGTATTAGAATCGAGCCTCACGAATTGGGCGTCAAGAATGCTGTGAAACCTACAAAAAGCTATTAACTTAACTGGTCCGTTGACTTTCTTCTGTTAATCGCCTCTTTACTCTTTTCCGCCTCGGCTGCTCACCTAGTTAAACATTCATCCTCATTCATAAAAAAAACAAACACATTCCTACCACAAACATCAACGTTAACTCTATTTACATCAATATTCACAATACATTAAAATTTCAAAATTAAAATTCAGCATAAATTTCAGTATCAGAAAATTTCAAGATTAAATTTTGTTATCATTTTAATGTGCATCCAGAATTATAGTCCTTGTAGGATGCCTACTAATTAATATAACAATATATGCAGACCTGAGTCTGAGTACAAAGGAGCATCTACCACCCCTTTACGTTAATTAACCAGGTTCGTCTAATTGAGCTCAAAGACATACCCAAATTTTCATCATAATCCAGAACATAAATACTAAATACCCTTTCTACTTAAACAAGAAAATTTCACCTTAAAACTAAAAATTTGCTGTTAGTACAATTTCACTACTGTCCATTTTAAGTAAATCAATTATAAAGTTATTCAACACACACCAACACATCAAAAATCGAACAACAAAGCATAAGTTACCTGAAGGTTACTGCACTAGTGGCTTCAATGTACATCGTCCTTGCTAATTTCACCATTCCAACTGGGTTATGTTTACGTCCTCGGATTACTGGTCGCTTTTAAACATTTTCTCTACACCACCATTCATCTAAAGTTGTTTCAGTGATTTTCCGGAACTCATTTGTGTATATCTGAAGCTTGTTTTGTGGATCCAGACACGTTTACGAATCATTTAATTATTACCACTCCCGAAAAATAGCAAAGAAATTCATACTTCTTTCACAAATATACGCCAAAACTGCCTACTTTTGTGTATTCATTTGTCGTTGCAAATTTGACTAATTGGTACAGTGATACTAAACTTTATTACCTTGTATCTTCTTTTCTAAGTGCACTAAATTACTTTCATTGTAGCACGTAAAGAACAAACTGTTTTAAATCACCAAAATATACGAGCAAACTGTTTAAATTATTCTATCAAAATCGGAAAACTAAAAAGCACTGTTTAACGCATTGAATCAATTCGAAAATCTAAGAGAGCGAAACTCATATTAACCCGGGTATATATAGTGGTTAGCCTGTCTGTCGGTTTTGTTTCAAAACGGCCAGTTTCTAGAATTTCGTATACTATGTTCCCATCTCGACCGCCTGTGCGTCGGTTCTTATTAAATTTGCACTCGCACCAGTTAAATCTCAGAAATTTCGACACGGCTCGCAACGTCTGGGAATAACTAATTAATTTTTATACAGAAATGTTATTTTTACCTCTCCTGTTTGCCTCTGATTTTCAACCATTCGCAACCCAGTGACGTTGCTCAACTCACGCCTTTTACTATATGTGTCTCAGTCCTGCGCATATTATCTGTCTCTATCTACCCTGTTCCGAGTGGTACAAATCTATATTCTTTAGTATCGGTTATTTTCAATCCATGTGGACTTGTGAAATAACCCACCTTATTAGCATTTCCCGTAAATATTAAGCAACGGTTTCTCCAACATTCTCTGTAACCATTTGTTATCTGCAAATTTTACGCAGAACATAAAACATTTAAAAATACGCAGGTGTTCAAACATAATACTTCTAGGATCTGAATATTATTGGGTTTTTATTAGCTTTTATACATATTATATGTTACTAATGGTCCAATTAACTCCAATTAAAATAATACCCTTTAATTTTTAGTGACTCCTAATCAAATATTAATTATTATCTGTACATTTTGTTTAATACCGGTTACTTAAAATTGAGTTAATTAATATAAATTTTGCACGTAATTTCCATTTGTTTCTTTACTCGGAATAATTAAATTACACGTAGAGCATTTTAATACTGCTTCTTTTTATAGAAGGCGTCTTGTAAATAATTGAAATCTCTTCTTTTTAATGAAACGAATGAATTTTTATTCTCCACGGTTTTTTAATAACGCGTACCTTTTTCCAAAGCTTCTACACGGTGATTAAAATTATTTGATGTGATTATTTAATTTTCTACCCTGGTCTAAATATGAGTAATATATATATATATATATATATATATATATATATATATATGCCACCACCGCTCTGTGTATTATCTTCTGAATTTTTAAATCTACCTGGGCTAGCCCAGTTTAATTCACACAGAGTGCACAACGTTACGATAAACAAATAGTTCACCTCGTTTTCCCTAAAACTTTATCTGCTTTGAATGATAAAACGAAGTCGATTAATATTTGTATAATGAGAAAAGAAAAATGATTTGCACTTCGCAGCTTAATCTGTTTGATTGTATGATAAAATTAACCCCTGAATCAAATAACAATAAATTTTAAATTATTTATCTCCAAAATTTAAAGCTCCCTTTTCTTATTTTAAAGCCAGCAAAATATCGTTTGTACTCAATTGAAAATTTCTCTAAACGTTCAAGATTTTTCCCTGTTTACGAAATTTTTCACGTATCAAAACAAATTTTTGTTGACTCCTTACATAAATTATTCAAGTTTAAAATATGTTCAAAAATACTAAATAGAAAATAATGCCTTAATATGATCAATGTTCAAATATAATAAATAGTAAATAATGCCTTATGCAAGATAGTTCTGACCTGTAGTTTCCCTTGAGCGTCTTTCAGTCGCGTGCCGTGGATCAGTACCCCAATATTGCTTTTAGTTGAGTTGCTTAGTCTCTAAGTTCTACCCCGTTAAATGTGATCTGCCTTAACTTTTCATAACGTCGTAATGTGCTTAGTTTTATTCTTATTCTTATTCCTTTGATTTATTCTTAGAATCGTTCTTAGAGTTATGCCTTGAGTTATTCTTAGAATTGTTTTAGAGTTTTCTTAGATTCATCCTTAGAATTTCGTGCTTAGTGTTTTCTTAGAGCCGTTTTCTAGCAAACCGCAAAAGGTTTTCTTATATATTTTCACTTCAATTAATTCAAAATATTTTATAACATCACTTTTCACAAAATTTTCATTGTAAATTCTTAAGTATCACTGATGTAGCTTGTACGTGGTTCAAACTAAGACTGTCCGCTTATCAAATCTGCCACATTAAATAGCCTACGCCCTTTATAAATTTATTGGTTTATCTGAGCTGTTGTTCAAAGTGTATAATCAACCATCAGTTGTTTTGGATATTTGTGGGCTTTTACAGGTTTATCACTGATATTGCCTTATAGAAACAATTCGTTGATCACGTAGGTATCGTATGTTTCTGGTTTGTATTTAATTTATAGCGTCTGTTTTTGATGTTGCTACAGGAATTTCTAATTTGCTTTAGCACGTAATTTCACTTATGACGTTGTTTGTCAAGATAATATTTTTGGGATCTGCACTAACTTCATGTAGAAAATCACGTAGGCAAAGTGATGTAAATTAACATATTTCTGTTTATATTTTTGCGTTTCCGAAGCGTATTTATTTTAAAGGATGCATTTCTTATCAGGACACTATGCTATCTACTTTCATTATCGCTTGTTTAATGTGAATTGTATTCTGATTTTCTAGGTTTATACTGCATTACCCGCGTATTAATTTTACAATTTATGAATATGTTTGGTTTAGGACAAATTTGATTACGTGCAGAGTTATTTCTTTTGCTAAATGCGTGTTTATTGTTGAATCATCTACTACTCGGCATTAATTAAAATCAATTGCGATCCTTATATAGGGTGTAAAATGTTTGCTCTTTACATAATAATAAATAATAATAAATAAATGCGGTTTTCTAACTCCTAGTACTATTTACATGTATTGGGTGACCATTAACCTCTTGTAAGTACTCGTTTCCTATTTGTATTCTAGTTTTGTTATATATTTCCCCTACTTTAGATACTAGTACTTTAGTTTTAATTTTGTTAATTTTTATACCGTGTCTCTCTGTTAGAACTGTTTCCATTTCATTAATAGCTGCTGCTAACTCTTCCTTGCTAGGTGCTAATACCGCAATATCATCTGCAAATTTAGTATATCAATCTTTTGTCCCTGCATAATAATTCCAAATATCTTCCTGCATTTGACAGTTTTCATCGTATCTTCGTTGCACAAGTTAATAATTAACGGGAATAGGGCAAATCCCTGTCTCGCCCCTTTCCTAATATTTACTTTTTTACGTTCCCGCTCTAATTCTATTACCGCTGTTTGTTTTCGTATAAGCTATGCACTATCCACCTATACCTAAAACTCATTCCAATCTTTTTGAGTATTTCAAACATTTTTTTCCATTTTACATTGTCGATTGCTTTTTGCATATCTACAAACCCTATTTACACGCTTTCTTCCTGTTCTATTGCCTTCTCCATTATCACCCTCAGAGCTAAAATAGCCTCACGTATTCCCCTCTTTCACCTAAACCCAAATTGATCATCTCATAGTATATCTTCAACCCGTTTTTCCATCCGTACAATTCTAGTTAATATTTTTGACACCTGTGCTGTCAAACTTATTGTTCGAAAATTTCCACATTTACTCGCAACTCTGTTTTTTGGTATGGTGACTACGACGTTACGTTGGAAATCTTTGTGTATCTCGCCTGTCTCATACATATAGCTTACAAGTTGGAAGAGACGTTCTGTTACTGCTTGTCCAGCGACCTTTAGAGTTTCTTCTTGCACCTTATCTACACCCGGTGCCCTACCACTTTTCAGTCCCTTTAATGCTAATTCAAACTCATCTGTTAGAATAGGATATCCCAAGTCATCCCTTCAATGTCTGACTCCTGTTCTTGCCTTCAAACTAATTTTTCTACATTTTCTATAATGACGTCTCCTCCGCGCTCCACAAATTTTTGCTATACGGTTTTCTATACCTAAAATTCATTCTAATTAGTTTGTGTACTCCATCTGGTTTTCCTATTTCCAATCTTAGTTTGAATCTCTTTGCACTTTTCATCAATCCATTGTTCTTTAGCTTCCTGCATTTGAGAATCATTTCCCATTTTATGGTTTTGCATCTCTGTTTTCCTGCTTTGTCTGGTCTGTTTTACAATTTGTTTCATTAATCCGTAGCAGTAATTATACAAATACCCTGAAATACCTTTGATACAAGCAAGCAAATAATGAAAATTAAGCACAGATAGAAATTTCGAATCGAAAACAGAATTTCAAATCTTTAGTTAATTCATCATAGTCTACTTGTTAAAGGACCTGCGTATATTAGAATAAAGATAACCCAATTCAGCTTGATAATAAATAACAGTGATGTTTGAATTACACTAAATATAGAAATACCACATCTAAAGATACGCCTAAAATACGTTTATATGGTAACTGTAAATCTTGAACAATTTAAACGTATTCAAATTATCTAACCTTTACTCAGGCATCACCATCAAGATAAGTAAATTGAAGATATATTCTCGCTACATTCAAATTTGTCCATAATAAAAAGCTTTACAAAGAAGATATTTTCATAGGCGTGTATCTTTAATTCAATAGCGTTAGTTATATCGTCTCCTTCACTAATTCTCCATTGAATAGTAGGTACTATTAATGACTGCAGCTCATCACAGTTTTTCTTCTTTTGTTGTCCGAAAAATGTTGCTTTTACCTAATAGCAATTGGCTGTTCAGAGTTAATTTAAAAATGATGAGTTTCCACTCGGCTAATCTAGGAATATGTTTGTATTTGAATGTGCTACAGAACGAACACGATATGCATGTGAAATTAGCTAAAACTGACGGCTGGACAATAGAACATAAACTGCGTGCTTCAAATCACGCGTGCTTTAGGTTATTTTCCGCATTGAGTACATCATGAAATGCATAATGAATATTTAACTTCTCGATATTTTTTAATTCTAAATAACAAGCGGTAGTACTATCTCTTACCAGAGATGACATAAAAAAATCTGAAGTGGTTCTTTTCAGCACGAACACAATTTATTTTTAACTTTAGGTTACAGTTATGCAACTGTTGATTTGATTTGCCTTCTGAGTTTTTCTTGATGTAAAAATATAAGTTTGGACGACACCATATTTCATGATGGTTTTGTCCAAGCTTATAGATTTTTTAATGCAGAGTAAGTAAGATATAGGAACAACATTACCGTAGCGAATACTCTATTTGCAATAACAACAGTTCTTTATTTTCAAACAGATTATACAAGCTTTCTCAATAGCTGGTACTTACAATAGCATTTGCTCTCCTAACAATTTATTTTCAGCTAACCGCTAATAGTACAAGTATTATCTTCTAAACTACGGCTATCTTCTAAATTACTATCGAAGCAGTACAATTAACTATCCAAGCACTAATTATTAATTTATATAATCACTACAATAATTTATATCAACACTATCGACAATAATTTATATCACATATATACCATATTTTAAACCAGAACATATCGTAATCAAAGCTATAAACAGAATTTAGCTTCCGAACTACCTTAGAAACCCTTTATGCCTATTAAATTGTACTAGTTATTTTGGGAATAATCTAAACATTATGCAAATAACGTTCTCTAGATTTCTTATTGTAATCTTTAAATGCAAGGTCTTGTACCTGTCAATCAAGAGATCACATACTGCAGGACCTGTCAATCATCTTTTGTGTTTAAACTCTTCGTTATAATTCTAGTCGCAGGTAGAATAAAAGCACCACATTGCCCCCCTCTTAAAGCTGTTCCGTCCCAGAACTCTGTTAAAAGTTTTTGTGGCGCTTAGGACAGTCGAACCGTTTATGCAGTTTCCATGTTATAGAAATAGTAACCAACAATCTTCATAGCAGGCGCCGTACCAATTGGATTGTCCACATACCAAAATCTGGATCCCGATTTTCTGAAACAGTACCTTTAGCATGTTTTGTACCACACTCCAGTCTAACCCATCGAACTCACAACCAATCTTGAGTATTTCCAACTTCTTGTCTTCAAAATTTGGTCATCTGGCCCTTGAGGTCCACTAACACCTTCCACAGATTCTGTTAATTTGGTTTATTAGAAGACTGCTGCTTACTCATTAAACAGTAGAAGTCCCGATGCCGGTCCTTTAACCATAAGGTCTTTCCAACCTCTAGTTGTTACCAGCGAAGTTGATCCAGACCACCAAATCTATTTTTAAGCACAGTCCTCAAGACGTATCAAGATGCGTCGCTACGCAATGCGTCAGGGAGTATTCCGATGGCGTGTCGAATAGATCACCGCGATTCCTTTCCGTGACCTTAAATCTCGCTTTGTCCGTGCTGCTGTACAGAGACATGAACCGATGATAGCTGTGTGCCGTTCTTCGGCACTGCCGACGTCATGACTATCGTAGGATCCTAACTGATTAATTTACACCACTAATGTTCTTCTTTTTGGTTCCGATATACCACGTCGTTCTTTTCCTCAACTTGGTACGGACCCTTCAAGTTTTTGTAACTTTAGCGACAGTCTACGCTTGCGTATAGGATTATACAGCCAAGCGCGGTCGTCATTTCTAGTCTTCATCCGATTGCTTACAATTTGGCTATTTTTCCTAACGTCACCATGGATGTCGTGAATCTTGCGCTTGAGTTTCTCGATGTAGCTTTTGCCCACGATGTCATTTCAGGGTTTACTCCCAAACTCAAGATCACTCACTAGACATATCTCGCAGCCTAGCATAGCACACACAGGTACCTGCCTAGTGCTCTCATGAACCGAAGACCGTTAGACCAATAGAAATATATGTAGATATTGGTCTCAGTCTCTCTAATTTTGGAAAACTACCTTAGAGAAATACTTGCTCAAGGTACGGTTCATCGCTATACCATACCATCCTATTGCCTGTGTAATTGTGTTGTTCTGGTCTTCATCATCCCCAGCAACCGGCAAACTTCTTGAAATAATTTCTGCGCTGCTCGGAACTACTAAACGGCAGATCATTTCCAGAACGTCAGGGACGGTTGCAACTTCTTGGTTTGGTATAGCATATGCTTCGCTCCACTTCGTAAAATAGTGCACGGCTACAAAGCTGCACCTACTCTCGGAGTCTGTCTTAGGCAATAAACCGGCCATATCGAATGCGACTCTATCAAAGAGGCTACCCACCTTATATTGCCTCATTGGAGCTTTACGGTTTTCCAATAGTGCGCACCACTCTTTTACATCGTCTTTGCAGTCTACCCAGTAAAATCTTGCTTAAACTTACTCTAGAGTCGTTTGACGACTAAGTATATGGCCGACTTGCCCTTCGGAGTTTCTAAACTAAAATAGTCAATTCAAGGCTGCTTTGTTGAATCTCTGGTAAAATTTTCGCCCAGCTGTTCCTTCTTTATAACGTAATAATTTGGTTCTGGTTTCGAAAGCACCTTACTAAGCTAGCAAATGAACCCCTTCTCCCCGTTCTGTATATAGTAACTTCCGTTGGCGAACTTGCTTGCCTCCGTATCGAAGATGAATTTGTCTTCCGACCGAGGGTAACCTAAGATCGCTGCTGTTGTCAATAAACGCACTTTGATAATCTCCATTCCAAACGTAATCACACTCTTCTTCAGTCAGCTTCGTCAAGGGCTTGGCAATATTCGCAAACCCGGAAATGAATCTTTTATAATAATAGCACAGCCCCAGAAACCTGCGTAGCTGATGTTTGTTTTTGATGTCGGCCACTTTTGTACTGCCGAAACCTTTTCGGTCTGACCTGACTTTGTTGCGTGAATCTGCGCGCACTAGATATTCCACCTTCTCGCCTAGCAGGTAACTTTTTTGGAATCATATTAATTTCTATTTGTTTTGAAAATGCCTCTTTTATATTTTCCACGTGTTTCCCGAAATGGTACCCAATCAGGATCACGTCGTCCAAATATACAAAGCACGTTTTTTACGGCAGCCCGCGCAAAATATTATCCATTAAATCATTGAAAGTGGCAGGAGTGTTGCAGAGCCCAAATGATATTACTGTAAATTGTCATAGGCTAGAACCAATCGTGAAAGCAGTCTTTTCCGGATTTTTGGGCTCCATATCCACTTGCCAGTAGCCACTCTTTAAATCCAAAGTTGAGAACCATGGCGAGCCTAAAAGTATATCGTGTGTCGTCAATCGTTTGGTCATGTGCAGCTCTCCTTCTTGGTATCGTCAGTAGTCTACATAAAATATTCTTGACCCATGTTTTTTGTTCTTCTTGTTCTTTTTCTTTAAGCCCAAGGGCTATTACAGTCTCAATCACTACTTGCTCCTCCATATCGCCAATCATTTGCTCGGTCTTTTCGCGTTTGGTCAATGGGAGTCTTCTTTGTTCGTTTTTGACGGGCATCTCCTGTATTGATTCTGTGCTTGACACTGCGGTGTTCCCTACCCAAAACGGCGCCTTGGATTAGATAGATTTGTGTATGACTACTAATCCAAAGGTTTCGGGTTCGAATTCCGATACGGGCTGCTTGAAAGTTCTTAGGCTAGCATTTTTCAGAAAAATACGACCTCGTTCGGATGATAAAGTATAGGTCCTGCGTGTGAGTGTCGTCACGCACGTTAAAGATCCATACCTTACAAAACTCAGTTCCTGGCCAAAGTAGTACCTTAGGAGAGCATTGGAATATAAAATGTAGGAGGATATTTCCTAGTAGACCGCCGTCGGCGGCAAAAACGTTCGTGTTCTGTCGGATCAAGTTTTGAAGTCCTGTCAGTTGTTGTTCAACATGCTTACATGATTTTGTCAACTGGTCCAATAACTTCGCGGAGTGCTTTTTGGTGGGGTGGTTCTATTCGAACTTCGGTTCACTTTACTTTGTGAACAACCGAAGAATACCATTCAACCTTTGCATGCTTCTTTAACGCGATGTCGTATTTAGTGGCGTTTTATATCCTAATAGATACACCAACCATCACTTTTATCAGAGTCTTTTTCACAAGCTTCACCTTGTCAGAAAGATTCGTCAATAATCGGTTTAATAATGTGCACAAAGTCCTCTCGAAGAGCATTATTCATGCGCATCATTACCACAGTTTGTCTTTGCAGGCAAGATTATTTCGTCCGTCTGACAGATTGGCACAGACCCGTCATCTGCTTCGCAAAACGGCACTTCCTCGTTCCCTACGTTCAAGACATCCTTTTTCATATCTACATGGAATCCGAACCTCTTCAAATTAGCTATTCCCAAGATAACTTTTTCGGTGGTGTTTGCTATTACTACCTGTTGGTCAAATATCTTGCTCACCACTCCGATTTCTACATCTAGCATTTCGTGCGTTTACATTTCCTTACCAACCGCGGTTCGAAAGCGCATCGTCGCGAATGACACTCTACCATGGTCGCGGAATACATCTGGTTTAACGATTATCCTAGTGGCTCCGGTGTCAAGTAAGAATTTCATCGTTTTGTAGTTAAACTATTCGTATATGTAAATACTGTATGCTTGCTTAGATCGTGCTATGCGGATGATGGTTTCTGGGGCAGAATCCATACTTTTGCCCCCTCCGTCGACCCCTTTTAGTTTCACGGATTCTAGGATTCCCTTCCTTTTTAGTTGCTGTTTACGAAATAGCCGTCGATGAACTTCCTCTATGCTTTCTTAGCCCTGCTTCTTTACGGAGCATCATACCTTAGCACTACCGTGATGTGAAGCTTGCTTTGCACTTCAAACTTTAAAGCATGATCTGCACTTCCAGCTGTTCTATGAAGTTGTCCGGTGCTGCTGGGTACGCTAGTTTCTCTCTTGAGGCGTGATATACTTTTTGCAGATAACAGTCGTCGTACCTCATTTCAAGCCATAATGTTAAGGTACCGTAGCTTCTTTGATCATGGTATAGTATGGTTTCCTGAATATTCAAGACCTCACCTCGTAACGCGACAATCAACACGGTTGCTTTTTCACCACCTCGCAACAGCTTTGCATCATTTGAAATACGTCTGCCAAGGTGAATTCCCATCAAATTTAAGTGTTTCACTCGGAACCTTGACGTCACTTCACTTTCCACGACATTCTTAAATTTGTTATATCACTGGTACTGATGGTTCTGATGCTTGTACTGTTAGCGAATTAATTCGTTCTTCCATCTTTAGCACATATTCTACCATTTTTCGTGAGTCTCCTAACAAATTTTTTGAAAACTGCTTAAAGTTTTTATAAACTACCGGAAATTTTGGCAGCAAACTTTTCCGCACATTTTATAGTTTCCTGTATAAACTGCTCCCTCAATTGGATGTAATTTTCATATTGTTCTTGCTCAACGGCTTTTACGTTTTGATCTAATTATTCCGCAAAAATCTCCTGTAAATTTACATCAGTCTCCTTTAATATTTCAGCCAGGCTCGCAGTATTTTCTTCTATTTTTTTTGGAAACTTGTGTTACCCTCTTGTAATTAGGCTTCGGTCTGGTTCATTTTTCTGTAGGTTTTTCTTTCAGTTTTATGCAAATTTCTTCCATGCCCGACTGGACGTCATACAAGAAAAAGAACTTCACTGTCCATTTATTGTTCTTGGCTACGAGTCACAGGCATGCAAAAGAAAATCAAACGTAGACTTGTTTCCAATAAAGCAAGCAAATGTAGTTAAATTGTCTATTAACTAAAACTCACAAGTTAAACACTCGTAAAAACGTTGAATAGGGCTTCGAGCTCAAGGTTACGAAACATTTATTAGTACTCTTTTTTTAACTCTTAAAAACCTTCCCTATTAAAACACATTTAAAATCATAGTCAGGCGAACTTGACTACTCACGGATCCGAGGTCGTTAATTGAAGTTGATGTATCTGTCCAGACCACTCGCATTACGATGACAACGGCTTTGATACCGCTCTTCCTGCAGCTTAACTTCGATCGTGCGTTGTATTCCAACACAATCAAGGGTTGACCTTCATTCACCAAAATAAACACAGTCTTTGCTTACAATTCTTGTCGAAAGGTGATACATAATTTTCTCTTCAACATGCCATTGCACACTGCTCAAGCCACAAATCCCACATATTAATTCACCCTTTTTTATTAACCTATTCCTATTAATAGCCCAACGTCAGAAGTTCCTGTAACGCACGAGGCGAAAGTTGCAGTTTCACTAACTACTTCCACCGTCACCAACATATCGAAAAGGTTTTAATGTTAGTTAACCAGTGAACCCGGCCGTTTGTTCCATTTTTCGCTTTTTTGAAAGTCTCACGTTATTTTGTCTACACAGTACTGCACAAAAGCAAAGCCCAACACATCCAAGCCATTACATTTTTGTTTGACTTTAACATCTTCTAATCAATCTCATTAAATCTAAGCGGACACACCACAACCCGACAACGATCATAATTTAATATCTGTAAAGAAAGAAGTCCCAAAATTTATTACCAACATTAAAAGAACAGCATTGGATACTGTGGAAAAGCTAAGGCAAACAGTCTAGCAATGTACCAGTGGAGTTTCTAGTGGCGTTTGTTTATTTACCTGCGCAATCTGTATCTCAAAGAAGAATAGAACGAGCCAGTAAGAAAACCTAACACCGTTAATCGTTACGGACATCAATATTAGCCAAGCCCTACAGTTGAGTTCGAAAATACTAGAAACTTTGTGTTATAGAACTCAGACCCAGATGATGTTAATATTTTTTATGTTTAGAACCGTCCAAAATCTTTCTGTCTGGAACAGAACATTTATTATAGCGCAGCTGCTTCTACAAGTTTTTACAATTCATGCACTAGTGGGCAAAATTTGTCTATCATTAATTCATACTTTATCGAGAGACAAAATATAAGATTTATGTAAACGTATTTAAAGTAATTCAAATCCAGTAAGGTGTCCGACTATAAAAAGGCAATCTACGATTCAGTATCAAAGGAGTTCAACCAAATAATACTTGTGGTCAAAAGTTTACAACTCACGGTGCTTAACGTGATGATAAAAATAAAAGTATGAGAAAGCACGCGAAAATGATACAAGCACTAAGTGTTCTTCTGCAGTCCGATGTATCCAGTGTGATTTTACCAAATTTTAGGTAGTTGCACACAAACACTAAACCCTCTAAACTCACTGGTTAATTATTTACAAGACAATTACATAGGACACCAAAGATGGAGTGAAGGAACTGAATCAACGCTCCCCGTACCTCTATGGAATACATAAATCCTTTACCTAGACGCATCAACTCAGCGGAAGTATGACGTCGTTCTAGCAGATTGCCAATTACTATCAGTCATCAATTTTTAAGCTATTTGGTCACTTAGGGCAGGAGCAGAGTCGAGCGAAGATTGAAATTGAGTGGAACAACGCAGACTTAGAATCTGATCGCTTCGAAAAATTAATTTGTACAACTGAGTAGAGTACTTGCAACTTAACACGTTCGCTACCGATGGTCACGTATGTGTGGCACTCACGTGTTGATTAAAGACTAGCGACGCATATGTATGTCACAGACCGAAGTATCTTATGAAGGTTATAAATTCAATCAGTTTGCAGTAGGATTTTTTCGCTGTTCCTGTCGTCTACACAAAGAGGTTCCAAAGTCCTGAGTTGAATTCTCGCCACGAACTGCTTGAAAAATGCTAGGTGAGCATTTTTCACAAAAACATGCCATCGTTCGGATGAGAGGTAAAATATAGATCTTGTGTGTGAGTGTTGCCACGCACACTAAAGACGCCTATCTTGCTTGGAACAGCAAGGGCCGAACCCTCCAAAATTTCCAAATAAAAAAACTCACTTCCTAGAGAATGTAATACCTTCAGGTGGAGCATTGGAAAGTCAAATGTAGGGGTCTACAGATAGACATACCCGTGTTGTTTGGTTTTAACCGCGACACAGATATGCGTTGTGTGGTCCATGGAACTACAGATGTAATTGTAAAAACACAGGACACCATTTTCACAGATGCATCGTATTATTCATTATATAAACCGCGGACATATTTATGTTAGTTAAACTCTCATTACTGCTACTGGTGAAAGTTTTAGATGCATGATAAAAAAAGTTTGGAATATGTGAAATATTATATGGTACATAAAACTGTAGTGTAATTTTTGTGTTATTCACTTTTGTGCACCAGTTGATCATGTGATCGTGGTAGTTCTGGTTGAACTTAGAAAATACTGAATGATTGATACGGAGATATCTGGAAAACGGTCACTTGGAGAGATATTTACAAGGTGTACCTTTTTTTGCGCCAAAAAGATAGAAAATATATAATCTTTAACATTTAAGCTAATACTACGTAACACATCATTATAGTATGAGTACCGTACACTAGCGTTACATATGCATGATTCACCTCATTATCCTTTCATCTGCTTTTAACTTGTATTTTCGTACTACAAATGTCTAAACTAATTTCAAGGACCACAGATAAGCTTAAAACCTTGCTTGGTTTAAGGAAAGACATGTTTTCTTATATGGCGATAGGGAATGCGTTAAGTTAAAGAATATTGTGGTAATAGGGTAGCACTTTTCGGTCTAGCATCGGCTAGAGTAATTATGTTAAAAGTCAGGCGAAGGGTTCAATACACAGAGGATGATTGATGGTTCTCCGCTGCGTTACACCTATTGGAATTTGTTGGTTGACAGGATTTGCATTTAACATTACAATAGGTATATTCGAGAAGTTCTAAAAAATCTCCAGATCGTAATTTGCATACTTTGGGTTGTTGTAGATTCTTTGAGAACAATTAAAATGTGTATAAATTTTGCGGCTATAGATGTTGCAATCAGTTTCGATTGCAATACTTTGCCACGTACCTAGACGTAGCCGGGAGAAACGGAAAAACTAGACTAACTACCAAACGCGGAGAGTGGGGGGGGGTCACCTAAATACCGAAAAAAAGCACATCGCCCACGATTATCTATTAACAATAAGAATAAATAAAGTCTGTACAAACTAGCAAAAGAAATAAATTAAGCGTTACTATTTCAAAGCAAACAATTATGTGATACGAACAATTTAGTACTTTAAATACGAAGTGCGCATCTCGTATTTTACACAAAATAAAATTAATTAGTAGAAATAAAAATGTGAGAGCTTTTGTCAAGCGTTTTTAAACTTGCACATAATACCTTTCGTAAAATAAACTAATCAGTAGAAAAGAATTAACGTGTGAGAGCTTTTGTCAAACATTCTTTTAAATTGTACATCATATTTTTGTAAAATAAACTAATCAGTAAAAAAGAAGAAGCGTGTGGGAACTTTTGTCAAACATTTTTAACAATGGTACATCACACCTGTACAGCGATAATATCGATTCGCAGCAACAAACAATAGTTCTACAGTGGCACGTTTCCTATCACGTAACTACACCAAACGCCGATAAAGAATATTCCCTTAATATACGCAAAAGAAAACAAGTTGTATACCTGCACGTGGCGGGATACTTAGCTTGCACGCCATCGGGAGTGAATCAGCACCGCATCGCTACGGTCGTCGGGATCTATTTACCCTGTTACCATAACGGCACTAGCGATCTACAGGCAACGCCAGGTAATCTGTGGCAAAGAACAGTTGGGCCTACATAAAAAGGAACCAATTTGGCCTCCAGCTTAGAGTTCCTACTTGTCCAACAAAAAAACGTTTATCGCTCTCGAAGTACTGGGACGAGCAATGTAGAAAATACTTCAACGCACAAGCTGTAGAATCAAATTAAAAATTGGTTCAAATAACACGAATTCGAACTGCAATCCTCGCGTTATCAAAGCGCGATTATGAATTCCTTAATACGAAACAAGAATTCCGGTAGAGAACCTTTACGTGATAAAGAGACATTCAATTTAGCGAGCGATTATCCTTTAGTAGGGGTATTGGCAGTAGTAGAAGTATCCAATTCTTTCTCGAAATCTGAAGAAAGATAAGGAACTTCTTCGGTGACAGTGGCAGCTACATTAAGAGTTTGTAGGCTGAAAGAAGGCTGTTGAATAAAATCAGCAAAAGTAACACGCTTGAATTTTCTAACAGTCGCCTCAACATCCGAACGAATGGTCTGTAAAGCGAATAATAATTTATTTTTCATAAGGACTTGCTGCTCAGAGCTAGCCAACATCTATTCACAACGTCGGTGAATGTGTACCCACAAGGAGCGTAAACGGGCAAACTTATTATCAGTAACATCCCCAGTAAAATCGTCAGACGACGGTCCCAGTTCAGTAAGCGCGCGTTTAATCACCTCATGGTCCTCTGTAAACGTAATTGTATAAGGGCAAGGAGTAAAAGACTGATTCATTTTCACTTGAATCGCGTTGCGGACGGCTTTACGCAACCCCTCGACTTTAATGTCAGAGTCAAATCCTCGAGAAGATAACTCATATTGGAGCTCGGTTTTTAACAGCGTATTTACATCCAACCCCCACTTAACCATTGTGACAAAAGAAATACACATTGTATGTCGGAGTAAGGTAATATCACCAACTTTAACCGAAAAAACAATAAAATATCAGAAGTGAGGTGCAACGAAATGATTTTATTCAATGTGAAAGTGTTAAAAGAGTTGAATTTCAAAAGGAGTACGCAACGTAAAAGAATAAAATCAATAAAATCAGAAATAGGGCGCCAGAGCTTTTAAAGAGTCTACAATTATTGGCGAAAACACAAGTCCAAAAAATCAAAATTAACCAACCACTGATGTTGAGCGATTAAGAAGGAAAGCAAAACTCTATTTTAAGAAAATCGAACCCATCTAGGAAATCAAGAAAAGAAATAAATAGCATTTCGAACGTAAGGGAAGAAAACATAAGTAGTATCAGGCCAAGAAAACGGATAATGTAGTAGCTTGGGCAGTAAACACAAAAAAAATTAGGCCAGAAGCAAAACAACCTCGGGGCCAGAGTTACATGAAACAAAATCGGAGCCAAAAATTATTCAAAAAAAATCGAAGCCCCACGCCAGGACGTCAAAATTTATGCTACGTACCTAGACGTAACCGGAAGAAACGTAAATACCAGGCTAACTACCAAACGCGGAGAGTGGGGTATTCACCTAAATACCAAAAGAGAGCACATCGTCCACGATTATCTATTAACAATAAGAATTAATAAAGGATTCGTACACACAAGCAACAGAAATAAATTAAGCGTTACTATTTCAAAGCAAACAATTATGTGATACGCACAATTTACTACTTTAGATACGATGTGCGCATCTCGTATTTTACACAAAAAAATTAATCAATAGAAAATAATCATGTGAGAGCTTTTGTCAAGCGTTTTTAAAATTGCACATAATACCTTTTGAAAAATAAACTAATCAGTAGACAAGAATAAGCATGTGGGATCTTTTGTCAAACATTATTAACAATGGTACATCACACCTGTAGAGCGATAATATCGATTCGCAGCAACAAACAATAGTCCTACAGTGTCACGTTTCTTATCACGTAACTACACCAAACGCCGATAAAAAATATTTTCTTGATATACACAAAAGAAAACAAGTTATATACCTGCATGTGTCAGGATACTTAGCTTGCACGCCATCGGGAGTGAATTAGCACCGCATCGCAACGGTCGTCGGGATCTATTTACCCTGTTGCCATAACGGCACTAGCGATCTACAGGCAACGCCAGTTAATCTGTGGCAAAGAACAGTTGGGCTTACATAAAAAGGAACCAATTTGGCTAAGAGCTAAAAAGAGAATCTAATTAGGATGGGTAAGCGCGGAAAAACTCACCGATACACGCAAGAAACCCCCTATTTGTCGAACAAACAAACGTGCATCGCTCTTGAAGTACTGGGACGAGTAATGTAGAAAATATTTTAACGCACAAGCTGCAAAATCAAATTAAAAATTGGTTCAAGTAATACAAATTTAAACTGCAATCCTTACTTTATCAAAGCGCGATTAGCAAACTGGAAAACTCGCTATCAAATAATAGTAGGATCCATCATTTCAACGAGTCTTTAGATGTGAAACGCAAGAGAAAGCAGTTATACGTTATCGGAATATTTAACAAATTAAGGGATACCTAAAACAAGGTATTGACTATTTGATTTATGGAATAAATTTTCGTTTTAAAAGCAAAATGGATTTGAGTGAAAATATGTGAAAGCGGGTTTATTCTGAACAGGTACACTGTATAGGGTATTGTTGGAGAGTTTAGGAATAGAAATGGAATTTATTCGAGCGGGTATTGACTTAACCAGGGAAAAAAAGGGTATTTAATTTATGTTGAAAATTAAACGTAACTTCTTTAGTGTTAATGTAAAGCTTTATTCTGTAGTTTAGAGCTTTAAAATTTACAACATAAATTACTCTACTGTTGGCTTAAATTGCCCTAATCGATATAAATTAATTATAGTATTTAGTGCTTCGTTTATAAATTAATTGTAGTGTTTCGAGATTAAGTTAATTAAAAAGATTATCATCGTAGTGATAAGAATATTATATTTGCGCTGTTAGTTAAAGCTCTGAAAGTATGAGCTTTTAACAAATTCCAGTGCAACATTGTAACTACGTGTTGCTGAAAAAGGCTTGTGTTACCAGTTTGAAAATAAAAAACTGTTGTTATTGCAAATAGACTTTTTTCGTTATAATAGTATTTTAGATTCTTTTGCGAAATTTCACATAATTTAAATTTGTTACAAATGTTTTTATAGAGTTCCATGCTTTAAAATTAATTTTTCTACGAACAATATTGGGTAACATGTCAGAATTACTGTATTACAAAATAAGGGCTATTTCTCTGGGCTCTTTAATCTTGACGATCGTGGGTGAGATTCATTTGCGTGAGGCATCTTTGGTGGGGCTATTTTGACGGACCGCCTATAATATTTGAATTGAAAGTCATCATGAGTATTATTTTACGAAACACTAATTGCCACTGTTACCAGATTATTTTAAAAAATATCAACAAAATATTCTGCAACTCCGAAGTAACGATAAAAATTAGAAAAACCATTTTCTTATTTATGTTAAAGTAATTTCCACTTTCTCATACAATGGAAGTTGCCTTGTTAAATATAACACGAGCCTAAGTAATACTCAGTCTCGTATATAATTTATCATCGATTACACTTTTTATAATCAAGCAAGACTTCCTTCGGTATTGGAGATTTAGCTTTCATTTATCTAACCTTAAATTGAAGTAGTTTAGTAGACATTACATAAACCAGTTATGGAATAAAACCTAAATAGTATCATGTCGTTGTATATTGCAAACCACAACAATTTACTTCATGGCAATTTTACACAAAGAAAGTTAGAAAAACCTAAAATTGTGTGTATATAAACTAATACAACATAAAACTTGTTTTTAGCTTAATATGAGAGCAGGGTAATTACCTGAACTTGCTACTATAGTTACCACGTCTAAACCGCTTTAATTTAGTGGCAATTCCCTGAAAATTATATACATGGCACTAAATGATAACATCAAAATAAGTTTCTGTATTTATTACAATACAAATGTTGAAATGTAATTAACCATTTTTTGACAAGTAAATGAGTGAAAAGATAAAACGAATCCATGTAATATATTTTCGTTGTAGATACGTAAAGTAAAAATGGAAAGTTTGTGTTAAAATAATAAAACTAGTTCCTGTACAATACGCAATCTGACAGTTTAATACTTCTATCCTCTAATGTGCATCATCTAGCTACACATTACTCAAGGATTGTGGCTTGTCCTCCGAAATGCTTTTAGAAGATAGAGCGAGGCGGTTACTGTAGGTACCCGAGAGAGAATGCACTTTCTAAATATTCTTAAGAGATTTGAAAAACACCAGGATACCGCTTGAACAACCTCTTATAGAGACTAAGCTACTACCTAATCAAATCCTAGAAGTTAAGCTGCAATGGTCTAATAGTAGTGCAAACTTAAAATACCCTAATCAGCAATTACTTTTCTTTAGTAAACTTTGTCTTTCGTGTACTAGCAACTTTCTCACCTTGAGCTTTTGTGAGCCATGAACAGTATGCGAGTTTCAGCCCTGCCAAGCTTACCCAGCGACATACCAAAGATAAAATTAAAAGTGTATAACCAAAATCAAAAGATTATTTTTGAATAGATTCTACGAGTCCTGTAGAAGTAATGAAACTTGGCTTACAAAATGCTTAAAATTTTTAAACTTAGGGTATGTATTAGGGATGAACTCGGGCTCGGGCTTTCGGGCCATCCCGGCCCGGGCCCGGCCCGATTTCGAGCTCGAATCCGGGCCGCGCCGTCGACTACTTTATTCAGGCCGGGCCCGGGCCAAACGATTTGGGCCGGCCCGAACATTTCGGCCCGAAAAACGCACGAGTAGATACTCCACCGTCCTGTCACTTCTATCTCACATTGAGTAAGTAGACGTTCTTAATTATATTTTCACGTAGTGTCTTCTTGAACCCAATAATAATCAGTTTTTCGTTTTGTTTAGTGTAAAGGGGACGTGATATTATAACCCACTTCTTATGCCGAATATTTTTTTCTAGTCCTATTTAATGTTCCTCATGTTGTAATTTAGGCAAGTTAAAAATGCCCAGGAACATCAAACTAGGTGATTTATTCATAATTCAAAAGTTTGAATGATTTATATTATATATATATGTATATATACTTCAAATTTCAATCATGCGGCGAACGTCGATATTGTCAATCAAGTGTATAGTTTATGTCTACCGCCTAAAATACTAGAGAGTTGTTGTAACGTTCATTTTATCAATTTTTTTAATAAAGTTTTCCCTTGTTTGACATTTACATTTACACATGCGCAATTTGTCCTTTATTAAAATACAGGACACCTTTATTTAATTTAAATACAGGCAAGAATGCTTTTATTTAAGGCGCCTTAATTCTGACATATACCAAATGCCTAACGTACAAACTTACATTTAATTGTCGGCTTTCTGTATAAATATTGTTAAATTAAATTTTTTTTGTAGTGTTGTTTCGGTAATTAAATTTAGAGATATTTTATCCAAGCTTATAACACGGAAAAGATATAAAACGTCAACGTTCTAAATACGAGGATGCTGTTTTGTAATGCTTTTCGTAGAAGTAAGGTGTAAAAATCCTTTTGAAAACAGATATGCTAAATGCTGGGGAAGAAGTAAAACAGTGTCTTGAAGTAAACTCGAAGAGTATTCCGTGAAAACACTTTGACAACACATACAAATGTTATTGAATCAGTGGGAAATGAAAGACTCAATAATAATAAAAGGAAGTTAATCTTTGTGTTAATACAATTTTTTTGATCTTTTCCAATATAGTTAAACATGTATTATAGGCCACCTTATCACAGAAGAGATTAATTCTTTATTCATTTTTAAAATATAACCTATAGATATAAAATACTAAACATATATGTCAAAATAAAGAGTAAAGGAAAAAACACTTGCAATAACACTTCCTTAAATTGGATGCAAACTTTTAATAAAGGATACTTTATTTGAAATTCTTTTAATAAAGTCTGCTTGGAATGAGTTTGTAGTAACTCTCTAATATCAAGTAGGTAGTTTTAGTAAAGTTCTTTGAAGTAGGAACAAGAAAATAAAGCGGACGCAAATTTATGATAAAGGTTATAAGATACGTTAAGCGTACGATTTCATAAACATTGAAAATTGCTAAACATTTTGTACTTGTGTTACATATTTCTAGGATTTTTTAAAGAATCAAAAATTAAATGATATACTACGGTATGTTTCACAAGTATCTTGATTGTAACTCAAAATCATTATATCTCTATGTATAAAATTCCTTGAATGAATAAAATTTACGCGAGATATCAATTGGTCGGCTAACAGAAGCACTGTTTTTAATGAAAATTTTCGTGAACAAAACTTGAATAGATCCTATAACGAAGGTCCAAGTAATTCTATGACCATTACATTGTAATATCTTTCGGAACCGCACCATTTTAGTTGAGGAATTCCTACTCCCTGCATTATTTTGCAAAATTTGGATTCAATGTGAAGTTGTGGATGTCTTGCTTTTATACATTCTAATTTAATTGCTACTTCTTCCCCGGTAGAAATATTTGTGCCTAAATAAATGTCTCCAAAAAAACCTGAACCTATTTTACGTCCTAGCCTATATTTTTTTCCAACCCGAAGCTCCATTCTTTACAAGAAAGTTTTTTCATCATCAGAAACTTCAAATCATACAAAAGAGTTACTTGTTGAACATAACTGAAAAAAATATCTTCTCATTTGCTGAATGAAAGTCAGGCCGGCCCGGCCCGGCGGGCCAGGCCGGGCCGTCAGTTTTCATTTCGAGTCGGGCATCGGGTTTCGGTTAGCAAGGACAGACAAAAATAGAAATGTCACGCATGATTATACTATAACAAAGATTTTAGCAATTTCAAAAAATTTCTACTCTTTTAACTCAATACCTAGTAGAAGTGTACTTTAAAAATGGTATAGAATCATAGTGAATGGATTTTCTTTGTGCAAAACGTTTATGAAGATTTCTTGAAGGAATTTCCAGATTAAGCTGCTTCCATTTGAATAGTTTAAGAAATTCGTCTTCCGCTTATAGCTTTATTTATTCAAATTGAAAATGTTAATTGAAAGAAGTGCAGCGGTGGGTCAAGTGTTAGAAAAGAAGTGATTGTTGATGAATGGCGGCAAATTTTTGATGAACGTCCATGTATCTCTTTAAGACACTTTCAGCAAAAATTAAATCTTTCAAGAGGTACTTCTTGACGTATTCCTAGAGACGATTTGATTTTACATCTCCAGACTTACTTGCTATAGACACGTCCTGAAGAATACAATTATAATTACAATGCGAACTGTCAGACTGTGATGATCCACAATTTTGCATTAAGACTACGCTACATAACCAATAAAATTAACGTTTGTTTGTCACGAGAATTTTAATAAAGTCGACATAATGGGGTTCCTTGGGAATACGATGATAAAAATATGCTCCGGTTTGCTCAGTGTGAGACTCAATCGCGAAGTGGGATGGGTTCCGCGGCGAACTGCAAGAAACAGAATATCAGTTCGCTGAATGCCAAGGCGCCAGGAACTAAAATGTTGGAGCAACAAGAACGATGAATCCTTAGTTTCAACAGATTCGGGATTATTCCCAAAGTAAACCTAATAAACATATCAACATAGCATCAATATATTCACAAAATAAATTTATGGTACCTGTAAAGTCCTGTAATATAAACTTAAGACAACCAATACGGTACTGGATTACTAAATCTAAATACACAAAACATACAAGCAGACAAAACATCTATAACCGCACATCTACAAAGTGTACGGAAGCTAAATACAAAATTCATACACAAGAGCTCCGACCCGAGTGCTAATCCTACAAATCTTTTCCCTAATAAGTAAGAATTAATATTGCAACTTGACACCTTCCAATAGATATACATATACTTACAGCCTTTCTTCAGTATCTTACAATCCCAATTTGTACCTATAATAAACACAATAACTACCGTAGTTTCTCTAATCTAATGCGCCATCGAATGTAATGCGCAGCTCGTTTTTGATGTGCAAGATTTTCAATTTTAATATTTTCTCGAATCTAATGCGCATCACCAACATCACATCAATAATTAGGTAATAGAAATCTAGGTACATGTACCTAAATAAAAATCTAGCAAATTGAAAAATCTGCTTTATTTAAACTGCATATGGAATATTCATTCATATCATTAAGTTTACTATACTGTCTTAAAATCAGAGATTAGGTATAAAGTCTTAGTCCATATTTAAAGAATGTTTTCAAATTAACTTGCGTACATACCAATTTTTAAGGTAACTGATCTTCTGAATTGGAAGAATCTGACGAAACGTTATCGGAATCGCTAGTACCTTCATTGTCTTCCTCATCTTCATTCCAAAGAACGTCATCTTCTGTCCCATCTAATGCATTTGAGATGGAGCATTTCTTAAGGGACTTTTCAATGAGAATATTCGGAATATTTTTCCAAGTTACTGAAATCCAATACGAGACAGTATCGGGCGAAGCACGCTTGATTTTCCCGGTTGGGGTCAGTTCACGATTTGGATCGCATAACCACTTATCGTACTGTTCACGTACTTTATTTTTAAATGATTTATTTACATTGACATCCAGTGGTTGCAAAATGGAAGTCATACCTCCTGGAATGACAAGGAGTGTTGTGTTCATATCAGACATTTTTCTTTTAACTTGATCAGTCATATGGCCTCGGAAGGAGTCTAAGCAATGCATCGATGAGGTATTGAAAAGAGCGTCAGGTCGCTGACCCCACACATTCGTAAACATTAGGTCCTCAGTCAACTACCCTTTCTTCTGGAATCGCACAATTACATCACTGGGGTAGAGATAGTTGTTTTAATTTTTGGTGACGTTTTAATTGAAAGAAGTGCAGCGGTGGGTCAAGTGTTAGAAAAGAAGTGATTGTTGATGAATGGCGGCAAATTTTTGATGAACGTCCATGTATCTCTTTAAGACACTTTCAGCAAAAATTAAATCTTTCAAGAGGTACTTCTTGACGTATTCCTAGAGACGATTTGATTTTACATCTCCAGACTTACTTGCTATAGACACGTCCTGAAGAATACAATTATAATTACAATGCGAACTGTCAGACTGTGATGATCCACAATTTTGCATTAAGACTACGCTACATAACCAATAAAATTAACGTTTGTTTGTCACGAGAATTTTAATAAAGTCGACATAATGGGGTTCCTTGGGAATACGATGATAAAAATATGCTCCGGTTTGCTCAGTGTGAGACTCAATCGCGAAGTGGGATGGGTTCCGCGGCGAACTGCAAGAAACAGAATATCAGTTCGCTGAATGCCAAGGCGCCAGGAACTAAAATGTTGGAGCAACAAGAACGATGAATCCTTAGTTTCAACAGATTCGGGATTATTCCCAAAGTAAACCTAATAAACATATCAACATAGCATCAATATATTCACAAAATAAATTTATGGTACCTGTAAAGTCCTGTAATATAAACTTAAGACAACCAATACGGTACTGGATTACTAAATCTAAATACACAAAAACATACAAGCAGACAAAACATCTATAACCGCACATCTACAAAGTGTACGGAAGCTAAATACAAAATTCATACACAAGAGCTCCGACCCGAGTGCTAATCCTACAAATCTTTTCCCTAATAAGTAAGAATTAATATTGCAACTTGACACCTTCCAATAGATATACATATACTTACAGCCTTTCTTCAGTATCTTACAATCCCAATTTGTACCTATAATAAACACAATAACTACCGTAGTTTCTCTAATCTAATGCGCCATCGAATGTAATGCGCAGCTCGTTTTTGATGTGCAAGATTTTCAATTTTAATATTTTCTCGAATCTAATGCGCATCACCAACATCACATCAATAATTAGGTAATAGAAATCTAGGTACATGTACCTAAATAAAATCTAGCAAATTGAAAAATCTGCTTTATTTAAACTGCATATGGAATATTCATTCATATCATTAAGTTTACTATACTGTCTTAAAATCAGAGATTAGGTATAAAGTCTTAGTCCATATTTAAAGAATGTTTTCAAATTAACTTGCGTACATACCAATTTTTAAGGTAACTGATCTTCTGAATTGGAAGAATCTGACGAAACGTTATCGGAATCGCTAGTACCTTCATTGTCTTCCTCATCTTCATTCCAAAGAACGTCATCTTCTGTCCCATCTAATGCATTTGAGATGGAGCATTTCTTAAGGGACTTTTCAATGAGAATATTCGGAATATTTTTCCAAGTTACTGAAATCCAATACGAGACAGTATCGGGCGAAGCACGCTTGATTTTCCGGTTGGGGTCAGTTCACGATTTGGATCGCATAACCACTTATCGTACTGTTCTCGTACTTTATTTTTAAATGATTTATTTACATTGACATCCAGTGGTTGCAAAATGGAAGTCATACCTCCTGGAATGACAAGGAGTGTTGTGTTCATATCAGACATTTTTCTTTTAACTTGATCAGTCATATGGCCTCGGAAGGAGTCTAAGCAATGCATCGATGAGGTATTGAAAAGAGCGTCAGGTCGCTGACCCCACACATTCGTAAACATTAGGTCCTCAGTCAACTACCCTTTCTTCTGGAATCGCACAATTACATCACTGGGGTAGAGATAGTTGTTTTAATTTTTGGTGACGTTTTTTTTAAAAATTAAAAATGGAGGAAGTTTGTTGCCATCTGCCGTAATGCCCAGCATTACGGTAATCCGCTGCTTTTCACATCCACTCATCCTCATTCGTACCTCTTTTGCGTCTTTCTCTTCAATTGTGTAATTGCTTGTTATATCAAACCAAATTGGTGTCTCATCCGCATCACCGATCTGCGCTAGTCGATAATTGACTTCTTGTCGAAGCTTAATTACATGACGTTGAAAATTAAGTAATTTTTCTTCAAAATTGGAAGGGAGTTACTGACATACAGTCGTTCGCCGGCTCAATGGCAGTCCAGTTCTTCTCATAAAACGCTCAGCCCAACTACGACTACACTTAAACACATCACGCGGTATTTTCAGGTCCGCAGCCACTTAAGAAGCTTTACGTTGTATTGTTTTGCTAGTCACGGTATTATAGTCCCGTCGACGCGGCACATGCGACACAAAAGACAGTTGGTAGCGATCTTACCTAATGTGGGAAATTACGCGCCAATTGTCAATGACGTCACACAATATGCAAATTATTACCATTCATATTTCCAATATATATATATATATATATATATATATATATATATATATATAAATATAAATTCTACAATGTCTCCTAAGGGGTACTCAGTGAATAGGTAAAGCTTCCTCCAGAATTTCTTCCTGATGGTCGCTCGTGGCCTCCCTCAGAATCATTTCATGATGGCGGCTGCGGGGCTCCGTGGACTCGTTAATATATCTCGGGTCGTGGATTTTCTACCAGGTTGCTTGCAGATTCGTTGGTCTTCTTTCTATGTAGGAAACGATAAGGAACGGGTTTACAAAGAACGATAATAAAAAAAAAGCAAAGGAAATCTACATAATAAAAGATACGATACCCGACCAACTACTCTTCTTGGCGTTTCAGAGACAAGTCGTTTCGCGTCTTTCGGAAACTCACCACCTCTTTTTGTCCACACGCGTCGACGCGAAGTCTGGCGCAAGCACTTCTGAAGTGACGGAAATACGCGCAACAAGTCTTTTAAATTTATGGCGCGAAATTCCCGCATATTAAAACTATATTAAAAAATGTCTTGTGCCGAAATTTTTGGCACGTAACAACGGGTAGTCCATTTCTTCTACTCTCAATAGCAAATTCTAGCACTTTGGTGTCAACTTGGAGATGTCTTCCTCGCTGAGACCGTGTTGGTTTTTTTCTTGATGCCCGACAAGAAAAAATTGCTGTTTTATGATAACGTCATACCCTAAAGTTGCTCTCTGCTATGCTAAACACTCTTACAGTTTGCCGGTTTCCATGTCGTTCAGCATGCAAAATAATCTTTCACCTGAAACTGGCTTCATACGACACTCTTCTCTGTTTCCGGTCCATATTGAATGAAAACAATAGTATAGGTCGTAAGTGCACTACAGCAGGCTACCGTCTACAATACGACATACGAATACGAATTACGAGTCTTCTACAGTACGTCTACCAAAAAGGTTAAGTTATCGAACTCGCGGTTGGGAACAAACTGAAACTGAGGTAGCAGGTTGTCAGTTGTTCTCTCTTAAATTCCATGAACAGTATGACTCATCAGTAAGATATTGAATAGGCAGTTTCTCCAATCTACTACAAACAGGATATAAGCATCCTGTTGTGTCAATTACTCATATTTGTTGATGTTTACTAATACCATGTATCAATACTCAGTATCTATAGTTAATGTCAACAAACAGCCAATGTAGTTCGTTACATAAAATAAATATCTGTCTGTCTATCTGTCTGTATGTCTGTCTGTCTGTCTGCTTGTCTGTTTGTCTGTCTGTCTGTTATCTATAAATAAATAAATAAATTAAAATTAAAATTATAAATAAATAATATCGTTTTACTAGGTATACTAACAGTTAGGTATGTTAATTATTCTAACGTACGCATCAAATATGGTTTCAATCAAATCTGCAGAAAATATGCGATTTTAATGCGCCATCGATTCTAATGCGCACCCTGAACTTTGAAACTAAAAATGGGCAGAAAAAATGCGCATTAGATTCGAGAAAATACGGTATTTCTCACCACCAAGTGTGGAACCTACAAATACAAAGATAGGTATAGGACCAATATCTACTATTGACTTGTCGCCACTATGATACAGTAAAAATACATACTATAAATATTTTTCTCCACTAAGTGTGAAACATACATGTATACTCTAATGGAAGTACCGACTTATTTTAACGGCTTTTCCCTTGTGTGTGTTTCAGTTAGCTAACGGAGGTTACCACAGTGGATTAGAATGTAATGATTTCAGTATTAAAACCTGCACAGCACTCGAATGAGATACATAATAGATAAAGGTATTTACAAACTTACAAGTAACGGTGCTCATACATTTGTACACATATTCCAAAATCTCCTCTACATATATACGAAGATTATATATAAACCTGAAACTCATACAAGAACTTCTGCTGCTGTAGAACAGTGTAGTACCTTCGGTGGAGCATTGGAAAAGTCACATGTAATGATGTAGAACAGTAAATGATATAAACAGAATTAACAGACGAAACGAAATAAATGTACAATGGTACACACAATTTATACAACCTGACTTATCGGCGGTTAGTGTAAACATGCATTATCAGCGTTAGGCTTTCATAACAGTGATCTCTTCTAAATTGAACGGTAGCAGCCAAGCCACAATTTACATGTACCATAAACAACGAAACTTACATACACCTTCTGAACGTAGACTATAACATGATCCCAAAAGTAGCACCATAACTGGTACGCCAACATAGTACGCTAAAATTGTGATTGCAATACGATCCTACAATAGTTTCCTAACACGGTATTCCACGGTATTCGAAACATAATTCCTTGATTGCTCTCTGTTCATCGCTATTAATATCTTTATTAAACGGATGTTAATTAAGCTTTCTTTTAACATTCTGTCGTGCCTCCTAGGGTTTGAATCGTTTTCATATTTTTCGTCGATTTCCTTCTCGTTAAAATTTACTTCTTCCATGTCTATTGGATTTGTCAATATGGGGTAGTCATTTGAGTTTAAAATTGTTGTAGTGTCTAAATTGGATTTCGGTTGTGTGGATATCTGTCTCGCGGCTTGTATGGTTTTCATCGGTGAGTAGTTTTTATTTGCGTTAGGGTTTTATAGTCTGTTTCGGTAATACATAACGTTTTCTTCCTTTATAATCATGTTCATTGCTTTCTCTAATTTTTGGGTATGTTGGAATCTTATTTTATCTGATAATCGTTCAGGTAATGCGTTTATGTAGTTGTCTAGTGCCATTTTGTCGTAGATTTTTGTTTTCATAATCGGATACTTTGGTCGGATTCTTCGATTTTTAGTTTTGTCAGAATTAAACTTCGTACGTCTTGACATTTCATACCAAATTGATTGGGTGAATTGTTTTTTCCATCCGTAGCTTTATTAAATCGCGCACCAGACATATGATGTTTCGTTGGTCTCCAAAATATGCAATTAGGATACGTTTGAAATCGGTCAGTTCAATCAAATCATCTCGGCTGGCAATTAGTGTTAATGCCCTTCCAGTCAGTTTACTGATTATTAGGCGTAAAAGTAAAACATTGCGTTCGTTATCTCCTGGTTTATAAAAGGTTTTTAAAAATATCTTGCTCGCGGTTATGAAAATACCCAATAGTGCTTGATCCCCGTTATGTTGGAGAATACTCTTAACACAAAGCTTGATATCGGAATTCATGGTTGTTATAATAATTAATGGTCGCTCTCAGTTCTAATTTGTGTCAGATTTTTGTATAGATTGAGATTTACTTTTCAGATAAGTTCGTATATAGTTATTTAAAGAATCACTTTACGTATATCCTGTATGTAGTTATACGGTGTTATAATTACATTAAAGAGTTTCTGCTTGGTAATTGTTTCGTCAATTACTGTATATTTATGACTTTGCAGATGTCACAATTGATGCGGATTGAGTTTCTGTTTTTTCTGAGTGATTTTATGTTAGTAATAATCTCTCGCAATAACAGTGTTATAATTGTACTTTTTTATTTCAGACTTGCTGAATAATTAAGTGTTGGAGTAATAAGTGCGTGAATGCTTCTTTATAATTATACAATTCCGTTGCCTTGAAAATATCTAATTATAAAGTTTTAAGTTTTCTGAATGATGTTATTTCAGTCTTTGTGATGAGTAAATTGTTTTGTTACAATAAAGTGCATAAACGTTTTATAATTATACCCCTTTGTTAATTTTCCGTGCTGAAAGTATTTAATTATAGAGCTCCAAAAAAATGTGATGAGTATCGAATTGTTTGAGTAATTATTATTGTAATAAAAGAATTGCCTTCTATTTATATATACTAAAGTTTCAGACTAGCTGAATAATATTTTTATTTATCGTAATAGATTGTAATAGTTGTGTATATAAATGTCTTTATAATTCCTTAGTTAAAAGATGTTTCCTGAATAAATTCTTTCAGAAATGGTAAAAATAATAAATTATACTAAATCATACTTTAGACTACGCTATTACTTACAATTTTATTTTTACTATTTAGGTAATATCCAGGCCACACCATCTAAAACTTACTGAAAAATGACATCCCTTTACAATGCAACTCTGTGGTTAGAACTGGTTTGATAACATTTTTGGGGTTTTAGAATAATTTAGAATAAAATACGGATTTAATTACCAATCTTGATTTATAAACGAAATGAAGATTCCACAGGGTTTTTTCATGACAAATTAGTCCATTCAAAATTAAATATTATTTATTTCCTATCTAATTGATCCTGCGTAACGTATCGCGTCACACCGCTTTATAACTCGTATTTAATTTTGTATTTGCTTTTACGTTCCTAAACTCCAGTAATGGTATATAACTGCTATTTGCATATTTTATAGCAAATTTTAATTAACTGTCAGATACCCGTCCAGAACTGTAGTTTCGTTACGCCTAAGTTTATGAAAAACATTTGTTTTGTTTGGCAATTTTTGAGCAATGTGACACTTTAAAAAGGTGTCTTGCGTTCTAATTTTTAATTGCTGATGATTTTAATAAAAAGCGATCTGAAAGAAAGTGTGTAAATAGTTCGGTGACACTCAGAAAGAGCATTTTCAGTTTATTTGCAATTACGTACTTAAAAGCCACATTTTGAACCATTCAAAATTAAATATTATTTATTTCCTATCTAATTGATCCTGCGTAACGTATCGCGTCACACCGCTTTATAACTCGTATTTAATTTTGTATTTGCTTTTACGTTCCTAAACTCCAGTAATGGTATATAACTGCTATTTGCATATTTTATAGCAAATTTTAATTAACTGTCAGATACCCGTCCAGAACTGTAGTTTCGTTACGCCTAAGTTTATGAAAAACATTTGTTTTGTTTGGCAATTTTTGAGCAATGTGACACTTTAAAAAGGTGTCTTGCGTTCTAATTTTTAATTGCTGATGATTTTAATAAAAAGCGATCTGAAAGAAAGTGTGTAAATAGTTCGGTGACACTCAGAAAGAGCATTTTCAGTTTATTTGCAATTACGTACTTAAAAGCCACATTTTGAACCAACAAATTAGTTCTGAATGAAAATAGAGTAAATTTAATGCTTGTTATATTTTTGAAAACTCGATAAAACGCATTTTAATAAACATTCCTGGCCCATGCATAGGTAACGATAAAAGAATTAAATATTCATTTAACTTGAATAATAATAAGGTATTATATCTATGGCACGCATTTCCTAACGTACTATTTTCATATCTTCTCGGACTTCTTCAATTAACCATAAATAATGGCATTACGTTGTGGCTAACAATAAATACACCGATTATACGGATTAGAACCACTCGTTTAAAAGAAATAAATTTTATTAAAGGTGTCAAATTGTTAAATTTACAAAAAAAATTTGAATACTGGAATTTTTCATTTATTGGGAGATGTTGGTGTAGTTGAATTTTAAACAACATCCGGTTATTTCTGCAACCAAATATAGGAAAATTATGGAACACTACCAAATACGCTTTGAAATTTTATTATAGTAAAAATATCGATTTAGAATTTATAATTTATAGCCTATTCGAGACTTTGTGCGTTTGACATCTTTAGCTATTCATAAACATATACAAATCGTAAAGTATCAATTATATCCGAGAAGCTTAGATGTAATATGCATGATTCCGCAGGTTCGCACTTTGTAGGAGATTGAATTATATTAAAATCGGGTTTGGTAATAGCAACATTTGATGCACAAACCCAGGTTCTTAAAACATGATTGAAAATTAAAAATAAATTGGATGATTTGTTCTAATTTTTGGATCGTGGACAAAGAAAGTGTTTTGCAAGTGGGACGACTTTTAAAGTTATGAGGTTGTCATAAAAGCGCTCAGTGTTTTAATTGGTAAACTTTATTGACCGGATTTAGTCGAAATAAGCACCATTCGAATCAGCGTACTTTTGCCGACGCAATACTAGTCGATTTATGCCGTCAGCATCAAAAGTTGGTGCACGGGATTCGATGAAGTCCACGAAGACCGTTTTTGCCTGGTCCTGATTGACGAAGGTTCTACCAGTGAGAAAGTTATTGAAGTGATTGGAAAGGTGGTAGTCGGTTGCGCAAGGTCTGGGGAGTATGGTGGGTAAAGCAGAACTTCGACGCACAACTCGTTCAATTTTTGACGGTGATTTGTGATCCGTGTGGGCGGGCATTGTTATGCAGCAAGATTGGACCTATTCTGTTGACCAAGGCCAGTTGCTGCAGACGCAATTTTTTGCACATTTCGTCGATTTCCCCACAGTACGATATTGTTGCGATGGTTTGGCCTGGTTACAAAAAGATATGGTGAATGACACCGACTGCCAACCACTATACTGTAACCATAGTCTTTTTTTCGTGGATTTTTGCTTTAGGGAAGTGCCGAAGTGACTCGTCGGCGTCCAACCACTATTTCCGGTTATCATACAGAATCTACTTTTTGTCACCCGTAACAATTCGATTAAAAAATGGGTCTTTTGGTTTCGCAAAAGCAAAGATGAACAAACTTTAAAACGTGACATTTTCTGCCGATCAAATCATGGAGCACCCACTTTTCGAGCTTTTTATTCTTTCCAATGCATTTTACACTATCTGCAACAGCATTGTGACGGATGCCTAGTTCTTCCGTAATCCCACGAACCGTTTCTAATGGGTCAGTTTCCACCATGGCCTTCAAATCGCCGGCGTCCAACCACTGTCCCCAACGTCTCCGGTTATCATACAGAATCCACTTTTCGTCACACATAACAATTCGATTAAAAAACGGGTCGTTTTGGTTGCGCAAAAGCTAAGATGAACAAACCTCAAAACGTGACAATTTCTGTCGATTATTCAAACCATGGGGCACCCACTGCAACAGCATTGCGACTGATGCCTAGTTTTTTCGCAATCCCACGAACCGTTTGTAATGGGTCAACTTCCACCGGAGCCCTCAAATCGTTGTCCTGGATTACTGTAGGTTGACCGCTACGGTGTGCATCTTCAAGGCTGAAATCTTCCCAACGAAATTTCTGGAACCATTGTCATACGGTGCTTTCTCCAACACTATTAGGCTCCCACACTTTGTTAATTTGTCGAGCTGCCTCGGCGGCGGATTGCCCCAAATTTAGAATTAAAATATAATATCTTTCAAAATTACTCCTTCTACATGCTTAAATAGGTCTACAAAAATATACAACTACTAAACACAGGTAAGAAACAACTCATACCGTCAGCTACAGTGAAAAATTCTCTACAACATGCGATATTAACAAGCAAAGTACGTTGTATATTTATTCGGTAGTAGACGCATAAAAAACAGCATCACAAAACCCTGAAAACTAATAGAATGCACCACTGTATTTTGCAGTAGATACTTTGTTGAAGTCTAAAATTTTAACAACACTATTTTCATTGTCGGTGACAAAGAAAATTTTGATTTAAGACATACGAGTCTTAAATGGTTAAGTCAAATGTGACAAATAAAAATTTAAGCTGATGATAAAAGAAGAATGTTTGGCTTATCTGCTGATATAGACGCAGAGACAGCGTAAATACTGCAACATATATATTTTTTAAAAGTAAGAAAAATATCTAGGTAGTATTTTTACTTAAAAGAGATTGATTGCTTCTTATTATTAAGTTATAAATAAACAATAGTCGTTTTTATTCGTAGGCTTAATAAAACAATTACAATTCGTACAGTTCACATTTCAAAATGTTTATGCTCATATAAAGTAATGGTATATTATTCAACGAGCGAGTTATGATAGCCATTACTCATTTGGAGGGTTTGCGCCGCGAGTCCGTTAAAGCAAGCGACGTAATCCGAATGAATAATGGTCATAACTCGCGAGTAGAATACTATAGTTTTCCCACGACTACACAAATCTTCATTATCAGATATTTTCTAAACGTTTTATCTAATGTCGCAAACACTGACAAGTAAAAAGTTATTTGTCAAAGTGTAACAGCATACTTTGTATGATACGAAAATTATACGTCGCGGATTATGAAAAAATGAAGGTTTGTAGTGATCGGTCAGAGGTGTTGGATTATTATGATAGTTCACGATCTGAATGTTCCTGATTGGATAAAGGTGTTGAATTATGAATTCATATACACCTACAAAACAGTGGTGTTTTGCTAATTTTTTTTTACCGGAACGCGTATATATAATTATATAGACAGGGCCGATCCTGGGTAGGCAACCGCTCTGTGCGGTCTCATGTCCCAAATTTAACGACGGGGAGGGGGAGATTTTCCATGATAATCCTGGAGGCGACGTTGTTTTTTTAGGTCTCATGTCCCAAATTTGACGAGGAGGGGGAGATTTCGCCCAATTTTCGCCCGTCGCCAGGATCGACCCTGTATATAGCATAAAAAGGAAAAGAAACGAAAATCATTACGAAACCCATTTTGTGTATAAGTATCAAACCCTTGTTTATAATAATACATATAAAAATTCGTCAAAAATTAGAAGAAAAAAAATCAGCAATTCCTTTTAATTTTTTTTCAATACGTCAGCCAATTCTCGTTATCAGAAATCATCTTTAGTTCCGGAACGCGTTCCTGTCAAAAAAGGAAGTACCGGAACGACGTTCCGGAGGGTTCCGGCTCGACAACACTACTGCTACAGAATTATGAGTACTATTATTATCCCATTCCTAAATGCGTAACAAATTCATTACTGGATAGTGGTGGGAAAACAAATTTAATGGTGCAGTGGTGACAGTCGATAACTTAAGTGTAACGTATCTTTTAACGTTGAATCTTCTTTAAAATATCAATGGTTCTGATATTGATGTGTTCCTGTTTTTATAATAAAAACTCTCTTTGTTCCTGGTCTTCGTGATGGATAGGTCGGTGAGTAGTTATCGGCTGATAACATAGCTTCGGACAACTATGTCTAGAGCAGGCGTAAATAGAAGTTTGGTGAAAAAAACACCGGACACAGCTGGTCTTGTAAAAGTTTTGTTGAAAAAGACAGCAAGCTGTTTTGGTTTTGCGAAGTAATGTAGAAGGTACATCATTAACACAGTTCGTAAAACATAAGAGTAGCATATCATTAATAATTTTTTTTTAGTGCAACTTTGGGAAAGTTCTCAATTGTGTTTAGAGCTATTAACATTTAGATGGTCAAGATTTCTTTAGAATAATTAATTTTATTAGGGTTCTAGATTTAATTAGAATAAGTTCTACTACTTCGAGATGGTTATAATATGAGCCGTTACTTATAATTTGGTCAGAATTTTCCATACTGTTTTGGAATTTTGATGTTCCTGTCAAATATAGAAATGATACTGTCCCAGAAATAATTTAGGACGAACTAATTGTTTTTTGGTCATAGAAGAAATTTAATACGTATTTGCTGTAATAGAAGATAAAATAATTCTAATTTCCACTCACGGAATTCCATTAATTGATTGATTTGCTGTAATTCAGTGGAGGAAGATTTTGATATAATTAGTTTCTAGTATTTTTGGATGGATGACAGTTCTGTATTATTTCACTGAACACCTGTTTAACATTCGGTAAGAACATTCTATTATTTTATGATTGACTGTACTTCAAGTATGGCGACGCTAACCTAAGATGATTTGTGAAAGTGTTCATATTACAAATTTAAAGTGGAAGAGCTCTTCATAAATACTTAAGTGAAACTCTCTTGCCGAAAAAGTTAGTAGCAACACTTTATTGAATTTTGGCGTATTTAAAAGTAGTATTGTTTAACATGTGTAAAGTGATAAATTAATGTCACTGTGAATTTTAAAAAAATTACAAGTCATTTTAAATAATAGATTATTTACGCCAGATGTGTTACAAAAATTTGTTGTTTGAACAAATCCTGTGATTAAGTACGCTGAATTAAGGCATTATAATATTCTTTGATAAAAGTGCAATTATTCTTTTGGTTGCCTGAAACCATCCCATTTAGATCTCCGTAAAATAGTATTTAACATACATAAAACCTTAAATTTAAGCTTAAATTCCCCAGGGCCACCTAATGCGTCGTTAAGTTATTACAACTAACACTTACTCGCGGAATCTTGCTCCTGATGCGACGGTTTCAACGGCTCTGCAGGAATTTCGTAGCAGTGTTCTCTTGCTCTAGTGTTTGCTTGGGAGTAGCCCTCTGTGACGAAGTGCCGATACGATTGGATAGGTACAAAAGGAAGGAATCACTTAACGATAAGTCAAAGCACTACTCACATGTCTACGCTTGAGGGATGTCGGCGGTCAAGTCCTCTGTTTCAATACATTCGCTTCCCATAAAAATGTTTATCACCTCCATGAGAGGTTAAAGTTCTTTGACGTAGATTGGTGGATACAACGCCGTACAAGACGTTACAATTTCCACGTTGCATGTTCTTTGACCACAAAGGTATGTCGATGACTATCCTTTGGGTGAGAACCAAAAGTTTCTGTGGTTTTCACGAACGTCTGTATTATGACATTAATGAGATGGGAATTTTCCCATACAGGGTTTTTAAAAGTCTCCTAAACTCAACTAATACAATAAACGTTAAAGAATTTAAAAAAGCGTAATAATCGACTTAAAACTTCAAAAAGAAATACAAATAAAAAGAAAAAGTCTTTTGTACAAGAGCTTACACATTCACGGAAAACTTAAATTGCGTTTATCTATGGGCGCCGCCTAGTTTTTAAAACCGTAGCAGTAAATGCGACACCAGAAGACGGAAATAAACCGCCACCCGATTTAAAGGCTTACTCAACTTAGCGCGCACAGATCTTGTTTGCTGCAGCACCGACTGCACAAATTGAATCAGGCGTATGAGACTCAGATTAACTAACGCTTATTTTCACTACAAATCTAAATACAAAAGTTATTTTTACATTAACAGGTGAATGCATACAAATTGATATCTGTCTCTCTAAAGCTAAAAAAATTTTTGCTGGCTTTAACAGGATAAGGCAAAATATGATGCAGCAGCTAAACCGTTAAGCTAATTAGCCAGTGCTACTGCGTTTACAACACATAATTTCTTAACCCAACCCTATCAAATACCATTATAAGGTGCAAGTTTGCTTTTTTACCTTGCAATAATAAATCCTACCATTGGTCATAAATATCAAAAGTTCTGAACAATAAGTCCATAAGGTAGTTTCTTAAGGTATTTTATTACGAGAAATATAGGTATTTTAGTTACTTGACTGCAAAGGCAAGGTAAAGATAACATCTCAGAGATTATTACAGAGAGAAAGATAAATACCTAACCATCTATAGGTTAAAGTATAGTTTAAGGTACGTTAGAATCTCTAAAATATTTTCGGGAAAGAGATAATAACTGGTTGTGGTCACATATTAATCAAGTAAAATAAAATCCTTAAGACAAGCTTAAAGAAAAAAATATGCACTAGACATTTATGTCCACGTGGATTGAATACGTGCTTTAGCAATCGAATGCTTTTACACCCGTCTCTATCTGTAGCATCTTATTGATTTTGCATCCCTTCTGCTCTTTAAGAAACTTTTGTTAGCTTTTATGCGAAGCCACTGACGGTTGACCAATATATTCTATGAAACCCGCTTTATTATGTTCGCAAATACAAAGAAGCTGACCATTCAAACATGCAGGTGTTCTTTATTGATCGTTTAAAATAACAATTCTCGAAGCGTATATTTCACGGTATTCGATACAATTAACGTCCGTGTTTGTTACAACGAACCCTTTTCGCCTTGGGATTATTGATTTTATATACCCCGATGCATTTTCTGACGTTATTACACGTTAAATTAAACAAATTAAATAAATTATGCGTTGCTATTTGTTTTTAAAACAGGTTTTCCTTTATGAACCTATTACTTTTCAATCATTAATTATGAAAATACGTCAATACTTGTTCATTTAAATTAAATACATGAAATAAATTTTGCGCGTAAATAAATTGTTCTTTTTCAATACAGGGTGTTTGAAATTGCATTGCTTACCCCAAATTTAACCCTTTAAATCCACTACAATATATATATATATATATATATATTTATATATATATTCTTGAACTCACTCCTCCTTTAAACAAGATTTTATTACACGACTTTTGTCGTCGTCACAAATTTACTATTTAATGTATGACTTCAAATCGAGGTGCTTTAGCAAACGTTTGGTTGGTTCTTTTTTTACTAATTACTATATTTTATATGCCTCGACTATTTGAAACTTTAATCTCAGGGTTTTCTCACCTACTCACCGTGAGTTCAATCGTGAGTAGATGTGCACTACCCAACCAAACTGCACACTCGTTTGTTTTACCACTTTTTCAATGTACTGAATTTACTATGTATGCCAAATTTTAACAGATCTAAGTTACCTGATGCCAAATTAATTTATGTAACTGTTTATGACTTTTATTTTTGACGTTCTAATATATTCACGGTACTTACCAGAAATATACCGCGCTGAAGGCCTTCTTTTAACTGCTGGCTCAAGTTCGAAATCGCCGTACGCACTTTCACAAAAGATTCTCCAATGTTGTCCGCTTGCGTACTGCCTCCAGGTGTTCTTAAAAACAAATTTCGTTGACCCAAACCTGAAATAAATTTACCCCAATTTAGAATTTAGCAAAAAACCGTTGTCTACTTCCCCTGCGTTAGTTCTTCCTCGCCGTATATTGATCTCCTGTTCCTCTGCTCCGTACCCCAATTAATCCTCTCTTCGCACAATCCAATTCAAACCCGCTGTCCTATTATAAATCACTCCTAGTCCTGCTATTCCAATTATCCATACGATGTCCTTACTGCCGTTTAATCTTCTCAATTCAATCCAAATTATTTGTATCGTCGATTCCTTCTGTATCCACTCCAATCTCCTACTGCCGTTATACCAAATCTATCCCAAAACCAACACAAATCTTCTCAATCAAATAACCGTCGCTTTTCCCTTTGCACTAATAACCACTTCCAAAATCTTCTTTAAATACACGCTGACTTTCCCGTTGCACTTTTAAACACTTTTATTTTTTTTTTAATACTTGTCGCCTTTTTTTATTTTACTCGAAGCTTCTTATTCCTTTCACACTTGGATTAAATAATACTCGATGATACTTATATAAACTTTTATTTCAAAATATTTTACACTTTAACGCAGGTTTCATAAAATAGGTCTTTATCTGAACAAATTCGAAAAGGAAGTCCCTTATTTATTTTGCTTAGTTATTAAATCAACAAACTTAGCTTACTAGAATAACATTTTTAAACATATAACATCCAATAACAAATCATCTTTCTTTCAGTGTCCAACATACCTTCGCTACAGTCTTTATAATAATTTTAAATTTCTACTATTGGTCCAAAACACTTCACTAAACTCCAATAACCTTTACATTTTGATTCACTTTAAATTTTGATTTACAATTTGTCCAAAAGTTTGATTCTATAAAAGGAAAAGCCAAATAATTTATACACGACCTGGACGCTTTGTTATATTGCAGATATCCATAAATGCGTTCGGCTTTCCGACGGCAAATGTACTCTCAACTGGCTCATGAAATATCAACTCAGTATAAAACCTCAAGTACCGTGCATTATATCAACGTCATAAAGTCATGTTATCTACCTTTTGGCATATAAGTTTCAATCTGAAATGGTACATACTTTAACGTATGTAAAGTATAGCAAAATTTATAGTTTTTAAATTATTAAATCTGAAATATTGATCCTATCGTTTGGCATACACCCCTATTAATACAAATATACCTTTAGAAACCTTATACCCCCCCTTACATAATATTGGCCCCACTGGTTTTAATGAAATTGGAAATTTCATATGTTTTTCTCTTCCCCTGGTGTGCAAAAATTTCTGATTTTCATTCAAAACCATCATTTCGTTGTTTTATTTTACTTTGGCAACCCGCATTCGCCTTTCTCTCACATATATTACCCTACGCTATATTCTAACCTATACTATACTACTATAACAAAACAAAAACAAAAACACAAACTAAACTTTCCGTTGCATGAACCACATTATAACCTATCCTATTAAACCCTCTTCCTGTACTACTCTATTTTAACCCTATTTCTTATGGCAAACGGAATTGGATACACCTCCAACTTATGTGTGTACCGCCTCGCAAATCTTGGCTCTTCATTAAATAACCCTACATATTTATTAAATAATTCTCCTAGCTTCATCTTAATTTCAATACTCACTTTCCCTATCTGTTCATCATTAATTAATCTTGCAAACATATTACATAATCGTACTTTAACCTGTCCATCATTATACTCTTTAATCATTCCTAATCCTGTACTATCTATATCATTTCCATTCCTATATTCCTCACTAACCGTAGGTACCACCCATGACCTATCTTTATCAAATATCCTAATTGACCTATCCTTTCCATCTATATTCAATCCAAAATCCTCTATAAAGTCCATACCCAATATGAAGTCAAACTGTAACCCTTTCGTAATTAAAAACTCTGCATTCCCTGCTTCTTTATTTCCTATATATATATATCGGTACACGGATAACTTTATAAATCGTCGTTAGCTTTTTGTTCATCGCTGACCATAAATTAACCCCCTCAATTGTTCCTATTCTTCCCTTTAAAAAATCTCCATGTTCGACTACTACCCTCTCATTTACCAGCGACAACTGTGACCCACTATCCACTAAAGCAACATAAACACAGTCCCTTAAACTAATATTTATAAATAACAAATTCCTTTTATTAAAAATGTAACTGTTTAACAACAAATCCCTTATACTATAGCAAACATCAATCTTAACTCCTAAGCAGTCGGTCGTCCAAAAATTCGCGTTTTTTTTTTGTTCCTGAGGCGTCTCGTGAATCTCCACCACCTCAATCCTATTCGGGTCCGTTGTAATTGCGCTCGTCGTCATATGCTGGACGTTTACGTCCCTGTCCGTCCGGCTATTTCCATTTTGTATTCCTCCCCCAGTCGTCCGGCCGTCATCCTCGTCGTTGTCGTGCCGGTATCTGTTTTGTCCATTGTAGGCGTTATCCCGGTGATCCCTATTGTAATACGGTCGTCTATGTGCCTCGTGTCCCCAATGATTCCTATGTCCGTAGTTAAAATTTTCCTGTCTATAATTTGGTCTGTTTTCGTGGTACGGTTGTCGTCGACTGTCTTCCCTGTAACCCCTGTTTTGTTCCCAATGGTATGTCCGCGTTTTCGCTTCCAGTACTGTCGCTAGATCAAAATTTCTCATTACTCTAAGAATTCCTCAACGTCTTGACATTTTGTACCACTACCACTTTGGTAACCTCCGGTTCCATATGACCTGCCAGTAGAAGTACAATGTCGTCCTCGCTCAATTTCGGTGTTAAGTGTTGCGCCTGATTAAACTTGTCAATCGCGTATTCTTCGCGCGTGCCGTGAGTCCTGCTATAATGTCCTGTAATTAGGTTCGTCCTTATGTCGGTCTGATGTGTAGTGTTCCAAAACTGTTCTATAAAGAGTCGTCTGAAGTCCGCGTACGTGTCATACTGTTTACGAATAATGTTATGCCATTTTTCAGCATTTCCTGTCAAACTCGCCCCCACAATCTGTAGTTTTGTTCGTTCGTTTTCTGTCCCTACGATCTCGTCTAGTCGGTCCAGGAATCCCATGGGCTGTTCTGTCTTACGTCCCTCAAACTTCGGTAAAGCGTCCCGGTTTAATCGAAAGTGCGGTCCGTAGTCTAGTCCAATTCGCCTCCTTTCTATGTCGTCGAGTTTCTCGTGAATTTGTCTAACGTCATGTCCTACCCTGGTTTCTAATCCCGTGACTTTGTCGTCAAGTTTTTCGTCCAGTTTTGTCCTACCGTGTGCGTTTTCGTTTTGTATGGTCTCTAATGTTTGTCCTAAATTTTTGTAGTTGGTCCTATGTCGTTTGTCACATGTTTCTATTTCTGTACTTAAATTTGAAAACCCGCTAATCATCGTTTCTTCCACTGTGTCTACCCGTGTCTTAATTTCAGTTCTTAAGTCAGTCCGTGTCGCGTTCAAATCTCCCTGCAAATGTGCCCGTGTGTGTTCTAACTTGTCGTCAACCCTGTCTACTTGTTGTTGGACCTCTGTCCGCACGTCGTCTTTTGCAATCTGTATTTGAGTTAGTAAGTAGTCCTGCGTGTGGTTCATTTTCGCCGTCAGGTCCGAGTGCGCTGTCCTAAACTCGTCCCTTAGCTCGTTATGTGATTGCGTAATTTTGTATGTCAGTTCTGTATGTGATTCTGTAATTTTGTTTGTCAGTTCTGTATGTGATTCCACAATTTTTATGGCTAACGCCGCATTCGCCTCTTTTTGTTCCGTGTGTGCATCTTTTTGTTCCTTGCGTGATTCATTAATTTTGTCTGTCAGTTCTTTTTGTTCCTTACGTGATGCATTGAGATCGTCTTTCATGCTCATCAGAAATCTCATAATATCCTGGGTTCCGTCGGCTTCTGCTGCCTTCACCTCCGGTACCGTCGCCTGGTCCGTGTCCGTGTCTATCACCTCCAGCTCTGTTTGCCTCACGTCCGTCTCCTGTATGTCGCCCCCTGCGTCCAGCTCTATGTCTTGTGTCCTTACATCCATTTCAACCCCGTATACTAGTCCCGATCTTGTGATTCTTTTTGTGTCCTCGTCCGTCATCTCTGTTTCCTTGTTTTGAACTCGTTTCCTGTAAATAAAGAAAAAAAAAACTTGCGGGCCCCACCTAACTCGGGCTCCCGGATCCTACTCTCTTTCACTCTAACACCTTTTTAACCTTTTTCTCGAGCCTCACGTTGGGTTTGCCACCTTCTTAATCTCACTCCTCCTTTAAACAAGATTTTATTACACGACTTTTGTCGTCGTCACAAATTTACTATTTAATGTATGACTTCAAATCGAGGTGCTTTAGCAAACGTTTGGTTGGTTCTTTTTTTACTAATTACTATATTTTATATGCCTCGACTATTTGAAACTTTAATCTCAGGGTTTTCTCACCTACTCACCGTGAGTTCAATCGTGAGTAGATGTGCACTACCCAACCAAACTGCACCCTCGTTTGTTTTACCACTTTTTCAATGTTCTGAATTTACTATGTATGCCAAATTTTAACAGATCTAAGTTACCTGATGCCAAATTAATTTATGTAACTGTTTATGACTTTTATTTTGACGTTCTAATATATTCACGGTACTTACCAGAAATATACCGCGCTGAAGGCCTTCTTTTAACTGCTGGCTCAAGTTCGAAATCGCCGTACGCACTTTCACAAAAGATTCTCCAATGTTGTCCGCTTGCGTACTGCCTCCAGGTGTTCTTAAAAACAAATTTCGTTGACCCAAACCTGAAATAAATTTACCCCAATTTAGAATTTAGCAAAAAACCGTTGTCTACTTCCCCTGCGTTAGTTCTTCCTCGCCGTATATTGATCTCCTGTTCCTCTGCTCCGTACCCCAATTAATCCTCTCTTCGCACAATCCAATTCAAACCCGCTGTCCTATTATAAATCACTCCTAGTCCTGCTATTCCAATTATCCATACGATGTCCTTACTGCCGTTTAATCTTCTCAATTCAATCCAAATTATTTGTATCGTCGATTCCTTCTGTATCCACTCCAATCTCCTACTGCCGTTATACCAAATCTATCCCAAAACCAACACAAATCTTCTCAATCAAATAACCGTCGCTTTCCCCTTTGCACTAATAACCACTTCCAAAATCTTCTTTAAATACACGCTGACTTTCCCGTTGCACTTTTAAACACTTTTACTTTTTTTTAATACTCGTCGCCTTTTTTTTTACTCGAAGCTTCTTATTCCTTTCACACTTGGATTAAATAATACTCGATGATACTTATATAAACTTTTATTTCAAAATATTTTACACTTTAACGCAGGTTTCATAAAATAGGTCTTTATCTGAACAAATTCGAAAAGGAAGTCCTTATTTATTTTGCTTAGTTATTAAATCAACAAACTTAGCTTACTAGAATAACATTTTTAAACATATAACATCCAATAACAAATCATCTTTCTTTCAGTGTCCAACATACCTTCGCTACAGTCTTTATAATAATTTTAAATTTCTACTATTGGTCCAAAACACTTCACTAAACTCCAATAACCTTTTACATTTTGATTCACTTTAAATTTTGATTTACAATTCGTCTAAAAGTTTGATTCTATAAAAAGGAAAAGCCAAATAATTTATACACGACCTGGACGCTTTGTTATATTTCAGATATCCATAAATGCGTTCGGCTTTCCGACGGCAAATGTACTCTCAACTGGCTCATGAAATATCAACTCAGTATAAAACCTCAAGTACCGTGCATTATATCAACGTCATAAAGTCATGTTATCTACCTTTTGGCATATAAGTTTCAATCTGAAATGGTACATACTTTAACGTATGTAAAGTATAGCAAAATTTATAGTTTTTAAATTATTAAATCTGAAATATTGATCCTATCGTTTGGCATACACCCCTATTAATACAAATATACCTTTAGAAACCTTATACCCCCCCCTTACATAATATTATATATATATATATATATATATATATATATTGTTGTGATACTTTACCAGCCCCTACAATGGGCACCATAAAATGCTATGACATTTTTTTATATTTAGCCCCTACATTTGTGCAGACCATAAAATTCTTTTCATTAATTAAGCACTTGTAAAATGTTGAGTTATAGTTTCTCTTTGCCTTAACTAGCTGATTCAATTAAATAAAGCAATTCCACAATACACAATATAATGATCAAATATTTACAACCTTTTTAAAATCTTCCCTTTTTTAAGAATATTTACATATGCCAGATTTAAGAAATTGAAGCCAGCAAAACGAGCCTTTTGTTATATTTAGAGACCTTTTGAAACGTTTCAAGATGCCTATTGCATTTCATAAATTTATCAAAGAAACCCCGGTTTTGTTGGCTCTTACATTATTGAATTCAACGGTTTACAGAAATAAATTATATCAAAATATCTAACCTGGCGTGGTTCAGTAGTTTCTTTGCATCCACAAGAGTTTTCGTGTCCAATGTTTAGAGTCGAATTTGGAAGTCGACATCAAATCCAAAATACTATCCAAATCGTTATTCAAAATCCCATAAGTTAATCCAATAAAAAGTTTTCATCTCCGTAATTAACAAAACAGCAACAGAACATTTACCATGTCAGTGATTATCAAAATCAATTTAACAGGAGGTAATCTCTAGAGTCTCCAGAGCCGTCTATAATAGATCGGCTTAATTACACAATTTTACACTTTTATAAAAATGATTTTCACTTTACTTTCGTTTAACTGGTTACGTAAATAATTTAGCACTTTTGAGTATAGTGACAGCCCGTTTCAAATGTATACTCACTGGTTGCTCAATTGTTATCGTATTTATAGGTCATCATTGTTATTTGTGTATTCTAATCTAAACAGAGATAAATTTGGTGTTTGTTTATTTGCTAGTTGACTTGAACTTTTCAACAAATGTAATACTTTATGTCACGTACAATTTATTCAAACAATGCATAATTTTTGCTTGCGTATATGATGATATATTTAACGCACTTGTTAAATATTTATCTAGCCAGTTCATGTAGGTTTTCCGTTGATTTAATTTCGATGCATTTCGTTACATTTTTAAATTTTATCTTTGCTCGTAGCTATTCTTGGATATGCGTTTAATCTCTTGTACTGTTATATACAGTGTGCGTTCAACTAACAATATGTATAGTGATCTATTTACTCTTATAATATCTGTAATTATGTGCTTTTGTTATTTGGACGTTTCTTTTGTTTATTTTACGACCCCTATGACTTAAGCTATCCCTAAATTAATCCTATAATTATAGCTATATATATATATATATATATATATATATATGTGTGTGTGTGTGTGTGTGTGTGTGTGTGTGTTTGATTTTGCTTTATGTGCATGTTAGAATTTAACCACTGCGTGTGGGTCCTGTAAGCGTATATTTTTCCTAATGTATATTTTACATATATTAAGATTTAAAACTCGTGGTAACCACAGGACTGAAAACCGTCCACTACGCATACTTTGATTGAGGGTAATAATTGGTTTAAGGTAAAGCAGGAATGTATAAATTGTTTCTACGTAGATTTTTATACTGAGTAAATACTTCGGGATATATTTTGGATAAATGTTGTCTTCTATGCGAGTTGGTGTTCCTTTTACACCATGTTAATTTCTTAAGGGTTTGTAAATAAATTACCTTACTTGACGTGTACGTTTTCTTTCTGTGTAACCCACCTCGCTCTCCGACTTTCTAGCTAGCATGGTCTTCTTTAGATTCCTTCTTTTGTTGTGGAATTCCGTACGGACGATTTTCTTTGCTCCATTTCTTTTTTATCTTGTCTGCATGGAATACCGTATGTGCAGTATACTGTGCAGTTTAATTGTATATAACAAACTTTATTTTTGTTTTAGTTTACTCTTATTACGTGCAGAATTGCCATTACCTACCTGAATTAATTTTACTCTACAAATGAGACGTAAAAGTAAATAACACTAGCTGGCTTTTACTGGTGAGGAGTGGATTTAATAAAAGGAAATGCAAATCTTTTATGGGTATACAAATTGCAAAACTTTCACTAAATACTTTTACACCTACCTGGAAAAGCCTTAGAACTGTCTGCTTAGTAAGCCTTGGGCACCAACCCACCTGATTTGTCTCCCTAGAGGATGCGTGTTCCATGAGATGATTTTAACGGTTCTCACTGCAATATGGAGCCTTGTGTACATGTTTACTCACTTCTACTAATTTTAAAATAAACACAATCAATAAGAAAACGCCATGCCTTGTTCACCTAACCTACATTGTGCAAACATGAATATCACAATATATAGCAAACACAACAAACCAAAACACTAAACTCTATCCCTAATTGACCAAACATGCGTGTATCTAAAAGAAAAAGAACATCCTAAGTTTATCAATTATAGGCATCTAACCAAATTAACTGGTATATGGTATATAATTGATGCAAATACAATTGTGTTTCTTTTCCATATAAAAATTTTCTAGTTTAGAATGCTCTTTAACTAAGCATACGCCAACGTAAAAGGTATTCATAATAAAAATAAGTTTTATTCAACCAATTACAATTATTAAAGATACATCAACATGAAATGTGTAGCAGGTAGAAAGCAAAAATTCAACGACCAAAAATTTGTTGATTGGTACAAAACTCAAGCGACCTTATACTGTAGGACAGAAAAATTGCAAATAATCCAATATTCCAACTTCGTGTTGAAAAAAAAAACGTCAATACGGGGCACTTTCACCTGTAACAATAATTTTTAAATCCGCGTTTACGTTCGCGTTTGGGCACTTGTTTTTTAACAATCTCGAGCATTAAATACCGCTATTTGGATTATTCAACCTTTAATACAATAGGCGATGGTTACGTGTCTGTCAAATTCTAAGCTCTATAAGTGAAAAACCTGAATGTCTCCTATATTATTGTCCATCGGTTTTTATATGTTACAACGTTCCATAAGATTACCCGATTTTGTTCCTCCGCATGAACTATGAATCTAAAGCTGTCTCATTGTTGAGCTCAATGTCATTCTGTTTATGTCCACGATCATCTTTTTATTACACTTTTAAAATCGGCGTGGTTGTTTATGCTCACAACGTATTTTTTTATGACGGTAAATTTATGAGCTTATGACTATTGGGGTAATTTACCATGGTGACGGTTGCTTTAAATTTGCGTGCATATGTACACATAAGATTTCCTTGTATGGTGTTTACCGGAATTTGCCTATAATTACAGTACTCCCTCTGTAATCCTACACCTCAGCTCTCCCCCACTCCCAGTAATCCGGCGGTTTGTATTAGAGTGTGAGAGACAGGACCGGACTGGTTAAACAATGCACTGGCACTAAATGCGATGATTTACGCCCTACGCACTCACTCCATCAGTCTGTTACGATCGGGCTGCGTTTAGTGCTCGATCTGCTCCGCGTCTGCCTGTATCCGTCTCTAACTGTCTGTTTGTTTGCAACTGTCGCTTCGATTTTAAAGAAGTGTTTAGTGTAGGATAGTGGTAGTAGTGTTGTAGATGGCATCCATGCAGAAAAACGTAAACAAAAAACTCTAGCTTTGTTAGATAAAAGTGAAATCCTAAGGCGGCTTGAAAAGGGCTAAACGTTAACTAGTGTTGCTAACGAATACGGTGTTGGTTGAGCTACAATTCATGACATTAGAAAAACAGTAATAAAATAAAATCGTTTTTTAGGCGAATGAAAATTTAAAAAGTAAACGACAAACATTGCAAACTGGTGAAAATCCTAAAGTTGACAATAGTCTCTATGCTTCGTTTTTACAAGAACGTGGTAGGCATATACCAATTTTTAGTGAAATCCTTAAAAGAAAGGCTAAGGATTTTTACCAGAAAATTACAAAAATGATTATTTCCAAGCCAGCGAGAGATGGTTGCAGAAATTCAAACAACGTTATGGAATTAGACTGTTAAGTACAACGGGTGAGAAACTTCCATGTGACGAAAGCGCTGTTGAGCCATATAAAGAAAGGTTCAAACAGGTTATCAAGGAAATGGATTTAACTCCTGACCAAGTTTATAAAGCGGACGAAAGTGGTTTATATTGGCGGTTCTTACCAAAAAAAAAAATATTTTTGCATCGTGGAGAAGCTAGTGCTCCTGGGCGAAATTTGGCTAAGGATAAGATCACTTTTATGCCTTATTCAAAAGCAAGCGGTGCACATAAGATGACAATGCTAGTAGTAGGTAAGGCGAAGAGTCCTAGTGCATTTAAAAGTATCAAACTTCCGGTTGATTACATGAACTAGAGCAAAGGGTGAATGAATAAGCCCTTATTTACTGAATGGTTTAATGAACTGTTCAAACCCTCGGTGAAAAGATTTCTGAAGGAACGAAACTACCACAAAAAGCGTTGCTTATCTTGAACAACTGCCCTGGCCACCCCGTTGAAGATGAGTTGAATTCAGTCGACAGTTTTATTCGAGTGATGCTCTTACCACTAAATGTGAACGGCCTATTACACCCAATGGACCGGAACGTTATCCAGGCGATTAAAATGCAATACAAAAAGAGCTTACTGTACAATGTGTTATCTAAGGACGAGAGTGTGATTAAATCCTTGAAAGAAATAAACCTGAAAGACGTTGTTTACTCGTTCGCTAATGCTTGGAAAAACCTTAAAGAGAAAGTCATCATTTACTCTTGGAGAATCCTATGATCGGATATGACACTACTGGATCAGTGCCAAAAATATGAAGCAAACAAGAAAGTCAATGAAGAGGGAAAGATTAACCGGATAATGCATTGACAACTGATGATATAGGCGTGTGACTTACCGGTGAAGATGACGAAAGCAACAAATTTATGACAGAAGATGAGATCATAGATGAAGTAGCAAGAGAGGAAGAGGACGAGGAACAGATTGAAGGTGAAGTGACGGCGGCGGTAAAATCAATCCCTTATGATATGGCCATCGCCTCGTTTGCCGCGTCAATTGCCTGGGCGGAGGAAAATGGTGTCTCTGCTAACGATGTTTTATTTTAAGAAGGTTACAGGAACAAGTATTCAAAATGTCTCTCAACAATAAAAAGCAAAGACAATTGATGTATGTTTTCAGCCGTCTACTTCCAAGGAATAACGTGAGTTATATGATGTATTTTTCTACTGTTTCACATTGTACGGTATGTGCATATGTAATTAAAACTGATTTTTCAGTAATAACTGCGTGTTTCTCGATATTTTACAGTAATTCGGCTTTTTTGGTAATCCGGCGTACTCTGGTCCGATATCCGCCGGATTACCCAGAGAGTACTATATTTAATTTAATACGAAGAGTGCAAGGTCCCAAACTTTATTGCTGGATGTATAAGATGTACACGTGCCTTCATGTTTATTTCTGCGTCCTACTTTAATACTATAATAAAATAGCGCGTTATTAATGTGAACTATCAACGCCTTTATAAACGCTTCAGAGTATTTTCCTGATAAAGCTCATGTTCCGTTTATATGTAAATAATTTATAGCTAAATTTTATTTCCTTGAGTTTGTTGATTATTTTAAATTCGCCGCGTGTATATTTAAATTTATTAGAGTGGAATTCCTTCGTTTTACTTCAAGCACCCGCCAACCAGTGCCGTGAGTGTTAAAACTCTGTGTGTGTGTTTTATTCCGCATGTGCAACAACAAGTATCGATTGGAAAATCAACGAAGCCAGGAGAGAATCGTATCGTTTTTTGAACATGCCGCATCGCTCTTACACGTTCTACAGACGGGCTTTCAAACTCAGCGCATCGTTATTGTAATCGCTCTACGTAGAACCAATTACGTATAAACCGCTTTGTTCAGAACCGCTATTGTAATAAATGTGCTTCGCTTCACCGCCAAAGGAAGAGTAGTATTTGTTTCATCATTTTTTTCGTCTGCACGGCTGCATAATTAATAAGGTGAATGCTTTGCTTTGATTAACTGATTAAGAACATTTAATTATTTGTTGTTTGTTAAATATCATTTAAAATTTATACAGTCCATTTTTTCTCTCCTAATTAGCTATTTGAAATTTACACCGCAAATATTTTACATTTGATATGCTTCTCGCCGGATTTTGAGTAAACAACAAGCTCAGGTAATTAATTATACCGCTCGTCAAAGCATTGACAGCTAATTAGCATAATTTGTATCGTTGAATTTACGAGCATTTCTTATCTGCCGTGCAATAGACATACGTGTTTGTTAACGCCGCGAGGCTATTATAAATTGTCAAGTTTTCTTTCTTATCTCATCCGCGTTTGTGTTTTATTTATATTTAACTATGTCAGAAAAGCTAAAACGTAATTGTTTTCTACGTAATATCGCTATCAATTCACTAGAAGAAATGTTTGAGATTGCTCAAAATCTACAGTTGAAACCGCTTTTTTAGGCTTATTTTGCGCTCAGTATGAATCTTTGGATACCGTCAAATAAAATTTCTTTACACATCATAATTGGATAGTGGGTGCAATTTCTTCCGCCGGTGACGCTGATGAAAAATTTGAATTCGAAGATGCTATCCGTAGACGTTTTGAAAACAACTATTTTCAAATAAAAGCGTTATATTTCAAGCTGTTTACCAGCCAATCTTCACCTCAGGTCGAGGTGTCCCCGCCCCCGCTAGATACTTTAAGGTCAAAAGTATCATTACCCCCCCTGACGCTGCCTACAGTTGATGGGGAAAGTTCTCTGTTTGAAAGGTTTATCGATCGTTTTGATAGCCTCGTTCATTTTAATAACGATTTGTCTGACGTAGATAAATTTTCGTATTTTCAATCATCACTAAAAAGTTCCGCACTCCTAACCATTAAAAACTTTGACCTCACAGAGGCCAATTACGCTCTTGCATACACAAAACTTCGTGAAAAATACCGTAATATTCGTCATATTACCTCAGCTCTATGGAACAATATCGATAAATTTCCTAAATTAAACTCCGATAACCCCGTCGGTTTGCAAAAATTAGTTGATATTTTTGTCGATAATTTACAAGCCCTTAAATAATTTAATTTGCCCGTAGAGCAATGAGATTTCATTCTTGTACAAATGATATTAAATCGCTTGGATGTACACACCGCTCGTAGTTTTGAAATGCATCAAGACCCGACTGCTTATCTGGAAAATACGTGTAATTCCTTATCGAATTTGTCGGTAAATCATAAAACTGATTTCAACAAAGTTATTCATTCCAGCAACCCGTCTAAACCTCGCTCCGCCGTTTCCATGTTAGTACAGACAAAATCTAGTGTTAATAAATGTCCACTTTGCAACCAAGATCACAATCTTTATCGCTGTAATGAGTTCGATAAAACTTTCGTCGCAAGATCGCTACAACTTTGCAAAAAAACCAACATCTTTGTATTAATTGCCTTAGTAAATCTCACATTTTAAATAAATGTAAGTCTAGTTTTTCATGCCGCCAATTCAATCAACGTCATAATTCGTTATTGCACTTCGATTGCGTTTCGTCTAAACCCGCTTTCGCTGATAGTAGCCAGGCTCGCTTGAACCCGGACACCGCCGTCTCTAAGGTATCACCTCGCTCTATTCCCGCTATTCAAGACCACTACAAGCCTTTCGCACTTCGTCCCTCTCAGGAATCATCGACTTCGTTTAGCTGTAGTGGTCCGTCAACTTCGAATGTCGTTTTATTTAATTCTTTAGCTAAACCTTCAGTTGTTTTACTTTCCACCGTTCAAGTGGCAATTGCTGATTGTTCTGGTTCTCTCCAGCAATTTCGCGGTTTACTCGATTCGGGAAGCATGACTTCTTTTATTTTGCTAAGTAGTGTGAAACGTTTAGGTTTTCGTGCTACTCCACATTTTCTTACCCATAGTGGTTTAGGTTCCATGCGCTCAGCTGTTCAGCATGGCACTGTCGCCGTTTCGCTCAAACTAATAGATGTTTCTTCACCGATTATTAATTTTCAAGCTGTAGTACTTCCCAAAATTTGTGAAAATTTACCTACTTCTAATATTTCTTTACATTTCAATCATCTGGCTAACCTCAAGCTAGCTAATCCGCTCTTTGCTCAATCTGGACCTATTGATTTCCTACTTGGCGCGGATATATTCCCCCAAGTGTTATTAGACGGTTGCATCCAGGGTTATAGCGATCAAAGTTTGGTATTATTAGCATCTTCGGACATGTTTTAATGGGAAACATACCTTCCTCGCTCGCTTCTGAAATAACTAGCTTGTTTTGTATGACAGATTCTACTTCCCCATTGGAAGATATTGTCGCTAAATTCTGGGAAGCTGTCCCCGCCGCTCAACCTTTCACGCTTGAAGAAACTCTTGTTGAAAAACATTTTGTCGATACGTTTCGCCGCAATGAACAATGTCGCTATGTCGTCTCTTTGCCGTTTAGAGATCAAGAACCATTTGTTCCAGGAAGTCGCGATCTTGCCTTACAACGATTTGTTTCTTTAGAAAATCGTCTACTCAAGCAACCTCGTGTTTACGAACAATACGTTTCGTTCATGCGTGAATATCTTGATTCTCAACATATGCAATCTGTTATTATTGGGTCTCATTCGGACTTTTCTTATTACATCCCGCATCATTGCGTTGTGAAACCCGAAAGCGTAAGTACGAAATTACGAGTTGTTTTCAACGATTCCGCTAAAACTCTGTCTCAATCGTCCTTAAACGATCACTTGTTTGTTGGGCCGAAGTTGCAACCCGATATTACCGCAATTTTGTTACAATTTTGTTTACATCCTTATGTTGTCACTGCCGATATTCGTCAGATGTACAGACAAATTCTTGTAAATCCCGCTCAGTGTGACAATCAACGAATTGTTTGGCGCTTCTCTTCTGAGGAGCCCATTCAGAATTTTAAATTAAATACCGTTACGTATGGAATCAATTGTGCTCCCTTTCTTGCCATACGCACGCTTCAGCAGTTGGCCGTGGACGAAGGGAATTCTTATCCGTTAGCCGCTTTCGCACTTCGCCACCATATTTATATTGATGACATCGCTACTGGTGGAGATTCTATTGAATCAACTCTCGCTCTACGTAATCAACTAATTGCTCTTTTAAAACTTGGTGGTTTCGAACTTCATAAATGGTCAAGTAACCATCCCGAATTGGTAAAAGAACTTTCCGCTACGCAGCAATTCGCGCAACCCCGCTCCTTTGAGGATCCTGATACTCAACCCTTAAAAGTTGTAGGTCTTCAATGAAATCCCACTTCAGATAATTTTTGTTTCTAGTTCAGCCACTAAGTACATGCTGTACCATACGCAACCTACTTTCTAACTTAGCTCGTATTTTTGACCCCATGGGACTTTTATCCCTTCTTACTTTTCTAGTAAAACACTTAATTCAACGTTTATGGTCGTTAAAATTAGAATGGGATGCTCCCCCTCCCCCGACCTCAACCGTTTGTGGGAGAGATACTTGCATGAGTTACCGCTTCTTTCAAATTTCGCTTTACCCCGCTTGCTTATCCCGCCACAGTTTACTACGTGCGAAGTTCACTGCTTTGCTGACGCTTCCGAACGTGGCTACTGTGCTGTTGTTTATTTTCGCTTTGTTACTTCTTCCGCCGTTGAGGTTCGCTTAGTGTGCGCCAAGTCTAAGGTCGCACCCCTTCGTACAATCTCTTTACCGCGTCTCGAATTGTTGGCCGCCACACTGGTATCAAAATGATTAACCTTTGTCCTCAAAACTTTTGATTCGAACCTTACTTTTCATAAAATTTACTGTTGGTCTGACTCCATGGTATTCCTTTTGTGGATTCATTCCCCGCCGCAGCGGTCTCACTGAACAACGCTCTATTGTTTTATCCGCTGTCGTAACATCCTCTTGGATTCAATTAATTCTAGGAGATTACTCTTCCTTTCCATTTGTTACGCGCATTGTTGCTTGGATTCTCCGTTTTCATCATAATTTACGTCACCCACTCGAAAGGTACTCCGGACCTTTGTCATCCTTTGAGTTGCACAATGCTTTGATCCCCTTGCTTGTGTATACTCAACAATCTTATTTTGCTAACGAGCTTGAAGCCATTCATTCTGGATCACCTTAAAAAAAAGTTTTCAAAAATTGTCCCCTTTTATTCGTGATGGAATCTTGCGCGTCGGAGGTCGCCTGGCTCACGCGTTTTTGTCCTCTGACCGTAAATTTCCCGCTTTGTTACCTAGCAAAAGTCGACTCACTGATTTGTATGTTACTTACGTTCATTTAAAATACTTCCACGCGGGTGCTCAAATGGTCAATTTTCTCGTCAGTCAACACTTCTGGATTATTTCTGGAAGACAATCTATCCGTCGCATTTTGAGTCACTGTCTAACGTGCTGGAAGACCAATCTTGTCGCATTGCAACCTCCCATGGGCAATCTGCTTTCATGTCGAGTTACTCAAATCAAACCGTTTTTGTGTTAGGGGGTCGACTTTGCTGATCCCTTTTTTAGTACGATGTCTCGACTACGGGGCGCTAAAGTTTTCAAATCATATTTATGGCTTTTTATCTGTATGGCTACCAAGGCGCTGTACCTTGAAGTCGTATCTGACTTGTCAACGAACGCCTTTCTCGCGGCTCTGCGCCGATTTATTGCCAGGCGTAGCCGTTGTGATCACCTCTATAGTGATTGTGGCACAAATTTTGTGGGTGCTCATAAACAGTTAATTTATTTCTCCAAGCTTGCTCCTTCCAAGGACCATATCTCGTGGCATTTTATACCGCCGGCTTCACCTCATTTTGGTAGCTTATTGGAAGCGGGAGTGAAATCTGTTAAGACCCTGCTACTACGCACTATTGACGAACAAGTGTTAACTTTTGAAGAATTGGCCACTGTCTTTATCCAAATTGAGGCCATATTGAATTCACGTCCCCTCACACTTTTGAGCACTGACCCCAATGATTTGAGCTGTCTGACACCCGGTCATTTTTAACTTTGGCCCCTTTAAGCGCCATCCACGAGCCCGCACTTTCTCACCTACCGCTTAACCGCCTCTCTCGCTGGCAACTGCTCCAGCGCATTCACCAAGATTTTTGGTCCCGTTGGCCCACAGAATACTTACATTCGCTACAATAGCGCTCAAAGTGGCACACCTCGTCTCCTCAAGTTGATTTGGGCACCTTAGTACTAATTAAGGTCGCTAATGTTCCTCCACTTTGTTGGTCCCCCGGCCGTGTTGTGGCTGTGCATCCTGGGACAGATGGTTTTGTTAGGGTGGTTAGACTTAAAACCGCTCATGGCGAGCTGAAACGTCCTGTGTCAAAGCTGTGCCCACTGCCCGCAATGTAGAAAAAAGAATTCTTATTTTTTTCTTTTGTTTTTGTAGATCCTCTTTCTTTCTTTTTCGCTTTTTTTCGCTTGGTCATTCCGCCCTCCCCCCGTCTTATAATTATTTTTTCTTTAAAATGCCTTGTATTTTGGTGGCGCTGTATGTTCCGTTTATATGTAAATAATTTATAGCTAAATTTTATTTCATCGAGTTTGTTGGTTATTTTAAATTCGCCGCGTGTATATTTAAATGTATTAAAATGGAATTCCCTTGGTTTTACTTGAAGCACCCGCCAACCAGTGCCGTGAGTGTTATAACTCTGTGTGTGTGTGTTATTCCGCATGTGCAACAACAATTTGTAACGGGCATTTTTGTAATTGAACATTTTACGCTATATACTCAATTCTTATAATACATCGTTTTGGGATCGCTGTTTGTATAAAGGAAATACTGCAGAATAATTCAAAATTGTATGCAATTTAACTGGTGTGTATTAATTTCAGGATAGATAAATTGAAGATTGATTCTCATTAATAAATACATTCCAAGGAGTGAATGTTAAACAGCTTGTAATTAATTATAGATTGCATCGTTCTTGTCTTGCCGTAAATATAAATTTAGTTCCTGATGTGAATATACAAGTCTAGATAATAGGCGATAAGCGGTTGTAATAACAACGGGTTTATATAAACAGAGGGCAGTTGGAGTTTGCTCTTCGTTCCTATATATAGAATTACGTGAAAAATACTGTTGCCTTGTTGCTTTGAAAATAGGAAGAGTTGTAGTTTGTGTTTTGGGCCGATATTACGTTAAAAATACTATTTCCTTGTTGCTTTACTAATTGTGCTTTTAGTTGTTTTTCTTGTGAAGTAAAAGTTGTTTATTAACTGTAGAGCAGTGTAGTTCTGATTACATTTGGAGGAAGATGCTTTTATATGTAACGTGTTTTTGATTGACACAAGTGCGGTTGTAAGAACATTTGACGGACGGTTTTATTGCTTACGCGTGCCGTACTAATTGTGTTTGTTGATTTTCTGTTGGAAAAAAAAAGTGATAGAACTTGTTGACTCGACCGCACGTGCTTGTTTTACGGAACATTATTTTAGTGATACGCGTTGCTTTACTAATTGTGTTTTTTTGTGGAGTTGTCCTTTTTATACTTGAACTGGGCGTGCGATCTAGTTTCACGGTCCTTTTCTTTTTATCAGAGTAGTTCATACTTTGGATTATCCAAGTACAGTTGTTACTGTAGTTTCTGAATTTTCTAACAACAAAGAATCTAAAATAGATCATTGCTTGCGCAAATTTCGTTATTTGAGAAATACAACAGATTACCGGTTTACAAAGGTATTGGTTGAAGTTTCTCACTGCTTTTTGGGATGTTTATAAAAATAATATACCTTTGGTCCCAGTTGAAACTAAACTAGTGCTACAGAATATTTCGAAATTATTGTCTTAGGAAATAGAATTACCAAGAAATTTACCAAGGCTACATAGTTCCGACGCGTGATAATGTCTGCTGCTAACACCAGTGAAATACGTAGGTGTGATTAGTGTAAAGTGTAAGAAATTCCATCAACACCCTCACAGTCAAGGGTGAAGTGCTTCGTTAGTGCAGGACATCGTTGAATCCCACACTTCAGTTGCAAGGAAGCGTTGCTGAAGGACTTTTGTAAGTTGAACTATTTCCTACTGGTTATTACTTTAAATATCTATCCGTTGCTTTACCATATCTTTGTCGTTCTGATACCTTTTACAATAGACTTGCATGTTATTTTAAAACATAAGAAAAAAAAAAGAAAGAAAGAAAGAAAGATCGATACTACTGAATTACTCATATCAATTGTGTCTCTTACCTATTTATTGTTTTTTTTAACATTTTGTCTGATTTATGTTTAATTGGTGTGTGAGGAAACGTTTCTGCTACTCCCCAATATTACCTCACTTTGTACTCAACATTTTTCTGTATTGCTTTTACCGTTGTTATATTATATAGATTATCTAAACAGTTTCTTTTTTTTTCATTCTACAAAGTACTGAATAACTTAGACTTTTCATTGCTGCTATGCTTATTCTTTTTTTTTCAGGTCTGCTTAACTATTTTTCTTGCAGGTATTGTCACTAACTCCTTACCGCCGCATACATTATATGTCAGTCTGCTTTCTACGACCCCCCTTATTCTCCGATTGAGCCCGGTCATTTCTTTGATTTTCTTGGTGTTACGCACGGCTACGAGTCAACGTAACATAACTTTTGCGCCCAACGTGGCTGCCACGAAATAACGTAACAAAGTATCGATTGGAATATCCACGAAGCCAGGAGAGAATCGTTTCGTTTTTCGAACACGCCGCATCGCTCTTACACGTTCTACAGACGGAAGCTTCGATTCGTCTTTCGAACTCACCGCATCGTTATTGTAATCGCTCTACGTAGAACCAATTACGTATAAACCGCTTTGTTCAGAGCCGCTATTGTAATAAATGTGCTTCGCTTCACCGCTAAAGGAAGAGTCGTATTTGTTTCATCGTTTTTTTTGTCTGCACTGCTGCATAATTAATAAGGTGAGTGCTTTATAGTAAACGCTTTGCTTTGATTAACTGATTAAGAACATTTAATTATTTGTTGTTTGGTAAATATCATTTAAAATTTATACAGTCCACTTTTTCTCTCGTAATTAGCTATTTGAAATTTACACCGTAAATATTTTACAGCTCATTTAAACTAACTGAAGTAAATTCTTACCTGTTACCTAATGTTGACTAAATAACGCATTAGCTCTACACTGTTTTCTTTTTTCCTTTTTGTAATATTTCCACTGTCTGTACTATAATTGGAATTCCCTAAAATTCTGTTGCATAGCGTTGTTGATAAAAAATAAATAAATAGAAACCTACCTTAAAAGAAAATTGTGATATATTTCTCATTAGTTGCTAGGATGACATCCTGGGTTTTCTGAGTTGATTTTTTCTTACTCACTTTAACGCATGCATAGACGCACTAATTTCTTAAAATCAAACAACAATTTCTGTTAACAATTAACCTCTTAATGTTGTTATATCCCTGGGTCTTTGAATGCCTTAGCCCCTTTGTCACTCAGTAGCTTGATATTATTAACACTTAAACGTGAATTGATTTTTGTGTTGCGATTATTTTTATTAATAATCATCAAACGATGCTATCGATACTCGTTGTTTTCAAAGAGTGGAAAAACTTGGAATATTTTCAAAAAGAACTAAACGCTGAGTACGTTTAAAATGAATCCGAAATTTCTTTTGAAAATAAAACATAATTTTGCATTTGTAGTATATGTGTAAGTTTGAAAAAAAAATCATAAAACTAATACGTAATTCCACCGAACATGTCCAAAGTATTTGAAATTTATGAAACCAACACATTGACAAATGATGTAGAAGAACGGTTGAAGTTATACTGGATGTATATACTACACAGTTTTACACTTCTTGCATAGATTTAGTATTCTGTATCTAAATTTTGATATTTAACTGAAAATCAAATTCGTTTTATATATTTTGATCTTATTGGCCAAGATAAATAAGGGTTCAGTTTATTAAATTCGATATGATATGTGTTTTGGTTATAATGAACACACAGCACATGGCGGATTAAGTTATCCTCAACCACAATCTAAGTAATTAATATATACTATTCTTAATGTTTATTTCAGCATTAGAATATATTATGTAAATATTACTAAAAAAAGTGGTTGATAATAAATTAAGATTATTTTTTTTCTTGTAAATTGTATTTTTTATTTAAAAATAAGTATTTGTAATGAGGGAAATGTGTTTTGACACCAAAAATGTACTTACCATGCTTCAGAGCATGTTATAAAATACTCGAAGATCCCATGTTTATGTAATCTGCAATCTAGAACAAAAGAAAAAATGTTATGACCAAATATTTTAAATTTCAAAATCTACATATTTATTTCTATGCATAATTAACAAACAGTAGGTACCATGTTTGAAGGTGTGATAATTTTATTATTCAGGAAATAAAGCATCGAGCATATGCTAGGCAAGCGAGAGTAACGAAAAATTCGTTTCAATGAGCAATTTTTTCGCGATTGCCGTGCTATACAAACATGCGAAAACTACAAATACGAAAGCCGTAGCCTTGAGTTTTTGACTTAATTAAAGTATTTCACCTTTGTCGTTTTCCACTTATGCAAAAGTGTTACGTATAAATAATTCTGAGCTCTTTTAGCATCTAAATTTGAGTATTACATGTTTTTTCGCGAGTAGAATTTCCTGGGATCTTCTTTTTTTAAATGTTGACGTTTCTTAAGTTAAGTTAGTTTGTGGAATTGGCATAAAATAGTAATAAATAAATTAAAAAATGGCTCCGAGATGATAGTTAATTAATTGAACGAGGATTGTTCAATAAGTCGTTAGAAAAAAGTAGAAAAACATTTCTTTTGGGTAGATTTTTTTAATTTTTCAACATAATCTCCCTTCAGCCCTATACATTTTTCTAAGCGTTTTTCCAAATTTTTAAAGCCGTCCAAAATATAGAATTTTGTAAGCTCCTCTAAATAGGCATTTATTTGGGCGATGACCTCCTCGATAGAGGTAAAACTTTGTTCGCCAAGCCATTTCTTCAAGTTGGTAAATAAGAAAAAGTCGACAGTTATATATCGGCGCAGAAAATCCTCACGATTGCGACGGAAAAGCGCCAAAACAGCGTCAGAATCGGCCACACGATTGCGTTTATTCTCCACCGAGATTTTTTTGGCAGGCCAGTTTTTCGTGCAAAATTGAAGGGACTGTGCCTTGCGATATGCCTGTAGCCTCAACTATTTCGCGCACTTTTATTCGTCGATCATTTAAAATCATATCGTGGATTTTGTCAATCAATTCAGGTGTAGACACTTCCACAGGGCGTCCGGAACGATGTTCATCTTTTGTGGATGTACGGCCACGTTTAAACTCATTCACCAAATTGTAAACGGTTGCAAACACAGGAGCACATGTGATATGAACTTATCCAATTCTGCTTTGATTTCTTTCGCCGTTAACCCTTTTAATACAAGTGTTTAATCACTCCTCAAAACTCACTTTTATCCATTGTTATAATCAAATGAAAGTTTTTACTTCAATCAACAACAAAAATGCAACTACGTGATGGATACGGTTAAAACTCTAACAACCGACTACTTAGGAGTCCTGCTTACTGTGAAAAATTAATTTTCGGTACTACAAGCACCATTTCTTGGATTTTCTAAGGACTTATTGAATGACTCTTGTACGTTGGGCATTTCTATATTCATAATTTTTTGACAAAATACTTGGAAGGTTTTAAAAATTAGGTGTCCTGTACCTTTAAACCAGTAAACCACACACTTTTTGGCCATTAAATTTAATTGATTTTCAAAAAACTTCTACTATTCATACCTCTCTTATGGAAGGATTGCGCAATCACTGCAAACCACAGTAAATTCGTATCTGCAAATTTTGTTATTTCAAAGACTCCTCTTTATATAAATGTTCGTTCGGTTTCAGAGAAATGTAAACCTTGCGAATAAGCTTACCTATAACATTCGCGGCTACTTAAGTAGTAATCGTGCATCTGAAAGCGATATTATAATGAAAAAGTAGGCTTTTACGCAATTTGCCACGGAAATTAATTTTAACTATTTCACAAAATTATTAATTTGGGTTAACAGATACGTGTGAATGTGGCTTCTGCTTGTAGATAATTTACTAATGCTACACCGTTGTTATCTCAAAATACCAAAAATATTAACTTTTGCCCATAAGCGCATCTTTAATTTACTCGGTGACGATGAGCCTTGCTGTGTTCACTGCTTACTATTCATTTTTGCAAATCTAATCAAGAATCTGCGGCTCATACATAGTAGTATATGGTGAAAAAGACTTGGTTATATTTTTTCTATAACGCGAGATAGGTTTTGGGCCTTTGGGAGCTTCTTTTTAAAAAGACTTCCAAATTTACAATCCTATCAAGTGTACTTTAATTTCAATTACTTAATTACAAAAAATAACTTATTTTTGATACAACTTAGACGTTTATATTCACTAAACTTTAAGTATTTGACAAAATACTTAGAGTTAAAAAATAATAATTAGTAATTCAAAATTATGGTGAGTAGCTTGAACAACCAACAATGTTAAAGTTGTAAAGCTCGAGACTGACTGGCCATCTTGGGCTCCTGAGGGTATTTATGCTATCCCTGCCCCTCACATTGCTTGTTGGAACTGCAGATCTCATGTCTGCTATTTCTTTATGCAATACAAAGTATTACATTTTAATAATCCTAATTCTAATAATTGCTGTCTTATTGTATACTGTAACCTGCACCTGCAGTGCCATTTTACGTCTGGAATACAATGTAACTGTTTCCGTTCTCATGTCTGACTTGTGAACTTTCATTAACCTTTTATTATATCCTTCAATTATACAATGTAACAATAATTCTTAAATCTTAATAATTCCATTTAAACATTCATATATATTAATTTGGGGATATGTAACTCGCATTAAAAAACGACCACAGATGTTGACTTGATATTTCCAATTCGAGTTTGTTATTAGTATTCGTAACATATTGTTACACTACATTTGGTTTTTCAACGTTCTACCCGAAGATACTGCATTGGCCACGAAGCGAGTTTTTTTTACCTAGGAAATTTGAATTTGCCGAACCCTTGGTGTTCCAAGCAAGGTAGGGGTCTATAACGTGCGTGATACACACGGACCTCCATTTTATCTCTCATTTGAACAAGGGAATATTTTTGTATAAAATTGCTACGTACTTCGACGTAGTCGGAAGGACAATGAGAGAATGACCGGGCTCAATCGGTGAGTAGGCGGGGTTTTACGCATACAAAGATAAAAAAATGCCTGTTCATAAAAAATCAATTAACAGTGCTTATTAATACTTATAATTATTCTAAATAAGTAAATAAAAACGCAGTGTAACGAAAAAAAATCAATAACCACAATATACATGTCAGGAGAAACAAACAAAAAATCTTTTTAAAATGGCGAACTACAGTTTTTAGGTCACTACCATATCTTAATTAACAAAAATTTACAACCCCAAAAACAACAGTTCTAAATCATCATCGTAAACGTTAAATGCATAAAATTGTCATAATAAAGAAATCAGTGAATAATAAAATATTACCAATAAATATCATTTCACATAAAGATAATCATTTTGCCACTATAAAGTTTACTAAGCAATATAACCTTATAAATATGCTGTTTCACCAATTACATAAAACCCATCAAAGAAAATAGTGAATAGGCACTCACCCGCGCGCCTACGATGTAGGTTTGATTACACCCTTCCTAATGACAGGGCAGGAGAGATGGACCTGGGACCACGCAGTTCGTGTATCCTTTCTACCCAAAAAAAGCGGCAATCGCTTTGTCCATCAGGGGCCAATGTAATAAATGGTCATATCTACTGGGAGAAACGGTGTGCACGAAGTTCCTTAGATAACGAAAACGACAATTACTTTGAGTCGTATATAGAAAGAATGAAAATGAACTCGTTTGATAGCACGAATTAACATCAATCCCAGCGTTATCAAACGCAAGTGTTAAGTAGAAACTTGGAACAACCTTAGCAAATAAGTACGAACCATTATTTTAACGAGTCTTTTATGATTGGGTATTATAAGAAGTAATTACACGCTATAGTAATGTGTATCAAACCAACGGATACCTCAAACAAGGTACCGACTATTTAACGTATAGAGGAAACTTTCTAATTCGCAGCAAATGGGTTTAACTGAAATTATATTAAAGCGTACTTATTATAGGAAGGTCTACTATACAGGGTATTGTTTGAGTATTGGAAGCAGAATCTTTGTGAATGAAAAACGAAATAAAAATGGTACGGTTTAATACATCGTCTGAGGGCAAACGTAACAAATCCCCTCCAGCAAAATTAAAAGGTCGGGGTTGGAAAATAAAAGTAACGAAGCAGGCAGTACGGTACACGCTAAAATAAAAACAAAAAAATTTCGTTTGAGAAAACTCAAAGAAAAATGAGGAGAATCAACAAAAATCAACTGATATCCAGCTCGAAAGGCCAATATACCATAATAGGATGAACAAAAAAATTCGCTTAAGAAAGCTACAAAAAACACTCAAAAATCAAAAGAAGAGTTTTCATCCGGCTCGAAGAATCAAGGTACTGGACGAAGTCAAAAGTAAAAACAACCACATGCAAAGATAGGTAGGTAGTAGCAATAAGTACGGACAAATGTAGAACGGCGTCAACACTGCTAAAGTTGTCAAAGGACGGATGCTTCTTCCGAAAAGAAACTCTACAGCCTTCAACCTCAAAAGACGATTGATTTCCTGCAAAAAAACCAAAAGTAAAAAAAGGAACAAGGAAGAAAACCTACTGTACAAGCGGAAACGAGACAATAACTGAAGAGCCTCAAAGTAAGCCAGGGAACAACAAAAATGCTGGAAATAAAATTAAAGTACCATATGCTCGCATCAAACGAAGAACCGAGGAAAAGAATTGCTAACCACGCCTAAAATAGACTAAGTATTAGTTTCCGAAGAAATGAAGAAAAAAAGTCTAGAAGCACACACCACAGGAAGCGAATCGAAAATCAAACCAAGTCAGCACGAGGACCGATAGAAGACCAGTCACAGGAAAAAGGAAAGGAATGTGGAGTGAAAGGAACGAGAAAAAAAGAAAAAACCAAAAAGAACAACACCAAGAAACAAGTACAAGAACAACAAAAAACCCTAAGAATAGCACAAAAGAAAATAAAACAGAATTCCAGTGTAGTTATGTATGAGTATGTGAAAGAGTCTGTATGTGTGTGCGTTGATGTATGTGTATGTATGTGCGTGTGTGTTGTGTTGGACCGCTTTAGTCGTTGCTTACGACAGGTAGGTCGTACCGTCGGACTATTCTATTCCCGGACCCACACGGGGTTGGTGAAAGAAAAATTACGAAAACCCAGCAAAACATGAAAGTAAATAAAGGAATCGTAAAGTCCAAAAGTCAAATCCTAAGGAGAGCACAATCGGCATAAGAATCTACGGCGCGAGGAGTAGATATTGAACTTAAGACGTTTGCGCCGCCAGTAAGAAAACAAAATGGAGTCAAGAACATTAGGATTTCGCCGACATACATCTTCAGGTTCGTAATCAGCATAGAGTATTGTCTGCCTCTTTTGGCAGTTTTCTGCAAAACAGGAACAGCAGGGGGTGAAGTAGTGTTAGCACGCGGTTGAGGAGATGGCGGCGAGGGTGGTTTAAGAAACTCGAAACGCGTTATGGAAGAAAGTTGTTTGTTTTTAGAATTGGTTGCAAGAAAGTTAACGGATGAAAAAGGAACATCATGGACTATGAGAGTATCAACGGTAGAAAAAGAAAAAGTATTGGCTGTAAGAGAATCAACCGTACAAAAAGAAACACAATTAGAGAACACTTCAGTTACGTTAGATAAAGGGACAGACGCAGATAAAATTTCATCGACGTTAGATAAACAAACAGCAGTATCACCGTCAGGAAAGAAAACAGCATTGGTTGTAGAAGTATTAACCTTAGGAAAAGGACCAGAATCCGATAACATTTCAGCAACATTACATAAAGTATCAAAATCAGGTAGAACTTCGTCAACGTTAGACAACAGGGCAGAATCAGGTAGAATTTTATCAATGTTAAGTAACGGAGCAGAATCAAGAAGAACTTCATCAATATTAGCTATAATAGCAGAATCTGATAGGTCTTCGTCAACGTTAGATAACAGGAAATCGGCTAGAGTTTTATCAACCTTAGATAAAAGAACAGAAGCAAGTAGAATTTTGGCAGCATTTTGGCAACATTAGAAAAATTAGTAAGAGCAGGTAACGTTTCATAAAAATCGATAAAGGAGCAGAATCAAGTAAGATTTCATCAATGTTAGACAACGGAGTAGAAACAGGCAAAACTTCAGCCACAATAGGAACTGATTCATCGACAATAGCAGATCAGCAGGATCAGGTAGAACTTTGACGAAAACAGTAACAGGCATTATAGCTACGGATTCACTAACTTCAACAGGACCTTCTCTATCCGTATTAGAAGTTACCGTCACTTCAGCTACAGCTGTGATTGCAGACATGACAGAAATTTCGTGGGTAGAATCGTTTATGAAAACAAGAACAAACTGTTGAGTTGCTACCTGTAAGTCACTAATTTGAAGTATGGGCTCAACTCGTGGAAGAGGCACAGTCTGAGGCGAGGGTCAAAACGCAGGATCTACTTAATCATCGTTTGTCGCAAAGAACAGAAGAAACCTGGTTCTTGTTAGTAGAGGTTCTGTAAGTAGGGGTGTGATGGCCGTTGAAGTCAGTATTATACTCCAAAGGTTTTTATGGCCGAAAAGGATATGATGTGATGGTAGTAGAGCAAGCACAAGGTGCAGAAAAGGATGTAGAATTAGAGACGGAAGAAAATTTGTTTGAAGCTATATTTGCCGAAGAAGGGTATGTTCTGATAGTAGTAGCAGGATGATCTGGAGGAGGTACAGAAGAGAACGTAGAATTAAAAGCAAAGAAATTTGGCTCCTAGAGCTGAGAACAGAACTTGGAGTATTATTTGCAGACCTATTAGTAGTAGGACGCTATAGAAATGTGTATCAAGCCACAACGGATACCTCAAACAAGGTACCGACTATTTGAGGTATAGAGGAAACTTTCTAATTCGCAGCAAATGGGTTTAAATGAAATTATAATAAAGCGTACTTATTGTAGGAAGGTCTAAAATGCAGGGTATTGTTTGAGTATTGAAGGCAGAATCTTTGTGAATGAAGAAGGAAATAAAAAGGGTACGGTTTAATACATCGTCGGAAGGCGAACGTAGCAAAATGCTCTCTTAAAATTTTTCAAGTTAACCGTGTGAGGATTCGAACCCGAGACCTTGGGCTTAGTAGTCACACGCATATCAACTGAGCAACGGAACCGCCATGTTGTATATGACACTACATTTGATTTTACAATGCTCCACCCGAAAGTACTGCATTGGTCAGGAAGCGAGTCTTTTTACCGGTAAAATTTTGCATTTTGCTGAACCCTTGCTGCTTCAACGTGCTAACGTGCGCGACAAAACGCACATACGGACCCTCCAATTACCTCTCATCCGACAAGGGCGTATTTTTGTGAAAAAATGCTTGCCTAAGGTTTCTTAAGCTGGCTGTGTCAAAATTCAAACCATGGACCTTAGGCATATTATTCACACTGTATACGACAACCAAACCAGTTGGTTCTCCTAAACACATTAGACATGTTTTCCAAAACAGACGGCGGACTATGATTTCCATCACCATTTGGAGAGAGCAGGAACATTACTCAAATCGTGACTGGTAATTGACATAACCCATAGGGGTATTTATCCTTCTAGCACATAAAATCAACCGCAACTGTACCAACATCATACTGCAGAAAATGGAACAAGTAACCCTTCTAACCAACGAAACTATCCAGAAAGCAAATTTCGCATATAGTAAACTAACTATTATACAAATTGCTTAAACAGTCCTACAGTCCTGTGGCCGCTGTATTGGACATTACCTGACCAAAAGCTGTTCATTCCTACGTCTTCTTCCGCACCCTGCATAAACTGTCACCGAATAAACCGCCCGCACGATCACTATGTAACTTGTTTTGACTGACCCATACAGAAACAGGTCCTACACATGATTAAACTAAGAACAGATTATGGCTTTTAGACACCATACAAAAAGACACACACATGTGCCTCCTTGTAGTTCCACCTTCTTCAATTAATCCAAATATACCTGCAACACTCCCGAGCCGCAACTTTGCAATTATCTCACTTCCTCCAAACAAATCAAATACCTTCTAAGGTAGTCCAAGACCTTTATTTACTCAAAAATCCAATCGCGTGTGCCTCCTCTGCTACAGAATTTACACCCATCCCCACTCACCAGACCTAAAGTACACATCTGCCATCATCATCAATCTCCTAATAGACGCCACCTGTCTCACTTCATTATCCATCCCTCACATCACTGTGATTGAGTTGAACTGGAAAACTGGAACCTTTTCCTAATGTCCTGCTGCTTTCAAATCAGTAATCTTAGTAACACATTTCTCCACCACGTTAACCAAATACTCACTATAACTAAAGACAAACCTACCATCATTCCAGCCGACTTCAACGCCAAATCCATTCTAGGGTTTAATGACACTACAGACCAAAAAGGGCAATCACTCAAGAACTGTATACACCAATATAACCTACACTTCCAGAATACCCGTTGACATATTCTAACGAGAGAATCTTAAATTCGAACGTTGACATCGCACTTTCCACTCCATAAGCATCAAACGAGTTCATTTTTTAGACAGTTTCGAACATCCATTTATTCAATGATTATAATCTTAACACGTTCGATATCCTTTTTAATCTGTTTCTCAGATCCCACCATAAAACCTCAACATATAACACAAATACTAGAGCCCACGAGCAAATCCGCGGTGGACAGTAGAATTAACGCAGACGAGACAGTCTCTTACACAAGTCAGGCACAGACTTCAAAGAGCGCGCAGAGCCAATGCTGACCCCAACATAAACAACAAAATTACACGCACCTATACCCTCACAAGACGATTATTCAACGAACAGTTCACAACAAGCAAAAAACAACTCTACTGCAACCTTACCAACAAACAGCACTCAGATCACTGGAAAACTTACCAAAAACTCATTAAACCACCCCAATCCCAAATTCCTACTTCGCAAACAAACTCACTCTCTCCGTCCCACATAAGCGCTCTAAATACCCTTCTGGACACAGTAATCATATCAAAATCATTGAGCGTACCCATACTAGCACAACAACTTATAGACGAAGCATAAACACCGCCATCCACAGACCCTGACTCTGAACTCAACATTATCCTCGTAGAATATCGAATTTTCAAATTAAACCCCTTAATGGACAATATAATAAACTAGATCCTGCAAAAGTTTTGGACCATCATCAAAAAATCCACACAACTTCTATTCCACAAATGCTTAAGGACTGGCACCTCTCCAAACCTATATACAATCGCCACAATACCCCTAGACTTAAAACCCAGTAAATCTCCTGACGACCCAGGCTCCTACAGGACCATAGCTTTTTCCTAGCAAAACTTAACAAACTTTTCGACAGATCAAACCCCTAAAACTAAGCTCCACATTGAACAAAATTTCCTTCTATCCCCAAACCAACATGGCTTCCGAGCAAGTCGTATCTCATAGAGAATCATAAAATCACTAATCCGCACTTTATCGATTTTCGCTCAGCCCTTGATCTCCTATGATAGCCCGATCTCTTTAACCAAATTAAGCAGTTCAATTTTCTATCTAATCTATTCCTTAAATAAAATTCTTTCTCTTTTCAAGAACTGTCACCCTGTCACCAAACTTCCATTCTATTACCAGACCAATCACTCAAGGTTGCATCTAAAGTTCCCACTCTTCCCACACCCTATGGCACCTGGCCATCAACCCATTTCTCGAAATGAATATCTTTAATACCTTAACTTTCGCTTATGCAGACAACTACGCCTTCCTCATTTATGGAAACCCCTGCGAATCGCTCGAATCCACAGCAGCACTGCTTATAAACAAAATCGAATCCTCATGCCTCTTAAACACCTAATCGGTTTCTCCTTATAAAACAAAAATGCTCCTCCTTAATGGCCACCTTGACTGTCAAAGAAGCCCTACGGTACGTAGTCTAGACATACCCATTATTTTCTCATTTACCGCTCCTTACCTTGGGCTACAATTAGACTGCTATACTTCCCAAGAGCTTACCGCACATACCCATTATACATCATATTTCAAATACTTCCTATAGCCTAAACTCGGCTACACAATTCCGACATTTAAGGTAACTCTCCTATTACCCTACACGACAGAACATTAAACCCTAACGAATACCTTACTCAATCAAAAACCGACATCAAATCCGGCAACAATACTGGTCCTTATCAAATAAAGCAGATCGACAGTCCAATTTCCCACCAGGCGCGGCAATTTTTGACACAATCTGAACTGTTTTACTAGATTTTTTCTACTTTTTTCCCAGCCCGTTTTCCATCCGCCTTGGTATAATTCTAGTTATTATTTTTGATACGTGTGCTGCTAAACTCATTGTTCGTAATTTTCACATCTATCCGCACTTCTCCTTTCGGAATAGTGACTATGGTGTTAATTTTGAGAGCCTTGGTTATCTCGCCTCTCTCTCTCTCTCTCTCTCACACACACACACACACACACATACACACAAATATATATATATATATATATATATATATATATACACATGTACATATTGTTGCGACAACGGTCGCCCGTTGAACCGCCGCTAAAAGAGTGCTGTGACAACGCCCGCACGTTCGAGAGCCGCTAAAAGAGTGCTGTAATAACGCTTGGGGTTAGGGGTTTGCCCAAATTATACTGTGGCTTAGGTACGGCGATGGAAAATTTGAAAATATTATCTTACCTTCCTTTTCTTTTTCTTGTTTGGCTAGCTCAACGGAAATTATACTATGGAATTTACATAATGAAATAAAACAGCAATTTCAAGGAACATCTATATAGTCAAAAACATTTATAGAACAGTTTACAGTTTGAAATCATACAGACAATAATTCCTAGGAGTTACTTAATTATTAAAATGTTCCTTACCTTAATTAATACGTAGATAATTCACTTATCATATATTACCACGCTTGTAAGTGTGATTGGCCAATATCCCTTCACAGATAATCTATTTAGTAAAAGTCAAAATATCTCGAGCTTCGAGCTCAAAATTGTCTGTAAATTATCCTCACAAAAAATTTAAATAGGAACTTATCCTAGTTTACAAATATTTGAATATTAAAAACCAAAGACATCTAAATTTTTATACTTGCAATGGAAAAAGGTAGAGAATGATATTAAATACTTTTTGATTCCATTTTGTATTGGCATTAAAATCGCAGTGCACAAGAGCATCCATATTCTTTTAAATCTTTATTTAGAATGTTTATTTCCAAAGTGGATCTTTTATTTTTAATTAATTAGCTTTAAAGCAGCTATTGTATCGAAAAATGTTCAATCTTCATTGTATTTTGCAATACAAATGATATTTCATCAAAAAGCATGCAACTCTGCATGTTATTTGACTGCGAATAAAATTTTAACTCAATATTACACATTACTTGGAGCAGAATCGCGAATTAATTGAATTTTACATGGTCGATCTCGTAAATTGAAATAAATTCATAAATGTGTATTACTTCCGCTTATATACAAAATTATATAACTACGTCACCGTTCTTCAGATCTTTCTGGATCCACTTGGAACATAATATATCCAGGCGATGCAATATATCTGAGAACACATCGGTTTTAATGGGCTAATTAGCGTCACGCTATGATTTATGTATGTAGTAAAATGTGTCGTGTATCCTTGTCTAATTCACGAGTTCAACGGTCGCGTCTAATTTTTCCTTATAGTAACTACGGAAAGCCATAAATAATTCCTATCGATTTTTATTACATTTTTATGTTCTCGCGAGTTTTTCTAACGGCGTTTTATTCATAATTAGTTTATGTAATATTTTATAGTATTTCTTAATACAGATGACTTATTTTTCGTTAATAATCGCCAAAAGTTCTGAAAGTTATGCTATATTTAAAACTCGTACAAATGAATATTTTATTATACACACACGGAAAAATAATTAAAGCTTTCGATTGTTTTCTAACCAGTTGATTTGTATACTAATAAAGTTAGTATTTAAAAACGTTATATATTTATATCTTAATATTTCTTTGCATTTTAATAAAAGAAAGGATTTCAGTAATTCCATAATTAAAGTTTCAATTGCTTTCTTAACGGTTTCGTAAATGTAAAAAGATGTGCAATTTATTAATTGTAACAAAAAGATTGGTTTTAGGATACATGATACGTGTTCTAACGCACACAAAACATTTATTATATAAATAATTCAAGTTTGCAATTGCTTTGTATCCTAATAAAAATACAGATTTCAATATAATTACATAATTAATTAAAGCTTCAATTTGCTAAATGCAATAAGATCGATATGATTTTTTCGCGGCTATTTAAATGTCTTTTTAATTATATCTTAATGATTGAAACTCGTTTTTACTATGTATTACACGGGAAAATTATGCATTTTATTAACGCGCATTTGTTAATTTCAAACTGATAATGCAAGTCTTCTCAACAACTCGTAGCTACAGTGAAATTTGTTAAAAGCTCTCACAACAATTTATTTTCAAAACTAATCGCTACGTAAAATTATTATCTAGTTAAATTACGATCCTATCTTCTAAATTACTATCAAAGCTATCAAAGCACTAAATATTCGTTTATATTGACACTACAATAATTTAGATTAACACTAATTTATATCACATCTTTCAAAGCTGTAAACTAGAACATATTGTAGTCAAAGCTTCAGTCGGAACTGACTAACTAACGCTCATCATAGCAATTTATATTGTATCCAATCGTTCTTATTATATCGATAACATACCAGAATGTGCAAATACCATCTCGAATCTACTTATTGTAATCTTTTAAATGTAAAGTCTTGAACCAGTAATTTAAAAGATCCCGCTCCACAGGTCCTATCAATTATCTTTATATACGTTGTAATGTAATTATTCTGGTACGAGGCAGACCTATCGACGCTTCTGTTTTTCCCTGCTTCGTTTGGTCTATTTCTGTTTTTCGCCTTTCTTCTATTAAATTCAAAATATCTTTTGTCACTCACGGTTTCTTATTTTCTTTCTGTTTATATCCTAGAAAACCTCTGGCCGCAATGTCTAAGTTGGATTTAATGTTATAGTATCAGAAATTTCTCCGAAGTCTTTCAACAATTCGCTTGATGTTTTCTCACATCTTTTATGGGTATCTTAATCTTTTAGTTTTACAAGGTCAACGTGCCTTTTTCCGTTCCGTTTTTCATACTTTTAAATTTAAGTGCGATTTTCATAATTACTATGTTGTGGTCCGTGTCCGTATCTGCTTTGGATGGTTTCGACTATCTTTTGCTTGATTTCTATACCGTTGTCGAATAAGAATGTAATTTATTTTATAGTTCAGTGTGTATCGTCTTCTAGCATAACGTTGAAATAATGTACTTGTAGTGATTAAATTGCTTTTGTCGCAATAAACCTATTACCTACATGTGATTTTCCAATGCTCCACCCGATGGTACTACATTGGCCAGGAAGCGAGTTTTTTCTTTTTACCCAGAAAATTTTGAATTTTGCCGAACCCTTGTTGTTCCAAGCAAGGTAGGGGTCTTTAACGTGTGTGACAATACTCACATACGGGACCTCCATTTTACCTCTCATCCGAACAAGGGTGTATTTTTGTGAAAAATGCTCGCCTAACATTTTTCAAGCGGACCGTGTCGGGATTCGAATCCGGGACCTTAGGCGCAGTAGTCACACACATACCAACTATGCCACGGAGCCGCCTGTACCTATTACCACTCCTTTCTTACCCTCATCTACCACTGCATTAAAATCTCATGTAATTATTAAATTTTTATGCTCTTTTACGAATCTTCGTATTTGTGCGATATTTTTACATATGGCTTCCACCTATTCCTCACTGTAGCTATCGGTGGGCATGTATACTTGTATTATTATCGCATTTTCAGATTTCGTTTCTAATCTAATCATGAGTACTCTTTCGTCTTTTTGTAAGTAGTTTTCTACACAATGTCTTCCTTTTTCCGCGTAACTATCCCCACATCTGCATTTCCTACCCTAGATCCTCCTCTCCAAAAATTCCCTCCCACATTCAATTTTCAATTTCTTTTGCTTACCTACTTGCTTCATGCTTCTAACGTTCCACGTCTTGTCTCTGAAAATATTCCCGGTTCTTCTTTTAAAGTTGCCGATCACTTCCTTTTAAGTAGTTCCCTCCCGGAGACCGGAATGAGGGACCATTTTAACTTCGAAGTTTTTTATCCCAGAGGATTTCATCATTTAAAAAAAACTGTTTTGGTATGCTGTGTACAAGGGATGCAATGTGGTGGTTTCCCATTGCCTTCCACTTCGCGCTCTCGCTTTCGGGGACCTATCGCTAAAAATCCCACTAATTTAATTAAACCTGTAGTTCGGCTTTTTAGCTCACTGAAACACCTAGTCATTCTACCGGTTCTAATATTCTACAACTTCTTCAAGGTACACGTCTGTTTAATCCAATTATTTATATAGTTTGCCTTCATATTTGGTGTTTATAACCAAAACGCTTAATCTCCATATGTTACGTCATCATCGAATATTTATTGGTATTGGTGACAATAAATACTATTCGTGCGGGTATCCTACAGTTTTCAGTGAAACATTTTTATACCGGCAGTGGAAGTGCGTGAAGTGAGTCGTACTCGAACCGTTGAAGAATACAGTTGTATGAGAGCTTTTGGAAGCGACACCATCACCCGAACGTGCGTGTTCTTGGTTGTTCGCGAACCCTTTTGTGTGTGAACTTTTATTGCCCCGAGCGGCACAGGCTTTAAGGTATTTATACCCTTTATTAAGTAGTTTGTTGTAGTTGTTTTAGTTATTACATAACCGCTCCACTGCCATCGGTATTGCTACAAAAAGCAATTGGTTCTTCCCTATAATTAACATACCTATATCACCTCATTCATCCCAAACAATCCATTGGTCCAAACGATCCGAATTTAACTAGTTCTATGGTTTTATACGCATGTCCTAAATTAAATATTATTTTGCACTTCAGCGAGCGTTTTTAATTAATGATTTAGCTTTAAATTTGTGCTCAAACCCCATATTTAGCGGGTTAAAATATGTACAATATTAGCTACATACTTTCGTTAAATTAAATTAAGCGATTTTGCCGTAATTAAACCAACAAGCGTTTAGTTACAAACAAATACTTTAGCATCAAATTTGTTAGTTTTCAGTCTTAAATTTATTTTAGCGGCATATAAAACACACAGCAAGGTAAAGGGATTTGCTTTGTGTAAAAGCCATTGCACGTTTTGTATCACATACAACCTTTCAGTCGGTTTGCAGTAAAATATTGAACATATTTGCAGGGTAATAAAGTTGTAAAGCTGCATCATGTTCCTGTGAGCTTTGATGTAAAGGCCGACCGTAACCGTAAACTGTAAATTTTATCGTAACGCTTTGTTTAACAAACCCTTAGTTTTCCACGTGTTGCTTAAGACCCATTGCAGGCCAATAGTCATAAACGTGATTTATCGATTTATGCGCTATTTTACATTTTTCGTGCCTTGAACAACTCATAATATTTTAATATTTCTCAGCGCACATCTGAGCGGTTACCGTTTTACAGCATTTATTGTAGGTCTTTCAGAATAACAGTCACTATGGCTCCGAAGAAAACACATGTAGCAGAGTTCGAATTACTGAAAATACGCATTATGGAAATGTTGGAACTTGGCAACGCTATACAAAGTAATTCAAGTTTAAAAACGTTGTTCCATATTCAAACAAGGGGAGTCAATGACATTTACTCCAATTTTAACAGGGTTTTAGTTGATGTCTTAGCGGCCTGTGACGAGGTAGAATTATTGAATTACAACGCTTTACGGAAGGAAGTAGATTCCGCTTATTATTGCATACTGCTGCATCTTGAAACGATTCAAGAAATGCGGGCACAGATTACGGAAAATGCTCCAAGCAGCACGGGATCAAAATTGTTACCGTTAAAGCTCCCACATTTTAATAATGAGGTAACGTAATTCTCATCTTTTATCGATTTATTTGACAGTCTGGTTTATAATAACGCGTCGCTGTCCAATATTGAAAAGCTAAATTACCTTATCAATTGCTGTAGCGGGGAGTCTTTGAAAATTATTAATCGGTACCCATTTTGGGAGATAATTTTATTATTTTCTATAACGCCTTGCGTGAGCGATTTAGCAATCCGCGTTTATTAGCAACTTTGCATTGGAAAGCTATGAAAGACTTTCCACCTTTAAAATCAGAAGACCCTAAGAAACTTAAGGCACTTATTGATTGTTTTTCAGAGAACCTTGCTGTTCTAACCAACTTAAAGTTTCCCACTGAACATTGGAACTTTATTCTAGTCGATTTTCTTTTAGTAAAACTCGATCCGTTCACTAGAAAACGCTTCGAACTCCAATCGGATCCGAAGCAAATACCCAATTTCGATGATTTCAGATATTTTTTAACTCAACAATGTGCAGCGTTGGAGACCTTTTCTTCAACCGCACCTGTTTCTTATTCGACGACTGTCCATACAGCTCACACATCAGTGCCTAAGAAATCCTCAGCGTTTCAGTTTAAACCAAGAGTTTCTTCTAACGTAGTTTCACTGGACACACCAATTAGCTCTAATGACTGAAAGAATTCATTTTCGCACCATTGTCCTTCTTGCAAAGGCAATCACTTAATTTACAGATGTCAATCGTTTCTAAAGAAAACTCCTTTGTTTAAATTGCTTACGAACAGACCATGCGTCCATGCAATGCAAATCTTATAATTCCTGTCGAACTTGCGCCAAGCCGCATCATACCTTGCTACATTTTGAAGCGCAACCTGCTTCTAGCCGTTCAGCTGAATCGACCGCTACACCTATGCATAAAAATGCCAATAGGACGCAGTCAGCCTCTCCTATTCCGGCAAATGTTTTGTCTTCACAGACGAATTTAAATCCTGGGGTTACTGTCTTACTCTCCACTGCTGTTGTGGAAGTTCAAGACCGGTCTGGTAGATACAAACCGATCAGGGTACTCTTAGACCCTGGCTCCCAAGCTAGCTTTATTCGAGACGATTGCGTGAGCAAACTTTGGCTTCCACGCATACGTTCTCAAGTTCCGATTTATGGACTTGGACAGACAACTTCAGCAGTCAATAGGGTGCCGTCAGCTGCACCATTCGCTCTATGTTAGACTCTGAAAAATCTCTAGAAGTCACAACCTTTGTGCTTTCGTCAATATCTGGCAAATTACCCAGCGTTGAAGTTCCTAATAATTGGGAACACTTATGCGGCCTGCACTTTGCAGACCCGACCTGGAACTCTCCAGGAACTATTGACATGCTCCTTGGAGCAGATGTTTATCCGTTCATCATCAATGGCGGTGTTATACATGGCAAATTTCTTCAGCCTGCCGCCATAAATACAATTTTGGTTGGACTATTATTGGTCCCACAAAAAGCTTGCAGTCTGATACTGTCCAAGCATTTTTTACTTCTGTAGAAGATCCTATCGACCAGACCCTAAGGCGGTTTTGGGAGATAGAAGAGTTGCCATCCAAGCCTTATACTTCTCCAGAAGAAGAAAAGGCAGATTTGATTTTGAAAACACGTTTTCTCGTGACCCTAGCGGTCGTTTTATTGTTGCGTTACCGTTCAACGATACTTTGCCCGTTTTGATAATTGCTTTGAGATGGCTAAAAAGACTATTTTCGTTGGAGCGCAAATTGCATGCTCAACCGGAGCTACGCGCCCAATACAACAGTTTCATGCAGGACTATCTTGATGCGGGTCATATGGCATTACTCGATTCTCCGCCCGTTGGGAACGATAATTATTTTTTACCCCATCACCCTGTGTTTAAAGAGGAAGGTCATATTTCTAAAATTGGTGTGGTTTTTGACGCCTCTGCAAAGGCTAAAAACAACGTGTCACTTAATAACACTCAATTGGCTGGACCTAGTCTCCAAAATGACATTTCGTCAATTTTACTTAAATTTCGCTCTCATCGTTTCGTTTTTACTTGTGATGTTCGCCAAATGTATCGACAAATTTTGGTTACCGAAAAACATCGAAAGTTTCAATTAATTGTTTGGCGGTTCTCCGCAGAAGAACCCATTCAGACTTATCAGCTTAATACAGTGACCTATGGTATTAAGTCATCGCCTTATCTTTCATTAAAAACCCTTCAGCAATTAGCCATTGACGAAGGCAAAAGGTTTCCGTTAGCCGCTGAGGCTATACGGTCAAATCTATATATTGACGATTTCGTCGCTGGTGGAGATTCTATACAATCGGCCCGAGAAATTAAAGATCAACTTATCCGACTTTTACATTCGGCTGGGTTTGAACTTCGAAAATGGAGTTCTAATTCAGCTTCTATTTTGAAAGGCATTCCGTCAGATTTTTGCCAATATACTTCTCTCAATTTCGATTCTGACGAATCAATAAAAATATTAGGTCTTCAATGGTCACCTATAGAAGATATTTTCTCATTTCGGGTTAAACCATTAAACCCAATATGTACAAAGCGCAACATACTTTCGCAAGTTGCCAGAATATATGATCCATTAGGATTTTTAACCCCACTAACACTTTTTGCAAAACGCCTAATCCAGCATCTGTGGATGTTAGGTTTAAATTGGGATGACATCCCACCAGCAGACATTTCGTCTCAATGGCAGCAATACCAAGAAGAGTTGCCGTTATTGTCGTCATTAAAGTTACCACGTTGTTTACCCACTTCGGATCCTTTTACTTGTCATTTGCATGGGTTTTGCGATGCTAGCGAGGTAGGGTATGCAGCGGTAGTGTATTTCCAGTTCATAAATCAAACTACTGGAGAAATAACTGTACAATGTGTAACCGCTAAAACAAAAGTAGCTCCAATTAAGCGCATTTCAATTCCACGTTTGGAATTATGTGCCGCCGTTTTATTAACCGATTTACTTTCTTTTACCATTCGGTCTTATCAAGGCTTGATTGAAATCTCCGATGTTTCAGCGTGGAGTGATTCTACGGTTGCTCTCACTTGGATACGTTCTCCACCTTTTCGTTGGAAACCTTTTGTGGCAAACCGTGTTAGCCACATTCAAGAAATCATTGCACCTAGCCGATGGTTTTATATTAAATCTTCGCATAATCCGGCTGATCCTGCATCTCGGGGATTAATGCCAAGCGCGGTTATTTAATGTTCGCTATGATGGGCGGGACCTGAATGGCTTCACTACCCTAGTGACACGTGGCCGCCTCAACCAACATTGTCAACCTCAATTGCTGAGGTAACTACGGAAAAGAAGATCCTAACATTTGTCGCACAAACAGATCCAAACGTCATTGACATTTTACTAAGTCGCTTTTCATCGTTATATAAAATCCAAGGCATCGTGGCTTACATTTATAGATTTTCTAAACCCATGGCTCAACGTCATACGGGTCCCTTAACAGACATTGAATTACACACTGCTCTCATGATTATCGTTCGGCATGTACAAAATGTTACATTTTCAAGGGAAATAGCTTCGATCAAGGCAAACCGTAAATTACCTAAAAGCTTGCGAAAACTTTCTCCATTTGTTGATCCACAAAATATCTTAAGAGTAGGTGGGCGCTTGACACACTCTTCGCTTTCCTATTTCGAAAAGTTTCCTGCGTTATTGCCTCAGCGGCACCGATTAACCGAACTTGTCATTCGGTCAACTCATGAAAGGTATTACCATCCCGGTGTTAATACCACAGCGTATCTTATCCAACAGAATTTCTGGATCCTTTCTATTAAAAATTCAATCCGAAGTTATTTATCATCATGTCATAGATGTTTTCGTACCAAACCGGTCCTGGTATCTCCTCCTATGGGAGACCTACCGGCAGCACGTATTACCCAAATCAAACCGTTCAGTATTGTTGGTGTTGATTTTGCTGGCCCCCTTTTAATAAAGGCTAACCGCCTACGAGGCTCTAAATCTCTTAAGGCCTATATTTGTATTTTTGTTTGTTTTGCCACTAAGGCAGCACATATTGAACTTGTTTCGGATTTGTCGGCAGACGCGTTTCTTGCCGCTTTGCGACGATTTATAGCACGTCGAAGACGCTGTTCTCAAATATTTAGTGATTGCGGTACTAATTTTGTAGGTGCCTATCGTCAGCTTACGAGTTATCTGCATAGTGCAGTAACCTCAAAAAGATAAAGTGGTCGTTTAATCCACCTAGCGCCCCTCACTTCGGTAGCTTGTGGGAAAGCGGTGTTAAGTCGGTAAAGACACACCTAGCTCGCGTAATCGGCGAACAAAAACTTACCTTTGAGGAACTTTACACAGTTCTTACTCAAATTGAATCTGTTTTAAATTCAAGGCTACTCTGCGCTTTGAGTTCGGATCCAAATGACTTGCGTTGCCTAACACCAGGTCATTTCCTAACTATGGAGCCTCTTTCTGTACCACCAGATGAGGACCATTCAACCAACGTTTTACCATTAAAGAGCAGGTGGAAACTCCTGCAACAACTCCATCAAGATTTTTGGGCTCGCTGGAGCCATGAGTACTTACATACTCTGAATCAAAAGGTTAAATGGCACTCTAAGGTAGGGGTCCGACAAGTTGAAAAGAACACTATTGTCCACATCAAGAACGACCAGCTTTCTCCACTTCAATGGAAGTTTGGTCGTATTATTAATACTTTTTCCGGTGCGGACGGTATTATACGTGTCGCTGAAGTCAAAACTGCACATGGCACATTAAAACGACCTTTGGTCAAACTAGCGCCGCTACCGGTACTTTAATTTTATTTTATGTTTAAATGTATATACACATTTCTTACATGTATAGTAGTATATTATTTTTAAATATTTGCTTATTTACATATATATTTTTATTTTTGCATAGTTGGAAATATCGCTCGCTGTAGTGTACCACCCTATCTTTCGTTACCTGTCTTCCTAGCAAGGTCAAATCCCATGTGATTTCCTTCACCCAACCTACTTCCCTCCTTTTCAAAATTCTATGAATTTGGTGGGCGGTATGTTACGTCATCATCGAACATTTATTGGTATTGGTGACAATAAATACTATTCGTGCGGGTATCCTACAGTTTTCAGTGAAACATTTTTATACCGGCAGTGGAAGTGCATGAAGTGAGTCGTACTCAAACCGTTGAAGAATACAGTTGTATGAGAGCTTTTGGAAGCGACACCATCACCCGAACGTGCGTGTTCTTGGTTGTTCGCGAACCCTTTTGTGTGTGAACTTTTATTGCACCGAGCGGCACAGGCTTTAAGGTATTTATACCCTTTATTAAGTAGTTTGTTGTAGTTGTTTTAGTTATTACATAACCGCTCCACTGCCATCGGTATTGCTACAAAAAGCATTGGTCCTTCCCTATAATTAACATATCTATATCACCTCATTCATCCCAATACATCCACCATATGTATATCCAAATCAAATTGAAACTACCAGCAAGGTTTCGATTCTGTCCCGTAGTAGTCGTTGCCTCTGTGGCTTAGTTGATTTGCGGCCGACTTGCAATCGCTGGATCTGCAGGTCGAACGCTGACTTGAATCGGCCGAAAAATGTTAGGTGAGTATTTTCCAGAAAAATACGATCTCATTCGAATGCGAGAGTAAATAAATGTCTCGTGCGTGTGCTGTCACTCACGTAAAGATCCCTACATTGTTGGGGCTAGCAAGGGTTTACCTAATTCTAAATTTTCAGCTGAAAAAAAACTCGCTTTCAGGTGAATATAGTTAACTTGTGGTAGACAATTGGATAATTCAATACTACGATCAAGCAGTAGTCTCATTCTTAAAATTAATATGGCGACACGGTAGAAACAATTTCTGAAATTAAGCAACGCATTAATGGTTAGATGATTATGCTTCACTATTTTATATAGCAATCTGGTAAACATCTTCATACGTAATTTGCTTTTCACATAAAAATGTCAAGTTATTATTATATTATCCCAATTAAAATTTTTTGGGTATATATGTAACATTTGTTAATTTATGTATTAATTAAACTATTACAAGCAGCTCCATATTTTATACAATTTTGACCAAGATCTAAAACTAACCAATTAATTTTTAAGTACTGTATAGATGCACTTAATGTACATAGAGCTTTAAAAAACAAAATACCTTGTTAATAGCACCAGTACATTCTGGTAACGAATATGTGTACATATTAAACTATATTATTTTTTAATTAGAATGTTTCTTTTATGCTATAACGAGTTCTCAAAGTCTATCACACGTGTTTGTAGACGTTATCAGTAAAAGGAATTGACGTAATTAGCTTACTTCCGGAGTGGACACGTTTATCCAACCACCCATTGCATGTTTAGTTTGGAAAATGCTTAAGACACCTGCATCAACTTTTGTAGAAGGGTGAATCAACTGACAAGACTGAGGAGTCATCGACTTCTTAAATTAATTCTTGTACGTATCAAAAAAAAATTATATTAGCATAATATAATGTAAATTTTAATATTTAAAATGTGCTTATTGTATCCGACTTTTAATCTTAGCGCTGCTTTTATGTTAAATGCACAAGAGAGGGCTTTATCAACAACTGAGTTTTGGATTACTCAGCTCTTGGGCAGAAGCAAAATTCACTGAATTGTAAATGCTAAGTAATTCTAGTAACAGTTGGAAAAAGGATGTTAATTTAAAACCTTTTTAAATCAGAAAGTAGAAATACATATTATACATAAGTTGTACTAGCATAATGGTACCAGTAAATGAACACAAGAGAATTTTTAAGTTGAAGAAGATTTAATAATCGCAACCCTCTATACTAGTGGTTCTCAAACTGTGGGTCGCGACCCCCAAGGGGGTCGCGTGGTGTGTCCAGGGAGGTCGCGGGATAAGGAGGAAAATCAAAAAAACAAATCAGTCATAGCTGTAGTTTTTATTAATAACAAAATTTATAGGCTACACAAATTTGTAATACACATACAAGTTGAAAAAGGCCTAATACTATTTAATGGGAAACATGAGCTTGTTTGGAATTAACCAATTTTTTTATGTCCGGAATGAGTTTTGTAATACACAAAAGAATGTCATTTTCCAGGGTCAAACGATTTCTTGATTTTGTTTTGATATTCACCATTATGGAGAAACCTTGTTCACAGTTATAAGACGTAGAAAATGGCATCAAAGTCTGTAATGCTTTTGTGGACAGTTCTGGGTATTCATTTTTAATACCTATACAAAATTTGTCGATACAAGCACTGTTAAAAGTGTGTTTTGCTGACTGATCACTTGAAATTTCGATCAGTTGATCATGTTGACGAGCAGTTAGCTCAGCTTTTGTTACGACTTGATCACTGAACGGATTGACTACCCACAAAACCCCACTCGTATCCTTATTTGGAATGTAATCTGTCAACTGTTCAATCAAACCTTCGAGATGAGAAGATACTAGTAAGGAGAGAGATGAAGTGTCAGGGGATGTACAGTAGGATGTAGACAGAAACTCTATAAACTCTTGAGTTAGTGTAAAATTTTCAAAATCTTCTTTCTTAACTCTTGCGTTCCAAACACTGAGTTTTTTTACAAATGCATTTACTCTGTCTTGAGCATATAGCATATTTTTGTCTGGTCCTTGTAGGGATAAGTTCAATATATTAAGGTGAGAGAAGATGTCAGCCAAATAAGCAAGCTTAACCAACCACTTTTCATCACTGAAAAAAGTGGAAAGTTCGGGTTTACTATCAACCAAAAATAACAACATTTCTGACTTTAATCCAAACAGTCTGCTTAATACATTACCACGGGATAGCCACCGTACTTCAGTATGAAATAAAATATGTTTATGCAAGGCTCCTACCTCTTCACACAAAATATTAAACATCCTACTTTGCAGCGGGCGACTTTTGATGTAGTTCACTATCTTGACAGCTTCATTTAAAACTTGCCGTAATTCATCTGGCATTTTCTTAGCTGCCAAAGCTTGCCTGTGTAAAAAGCAGTAGACCCAGCTTGCATTCGGTATAAATGATTTCAACCTGGCAATCAAGCCACTCTTCTTTCCCGTAAGGGCCATTGCTCCATCACTACAAATTGAAACACATTTCTTCCAATCAAATTCAAAAGGTTCAGTTGCTTGAACAAACACCTTATAAAGACTTTCACCTGTTGTTTTATTCCGCAGGGGCTTACAAAACAAAATATTTTCATGAATAGCATCACCGTAATCGTACCGGATGAAGCATAAAAACTGAGCACAGTTGGCAACATCTGTTGACTCATCCAACTGAATTGCAAAAAAGTACTGTCTTTTATTTGCTTCTTTAGCTGGTTCTGAACATCTTCAGCCATGTCACATATTCTTCTTGAAATAGTATCATTTGATAACGGGATTTTTTTCAATTTTTCAGCATCTTGAGGACTGATTATATTTGAAACCATATCAATTGCAGCAGGAAGAATTAATTCTTCAGCAATTGTATGGGATTTCCCTTTTTTAGCAATCTTCAGTGCTACCTCGTATGAAGCTTTAAGAGCATTCTTATTAACATTAGCAAGATCCGTAATCTTTACCTGTTGACTTCGAAGGGATAACAGTTTTTTTTGGAAAAATTCCACTGGTTTGTTTGTTTAGTTTCAAGATGGCGTTTCATTTTCGAAGGCTTCATGCTTTCAGCTGACAACACTTCACTACACACCACACATTGAGGTTTGTTTGCCAGTTCAGTGAAACCGAATTGTATGTACGACTGGTCATATTTGCGGAATTTTGTCTTTCCGCACTCACTAGCACTAGCATCACTACTTGACGACGGTCTTTTCAAAAACTTATCCATTGCTACTTTTTCTAACTGTATTTTCTCGCAATACTACTCACAAAGTACACACACAGTGTTCAGTGATCGACTCAAGAAGCCAGACTGTCGTGTCGTCTGCCGGGCACCGGCTAGCAGAGAGTGCGCGCGCAAACAGGCCCCATGAGTCATCATTGCTTTGTCCTTGTTCGTGCCACGAAGTGAGTTATCCCACTTTCTCTTATTATAAACAATTCAAGTGACAACAATTTGTATTTATTTTTACTAGTTAATAGTATTTTTATGGATAAAACTTAGCCAATAGTGTTTTTTTTTTCCATTTTTGTTTATATTTAAAAATAGGGGGGTCGCCGAAATACTAGGTCTAAAAAGGGGGTCGCAGTGGCAAAAAGTTTGAGAACCCCTGCTCTATACAACCACAAACATGCCTATAGTTTCAAAGCTTTAAACTATCTTAAGTTTAAATTAAAAAACCGTAAGGCTATTTATTTTCCTTTATTAAGATATTGTTTATCTCTAAAACAAATACTCGTTTTCCTATTAAATGAACACAGAGTTTCAATGATTGAAATATAATAATCCAGTAATGAAAGTTTCAAATCTGTACTTGAGAGGTATACGACATTAAACGCCAAATACCAAACTTTACAGTACGCTAAGAAAACTGCTCAAGAGTGCCTATCAAATTTTGAAATCGTTGTAGTTTCCATACTTTTTAATATATTTTCATGCTTTAAAAAGGATTTTAGAAAAATGTCGGCCATCTTTACAATTACCTGAACGTCTTATAACAAAAGTTGAAAGAAGGCTGTATTTATGGAATTAAGGTTGTATACTTCGATGTTTATACTTAATTTAGCATTGGAAACATCAAGTAATTATACGTTCATTTACTCCAACTCAATTATTATAAAAGAACAAGATTTTTATTGAAGATTATTAATTTCTAACGTTTTAAGATAAGCAGCTATAACTCTAAATAACTATACATAGAAAAGAAATATTAATCAGATCATTCGGGTATATCAGGTACACTACCATAAGGCAGATTCTTGTAAAAATCATGGAACATTCATGTAATCCATTGTAAAGTCTGTTGCAAAACGTTATATTTGGGCGTCGATATAGGCCTTAAATCGTTTCTAGTAGGTTTTGGAATTGGCATAGTAAATTCTTCAATTGACCGACGTTTGTTTCGAATAATAAAACTAACCTCTTCAAACGAATCTTGACCGAATGATGTGTTATAAAACATTGTACGTACCTAACTGGTTTTGTCGAAATCCATCCAAACTATAGATGAATATGGCACCAAATTTCCAGCATTAGATTTTTTTCTATGCACAAATGGAGCAGAATAACCTTCACACAGTTTTAGGAAGTCCTTAAAAACACGTGTCTCCATGTTGACTACTTCATGTTATTGTTTTTAGTGCAATTGTGAACTAGTTGTTGCCTGTCCTATGAACTCATAATGGTGAGCTCTTTTGATTTCTTTTTTTCTCTTTCGTTTACAGATTAATTCTAAATTGTGATATTGGTGTAAAACCATCATAATTATGTAGTTAAGTCAATGCTAAAGTATGTACATTTAATCTATACAACTTACAACTAACACCTAACCTATATCTTTATGCCCCCACGCATAGGTTGCTGTACTATTAGTGAGAACGTACTTTTTGTCATCCTCGCCCGACAAACTAATTTTATTAATTAAATTGGGTATAAAGTTGGTGTTTATGACTTCGAATACACACCATGCTATGCATAAGGGCACCAGAATTATTATGTACAATGTCCTTAAAACTATTTACATTAATATTCTTAACTACACTTCGTGAGACCTCTTTAATCTTTTTAATCGTGTCTTTTTCGCTTACAATACAGTAGGACTTAGCCCTACTACCAACAAATTCTAATACTAGATCCCCATTAAATTCGTCTTTGAATTTCCCTACAACTTTTTTGTTGACAAGCAGTATATTGTATTTATTATCCACGGGGTACTCACTCTTTTAAGATAAATATATCTTGTTTGGTATCAACTAATATTAGATTTTTCTAGGGAGCCCAAATCTGTAAATAGATTTTAAATAGAACCACCCCTTACAAAGTTACACCTTTTAAAGACCAAATCCTCTAATTTTTGTCCCTCTATATTTAACTCCATCTTTAAAACCTTTTTTTCGCTATCCAAGACATATGCTTTAACCAACCATTTCTTGAGAAATCTAAAACCGCTGTGTCCAGCGAACACCACGTGGAGAAAACACCTAAACTCTGTCCACCAGGATAGAAGCAGGAAGGATTTGGAAAAAGGGAAAGTGGGAGAAGAACTTAAAAATTATAGAATTTTAAAACTAATGTATACAATAGATTTACAAAATCTATACAAATATAAACAACTATCTTATATCTTTATGCCCCCATGCGTAGGTTGATATGCTTCCGGGGATGACGTAACGCTTGTCATCTTCGCTCGATAAACTAATAAGCTGCGTGTACAAATTGTGTTTTTACTCCGGATACATACACCGGCAAGTACTCGATACCACCCAAATAAGAATTAGATGCTTTGTGATTGTTAACTTCCGCTTCCCTCGTGTACGGCTAGGCACGCCATTGCCCATGCGCACCAGTGCGCATGCGCACCCCTGCGCGTGCGCATCCCTGCTCTTTCGCGCCCCTCTCTGTATGACTGCTATTTCGTGGTGACGTCATAGCATTTTATAAATAAAAAGCAATGTAATACTATTCTAAAATTTTTATTCTGACATTATACATAACAAAATTTAAAAATATGTAATTCCGCGAATGGAGCCATTTAAACTTAATTTTAATACAAAGTTATACACAGAAAACAGTCCTTTCTTTATGTTTTTTGGAAGTGGTTTTAATGTTATCTAATTTTATTCGCAGCTTAAAATTTAAATCGACACCCAAGTCCTCTATCTCCTTTTTAGCCAATAGTTTGATATATAGAGACCGTCTAGGTTTTCGAATTGTAAAATGTACCGAAGTTTGCCTCTATATTAAAATTTTTTATTCCACGGACAACCAAATCCATTCCTTTGTGTAATTCTTGCAGCTTGTGACAATCTTTTAATCGCAGCTCTCCCACTATATCCGGCATACGTATTTTGTTAGGTTAATCGACTTCTTCTTGTCGGTATTGAGAATCCTTATTCTCTCACTCGCTGTTGCGTAGTTGTATGTCCACTTTTGGGAATATATGGTCGTTATAGGTTGTAAGACTCTCGGTTTTAAATGATCCGAATGGTTCTTTACTAAGCAAATATACAATGTTTAGCGGAACTCTTTGCATGTGGTGTAAGCCAAGGTACAGATATTTTTAACTTGTAATTTTGATCAACTTGACGGTACTTTAACAACTAATGCTCTGGAACATGGCTCCCTCGTCTTTTATGCTGACGGTCAAGCGTGCGCAGTTCCTTTTTATGTTAATCGGTGTTATATTCAAGTCTTGACAGGAAAAGTGACGCTTATAATTGTTTTATAGCGGGTTTTACCTATTTGTATTTAACCACCAACACCATTTTTAGATTTTTTATAAAAAAAATTACTCTTAGCGATATTTTTTCTGCTCATAATTTTTTTTTAATGAGTGGACTAATGTGATTTAATTGAAAATGCGGGTCTACCTTGATTAATGTTCAACTTTCGCTGCATGTTACAACCATTCTATTATTACTAAGCGAAATTTAATATTTCTGCGTATAGTATTATTCGCTAAAAGACCTTGTTATGATTTATACAACAATTTGCTGTATGTAGTATGCACTAAATGTGATATTTTCGCGAGAAGAAAATGACAAAGTAGGGTGGATGGTTTAGGTTAGTTTACGTTGTTTGGAGTTAAGTTAGCCGGTGTTGTCTAGAGTTAGGTTAGGTTAGTTGGACTTGTCAGTAGTTAGGTTAGCTAGTGTTGTTTGGAGTTAGGTTAGGTTAGTTGAACTTGTGCGGATTTAGGTTAGATAGCAGGAGAAATTGCTAGGTTAGGTCAGCACCGCGACGCTGACCTAACCTAGCAATTTCTCCTGCTATCTAACCTAAGTCCGCACAAGTTCAACTAACATAACCTAACTCCAAACAACACCAGCTAACCTAACTCCTGACAAGTCCAACTAACCTAACCTAACTCCAGACAACACCGGCTAACCTAACTCCAAACAACGTAAACTAACCTAAACCCTCCACCCTACATTGTCCTTTTCTTCTCGCGAAAATATCACATTTAGTGCATACTACATACAGCAAATTCTTATATAAATTATAATGTCCTTTAGCGAATAATACTATACGCAGAAATATTAAATTTCGCTTAGTAATAATAGAATGGTTGTAACATGCAGCGAAAGTTGAACATTAATCAAGGTAGACCCGCATTTTCAATTAAATCACATTAGTCCACTCATTAAAAAAAATTATGAGCAGAAAAAATATCGCTAAGAGTAATTTTTTATAAAAATCTAAAATGGTGTTTGTAGTAAGAGGACTTGAATATAACACCGATTAACATAAAAAGGAACTGCGCGCGCTTGACCGTCAGCATAAAAAACGAGGGAGCCTTGTTCCAGAGCACTAGTTGTTAAAGTACCGTCGAGTTGATCAAAATTACACATGCAAAGGGTTCCGCTAAACATTGTATATTTGCCTAGTAAAGAACCTTTCGGATCATTTAAAACCGAGGGTCTTACAACCTATAACGACCATATATTCCCAAAAGTGGTGGACATGCAACTACGCAACAGCGAGTGGGAGAATAAAGATTCTCAATAACGACAAGAAGAAGTCGATTAACCTAACAAGATACGTATGCCGGATATAGTGGGAGAGCTGCGATTAAAAGATTGTCACAAGCTGCAAGAATTACACGAAGGAATGGATCTGGTTGTCAGTGGAATCAAAAATTTTAATATAGAGACAAACTTCGGTACATTTTACAATTCGAAAACCTAGACGGTCTCTATGTATCAAACTATTGGATAGAACAGGAGATAGAAGACTTGGGTGTCGATTTAAATTTTAAGCTGCGAATAAAATTAGATAGAATTAAAACCACTCCAAACAAACTTAAAGAAAGGACTGTTTTCTGTGTATAACTTTGTATTAAAATTAAGTTTAAATGGCTCCATGTTTGGCACTAAATAGTTTTAAATTTTGTTATGTATAATGTCAGAATAAAAATTTTAGAATAGTACTACATTGCTTTTTATTTATAAAAGGCTATGACGTCACCACGAAATAGCAGTCATACAGAGAGGGGTGCGAATGGGCAGGAGTGCGCACGCCCATGAGTGCGCATGGGCAGGGGCGCGCACGCGCGCTGATGCGTATGGGCAGGAGCGGGCCTAGACGTACACGAGGAAGCGGAAGTTAGAGTCACCAAGCATCTAATTCTTATTTCGGTGGTATCGAGTACTTGCCGGTGTATGTATCCGGAGTAAAAACACGATTTGTACACGCAGCTTATTAATAAAATTAGTTTACCGAGCGAAGATGACAAGCGTTACGTCATCCCCGGAAGCATATCAACCTACGCATGGGGGCATAAAGATATAAGATAGTTGTTTATATTTGTATAGATTTTGTAAATCTATTGTATATTTTAGTTTTAAAATTCTATAATTTTTAAGTTCTTCCACCTTCCCTTCTACCAAATCCAAGCTAGGAAATTGATAAAAATTTTACCCTGTTTAAAAGTCTCTCATGTTTTTGATAAAGTGTGTTGGGTTTAAAATATTTTATTAAAAAATAGGTTTCGAATTTCTCTATAATGCTTAAGGATAAGGTGCATTTATCTGGAAGAAACAAAAATAATCTTTTATATGCTCGCTAGTGGGTATGTGTGTAAAACGGCAAGGTGTTGCCCCGATTTTAAATTTGTTGGCAGATTCGGATTTTGCGTAAAACAGCAAGATGAATCCGTATCTCGAACCCCCTAAAAAGTATATAGGGGGTGATTAAAAAACCATTTGGTAAAGAATTCTTAAAATGAGGGTAGCTCCCTGGGGATGATGCAATTTGAAAAATTCCTAGAAATTCGGGTAGCTGAGAAAAATCTAATATTAATTGATACCAAACAAGGTACATTTATCTCGTGGGTGGAAATGTGGAGAAAGATTTATCTGGCAGAAGGTATGTGTGTAAAACGGTAAGGGGTGGTCGAATTTTAAATCTGTTTACAGATTCGAGTTCTGCGTAAAATTTCAGACTAATTTGATGTGTCGCATGGCTAAAAAATTTTATAGAGATGGTCAGAAATCGCTGCTGGTAAAAAAAACTTAAAATGAGAGTAGCTCCCTGGTGGATGATGCTATCTAAAAAACTCCTATAAACTCAGGCAGCTGAGAAAAATCTAATATTGATTGACACCGAATAAGATAGATTTATCTCGAAAGATGAAATGGTTAGTCGAAGAAAACTATTTGGTTCAGAATGTTACCGGTAAAAATTCTTAAAATGAGGGTAAAAATCCCACAAGGAGGTCCACAAGGAGGTAGCAAGGATGAAATCCCTTCCCACAAGGTGGAAATCTTTTAACATAAGACTTTATAGTGGATTTTTCCATGTAAATTCCCATAAGCAGGTGGATTCGGCGGATTCTATAGATGGATTCCATAAGGAAACAAAAGTTTTCAAGTATCGTATGATTGCTCTCTAGAAACATATGCTAAAAACTCAAACATTTAATAAAGTTTTTATGATAGTTTTGGTTCTAGAACATTTTAGATAAATCGATATTAAGAACGTTTGTAAGATCTTTGAAAACAAATGTCCAACTAAAGGAAATTTCTAGTAATAATCAGACGTTATGCAAATGTTTTTCAGTTAATCAAACAAACAATGGAATAGATTTGACTTACCCTTCTTTTTTTTACAAAACAGAAGTAGGTAAAATACACGTGTTCCGCGAATATTTAAGCTTCAGAATGCGCTTCATTAGAATCAAACATAAGATCTTAAATCTTCTTTCATAATTTTCAACATGGAAACAAATAATTACTTCTAACAAAATAACAACTGTATTATGTTTAATTAGATAAACTCATTATGTAGTTAATTCTTTAATTATATAAAACTTTAGCACAATAAAATCATGACAAAAGTACTTTTAAAGATGTCAATCCTTAAGTTATGTAAAACATTAATAATATAAAACCACGATAACGTTATTTCTAAAGATGATAATACCTAAATGAGCATTTGTTAAAACTGAAAGTTAGATTTTCTGTAGGATTTTCATCGTATCTACTACAAAATTTGTAAACCAATTCGCAAATCGTGCTTCAAGGTTACGAAGACCATCTAAACTCATCTGATACTTGAACACAATTGACTTCGTTACGTCTCGATAGTCATCCGACGACAAGAAACGCACGTTGAGACATCACAAGAAATATGGCTCATAATACTAGAGCGTTATATATTGCGTAATATCAAACCCAACATGTATTTATTCTTTAAGTAAACGTTATTATTAGTATAGTATGTGGATAGACCTATTGCATAATAGAAGAGAAGAGTTTATCAAAATTTCACAATCGTTAAATCAGTTTTAAAATCCTAGACACCAAAAAAAATATTTTTTTTTTGTAAGACCGTGTTATTCAACATCTACTTGGTATTCACACCGTTAAATTTTTAATTTGAAGAACTTTCAGAATACAAAAGGAGATTACAGATATTTTTTTATATTTAAGTTAATAATACCGACTATAAAGTCAAAATCACTTCATCCAATGATTGCACCTAAAATAAAACTTTTTAAAATTTTAATAATCTGAGTTTAAAAATAACCAACATTTACTAAAAATTTGAAGTATTTGATATAAGGGTACCAAAAATTGTTTACCCTTGCTCCCTTTAAACTATCTACTGGTAAATCAAAATTTCTGGCAAAAAAATATAGTTTATTACACAGTACTTCTAAGGTACAATCTACAAAAGTATGGCATTATTATTTTAGTAATGCTTGTTAGCCACAGGCTGCTTATCCCCCTTCGCAACCTTACATTTGATTTTCCAATGCTCCACCCGAAGGTACTACATGGGCCAGAAAGCGAGTTTTTTTTATCTGAAAAATTTTGAATTTTGCCGAACTCTTGCTGTTTCAAGCAAGGTAGGGATCTTTAATGTGCATGACAACATTCACACACGGGACCTCCATTTTACCTTTCATCCGAACGAGGGTGTATTTTTGTGAAAAATGCTTGCCTAACATTTTTCAAGCAACCCGTGTCGGGATTTAAACCCGGGACCTTGGGCATAGTAGTTACACATGTACCAACTACGCCACGGACACCCCCCCCTCCCTCTTCACAACCACTGAATGTCGGAGAAATAGAGTATATAATTGTAAAACAATAGAAGGAGACCGAACTGCATCTAACAAGGAAGAACGGGGCCTATGATCAAAGACAACAAACATAGAAACAAGAAGAAAATTGTTGAAAGCATATGTGTGGAGCACAGCACAGTATGCATATGAAATACAGACAGTATAGGAAAAGCAGACAAAAACGGTAGCAATCTTTTGGAATGTTGTACTTCAGGTGTATGAGGATGATAGCATGGACAGACAATAGGTTATAGAAATAGTAAGAAAATAAAGATATCTGTGGAAAAAATAGGAGAAATAGTAGGGCAGAATACGTTCTAAGACATTTTTGGAGAATAGTATGGGATATATTACAAGCAGAGATAGGAAAAAGGAGGTAGATATAGACCTAGATCTGATAGTGATAGATGCAGACTGTGCAAATTTCAGAGAAATGTGTAGGTTAGTTCAGAATAGGAAATAATGAGGGTACGCGTCTAACCAGTTCCAGAACTGAAGACCTAATGATGACGAATAATATTGTATGTTATAATATAATATGAGTATGACGTTAGCATTTGCATTCGAAAGCCCGGACGTCGACGTACCCTTGTTCAAAATTTTACAATGTTGCACTTTAAAACATGGTACATAGGATTACATCTGAAATACATTGTGTTTATGTAAATCACAATAAACCTAAAAATGATGTTTATACTAATCAGTAAGTTACAAGTATACTTATCTTGCTTGTAACTTTTCTATTCAGTAAATACAATAATTACTTAAAATATGAAACATTATGTAAAGTGGTTTGATTTATACTCAACATTATGATCCTTCTGTTAAATGCAAATTATGGACTTTGTTTCTGAATCGTAATGCTGATTTTGGCAGAAACTATTTTGATTACAGGGTAATGCAATAATTCAATAATTTATAAAAAATAATGGTATATAGAATGGAAAGAACGTTATAGAAAATTAATAAAATCTAGAGCAGTTGTTCCCAAACTATCCATGCCCATGGACACCATGAACGACCATGTGAAATAACCTGCACACTAGAAAAATTACAAATTTAATTTTGATGTCTTGAATGGTAAATGCTGACGTAAGAATAAAATTTAAATAAAAAGAAGTATTTACTAAAATTATAGCTTTTGTTTTAAAATACAAAAACAAATTATTCTTTTTCAATGCATGAATTAATAGGATGGTGTAAGTTTATACTGAACAACAAATTGTAATTTTTTGTATTTCGTAATATACGATGGGTATCTGTTATAGCATTTTTCCGCTGATTACGAATCTGTTCACAGAATTTTTCTACCACCCTGCAAACAAATGTGCCATGACCTTAAAATCACACCTATGTTCTTCATACCTCGTTTTTTCAAGTAAAGTTTTCATATTGTTTTAGTTTTCCTTCATATATACTGCGTGGACAATGGAAACAGAGGGATACAAATTTCCACTGTGTCAGAGAACTACCTTCAGCTTAGAGTAGCTGAATCAATAAATAGTCCCCTCTTCTTAGTTTTGTATTTACATCCTAATGCATTCTTTAGTGCAAGAACATCTATGAAGTATTCCAACTGATTACACGATGTAAAAATAATTAAGAAAATCCTGTTTATGTCTCCAATATAAGGAAATATGCGTACGACTCTGTAAAGTAAATGTGGAGTACCTTTATCATATGGTTGGAAACGAAGATCGGTGGTTCTTCTACAGGTTTAATAGTATTATCTTCACCAGCATTTATACCATCGTCAAGTGTATATTGTTCTGGACGTTTGCGAACCAGTAAATTCTGGCAGTGAAGAACTGGTTTGACAGCTGTACAGTATACTTTGATTTCAGTGAAATTCCAAATAGATAAGTCAAACAATAATAGCAATCTGTAACATAACCTTTAGGTTTTCTTCACACCATAGACACTCAAAAAGGCATTGAATTACGGCTACCGTTGATCCCTCCCCTTAAATTCACAGTACACGTTGCGTAAATGATAGACGGCGCTCAAGGTTTATCCTGATCTCCTAGTTTACACTTAAAATACCGTGAGATTTAGTCGTAAGCTCGCCACATACGCAACAAAAAGTATCCGTTTGATTTACATACCTTCGTAACATTTTGTAAAGTCTGTCAGCAACATATACTGTACAGTAAAATATTATTTCCTTATTTATGTTTTATATTAGTTTATGGACGCGTTTAAGATATCAACTGCTACGCATCGTGTCCGCGGCGCTTATATATCTTAAGCCGGCCTTTTTGGCAAATTCCAGAACTTTCGACAGACATTATAACGCTGTTTACATTTCAATGGAAAGGTATGTGCCAGCTTATGTTTATTAAAATATGTTATACAATTACAATGTAAACCGCCTTTAACCAATATCTTAATACCCCGAGGGTGGTACGTAAATTCCGAGTGCAGGTTTGGTTTCAGTGACCAAAAATACATAAAAGACATCCATCAGACATGGTGTTGGTCTGTATTATTTATGTTTGTTTCCACAAACACTAGCTACTTCATTATTTCGATGTAAAACTCATAAATGCAGCAATCGACAGTTTTTAGTGCAAGGTCAAAATTGGCATATTTGTTTGCAATCCAGAAATTGTTTAAGTATTGGTTCCAGTTCTTCATTTGTACAGAGTTCAATATATTACTCCCTATTAGTATCGATTCACCTGTTAGCGAGTCCATTTGCAAAAGGGTTTAACATCCAATCGGAAATAACCGAGTAAAGAATGTCTTCAAATTTTGCCTAAAGTCCGAATCATGTTGAAAATAAGCAATAAAAACAGGGAATTGTTTCTACAGTTTTGAAAGATTTAGAAACGGAGAGTGTTCTTATCTTTCCAAGTTCCGTTTCTATAGAAACAAAAGCAGATGTTATAATTTTAGTTTTGATTAAATTTAATTGACGACCTTATAGTTTTAAATTGGTTTTGTTAAATTTGGCCAGTGGGCCAGTCTTATAAGTTACTAGCTGTAGAAATCGGTTTCGCGGGAAACTTTTTTTTTGTGTTTTGTTTTAATTCTTTTTGTATCGTAGGTATCCCTGAGTATGTGCGGATAAAAATGGTCAGGCTGAATTATTGAAAATGTCCTCTTGGTAGCCAAAATACTGTCCCGCACAGAAGAAAGCATCCTTAAAAATAAAGAAAGGACAATGTTTTGGCTGTCAAGAGTATCTTCAAAATTTCAGCCAATTTATTCTCATCTATACACGCTCAGGAACACTTATACAAAAAGAATTAGAACGATAAACAAGACCGACCGCACGGAAAAAATATGCAAAAATACCCACAGGCACCAAAATAAAACAGTTTTTAGAAATTTAGCCTGTTCATTTTCATCTACACACACCCATAAACGCAATACAAATAGTATCAAAACGAAGAACAGTACCTATACAAAAAACGTTACAGCATTCGCGCGGAAGAATGCCTTCTCCTTTGCGGGCGCTGTAACTTTTTTGTGTTTTTCTTTGTATCGTGTTCTTGGGTGTATGCGGATAAAAATAGACAAGCTGAATTATTGAAATTGACCCCTTGGCAGCCACAGTACTATTTCTCACAAAAGAAAGCATACTTAGAAATGATAAAAAGACAATATTTTGACTGCCAAGGGCATTTTCAAATATTCAGCTTGTACATTTCCATCTACTAACGTATAAAAAACAATACAAAAAGAATTAAAACAATAAACTATACAAAAATAAGTTACCGGCCCATTCAAAAAACATTCTAAATTATATTACAAGTTGATGTCATGTTTTGAGTTCATTAAATTGAACGCAGATCATTGTCTGTACTTTTCAGGAATTCCACCGCTGAACCAAGAGTGCTTAAAATCGATCCAACTATGCATTTTTTGATAATAACTAACTAATCTTCATGTTAAGTAATAAGTGATTGTAATCTTCATCATCTTCCATGAAAGGTTGAGCAAGTACCTAATGTCTCATGTAAATCATTCTTTTTGATTTTATTAACTGTTTTAATGACATGATTCTAGTAAGCCATATTAAGATCTATGGCAACTAGATGATGTCAATATGTGACATAATGTACAGGTAGTTCTTCGATATGACTTATTTCAAGTATGACAAGAAGCCTCGGTATCGTCTTATTATTAGCAACGACGAGGATAATATTAAAAATTTAGCTGTTCCATCAAAAACCCTTTTAATTCGTTAAATATTGTTTCATCTTTCGTATCAGTTTCCAAACATTTGGCAAATACCAATTCTTGGAAAATACAACGAATTAAACACTATCATAGCACTAATCTTATTGGTAATTTATTTATACAACACATTTATATCACATAAGGGAATTTATCTTTACACTAATTTGGTATTGTGATTGAATGCAAATAAAACTGTTGCAACAGGGTTCACACTTATATACAATAATCCTTTATTCGAGAAAAAAGAAGAAATATCTAAAATGTTCGTCATAGAACCCTTCGAAAACAACCCTGTTGTATTGCGATATCTGTCAATAATACTTTCTTATCGGTAGACAGATATGAAGCCGTTTTAGTAAAAAGTGAATAAGCATTTTTTCGAGAATGTTGCATATATTTCTTAACTATTGTTACAATATGTAAGCGAAATGTAAAGCTCTGTTTTCTGGTAAGTTTGTTACGTGCCAAAGTGGCACTAAACATTGTTTTAGTTTAATTTTGATGTGCGGAAGTTTCGCGCCATAAGTTCAAAAGACTCGGTGCACGTATTTCCGTCACGTCAAAAGTGAGTTGGACGAATAATTTCGCGCCGACGCGTGAAAGGACAAAAAAGTGGGAGAAGTGTTTCCGTGAGACGCTTTAACGTGGCTTTTTTGCTTGGACCTTCGTGAAAAGCGGTTTGGTCAGGTATCGTATCGTGCTTTATCTTTATTTGTGTAGATATCCTTGCCTGATTGTCTTTGTTTGTCGCCCTTATGCCTGTTCCTGTCTTTTCCTACGTAGGTAGAGATAATTGGTAGCCGTTGGCCGAACCGCCTTCCACGCCGGAGCACCATCTTTAATCACTCCGGAGTGGAGCCCTGAGATCCCATCGGAGCCATTTGGATGTACGTCAGGCGTACCCTCCGTTAATTGCCTTAAAAGGGCCATCAGTAGCCCTGATGGACTTCAACAGAAGCCAACTTTAACTCAACCCCGCAGGACGTCGGATTTCTTATGTAAGTAACTATGGTCTTAAATTTATATTTTCCGATAATTGCGTATTAAATTTGTGCACTGGTGACGTCATTGACAGATGGGGGCGCCGAAATCTGTACAAGATTAGCGTTACCAACCGCCCGTGGCGTCGCTTTTTCGGCGCTTGCGCGATGTATTTATCGACTTTTAAATTGTAAGAATTTAAACCTTTAAATTGTGCAAATATGATTTTAACTGTAAGAAGTTAACTGGTCAAAATATATAGAGGATTCTGATGATTTTAAGTGCTCAAATAAAGAATCTCCTGCACACTGAGCCATTTTGTCGATCTTCCTTGTACTGTATTACTACACAGTGAAATTCTTCTAATAATGTTGAAAGTTGGTTTATACTTCACGGGTGCGTATTACCTCACTTATATCAAGTAGAATAAGTTCTTTACTAATGATGTGCGATTTTCTGAACTTTAATTTTATAAGAAGCAAGCAGTGCATCGTCATCTCGATCAAATATTGTCGTCAAAAGAAGTTGCAATAACTGTTTTCGATTATTTCTCTTTAGATGCTTTGACGTTATGGACTTTTGTTAAATGTTCCGTATGTTTGGAGTACGTTTCATTGATTTCTTTGAAAGATTTTTGTTGCATATTAGGCGCATAGGTAAGGGAATAAAGCGACACTTTTATTTATTTTAGTAAACTTTACAATTTGCCAAAACGGCAGTGTTACGAGATCTCGGTACAGGAACCCCAGGTTAAAACTATTAAAATTACAAAAGGTTTTTGTAGCAGGTTCAGAAGTCTGAAAATTTGTTAAGATGTCCCAGTATACGAGATCGTGGTCAGCTAAGCAACACAACTACACTGCTATCATTCACCAGTGAAAGGTCTGAAACCAGAATAAGATCAATGGAGAAGTAGATGTTTTAGTAATTCTTATTGGCTGGGTTATTATTTGACTTAAACTATAAGATATTATTATGTCTTGTTAATTTTGAGTTGGTGCATCTTCGGATTTTGAAAAATCAATATTTAAATCACCGAGACAAATAATGTTATCAGTGCAAGCAATGCATTTTCAAATTCACTTAGAGTTCGATAAATTTACTGATGTGGGTTATGAATAGAGCCAACCATAAATTTTATTTTGGGTAAGATAACGGTCGCCCAAATTTGTTCTGTTACTACTAAGTCTAATAATAATTGAAAAACTTATCGTACTTCGTAGAAGCATTCTTATTCCAGGGCACGGCCACGACGATTAGGTCTTAAGGAAGTAAAGTTTCTGATGTACACTAAACACCAGAATAATTCTCATTCAACCATGTCTCAGAAATTGTCAAGATGTCAACTTTTTGCTGTTAAATAAATAATTTTAAATTTTCGATTTTTGGTAATAAGCATCTTATATTGATATGACTAACTCTGATACTATTTCTGTATTCGTTAAGAACTAACAGTATAAACATATTCACTATTTTCTATAGATAACATACTTTTGATGGCAAAGCGTTGCCAAATGAACCAGTTGGTATAATACAAATCTACAGATAATCACTAATATATGTAAATAGATCAATAACCAATAACCAATAACTCCTAAAACAAAATTTAACCTTCAAGTTAAACTTAATAAGTAAACTTATCAACTGCATTCACTCGACTATAATTTTCAATTTGACAGATCATCCAAACAACTAACCTTTTTTTATCGCGTTCTTAATTTTCAGAAAAATGTTCCTTTATTAGTAAATACATTTTGGTTTCTATATTTGACGCTTGCTTCATTAACAATTAGTAGGGTTTCTTAGTAAGGTCTTCTCTAATAGTTACTTTTGAGACTTTTAAACGTGTTTTGCACGATATATCAGTGATTTTACATTCTTGCGATAGAACTTGCTTATAGGATATCTACAATCTCCTACCTTATTTTGTCAACGGTAACTGCAATCAATGTCATTTGGAGTTGTATCAACGTGCAGTTTATCACAATATAGTATTTCCTTTCTTATCTTGTGCATTACTTGTTTATTGACTGGATGGTGAATTTGGTCCATTTGGATAGATCTGATACTGATTGATTCGTGTTTTCAAATGGTGTTTCCGGCACTAAAAATATCCGTAAGTTGTTACGCCTTGAGTATTATTGTTGGGCTTCCAAGGGATCTTCAACTGCCACTAACCTTTTTGTTAGAATAGTTAGTTGTTTTTGCTTAGTAGTCTTTAATACGGGTATCAACTTAGCGCTGATTTTTTCAGTCATTAATTTGAAAAGTCTATCTAAAAAATTATCATTACTTAATACATTTTCCACGTCTTTTTGGATAAAGAGTTACATTCTTATCAACATTGTGTGACCACGTGGTGCGATCTAAGCTATTGATAGCACTTCTACCCATATCAAAAACGCAATTATTAAATTACTAAAACACTGTCTGACTATAGATTTCTATAATCTATAATCACGATTTACTATGTGATCGTTTAAACGATAGGACATACTGTCAATCCAGTGCTTTAATTTCTCCTGCGGCATATCATCCCAATCTTTCTGAATCCGAAGCCAAAGGTGCTGCAAGTCGTTTGGCGAGTATGGTATTTCGCTAAGCCTGCTATCGATCATACCCCAAACATGCTCAATGGGTGATAAAAGTGGCGCGCAAAAAGGCCATGTTGAAACAACAATATTAGGTTCTTGCAAACATCGTATTGTCATCCTTGACGTATGAGGGCGTGCATTATCTTGTCCGAAAATGGGATTTTCCAATCCCCGATGAAATGGAAGTACTACAGGCTCCAGCACATTGGCAGTGTAACTGGCTGCATTTAAGTTACCATCGATGAAGACCAAGGGCGATCTAGTATCAGAACATATTGCATCCCATATATCACGCCTTGTGCAAGGGCTGTGTGGCGTTCCACACAAAAATGTTGAATTATTGCGCTCTCCGTATCTATGACTGACTCTCCTACGACCATCGTGGGTCCACAAACAAATTCGAGACTTGTCGCTAAACACAATTTGATGCCATTCTTAAAACCAATTTGCTATTTTGTTGCTCCATTCTAGTCTGCGTACGGATAATCTGAATTGGAGTAAGAAAAAGACACAAAGTAGACGGTACGAATGCAGTCCATTAGATTTTATCCGGCACCAAACAGATAAGATCGACATTCTGCGTCTTGCATCTTCCATCCAGTCTACTGCAATTGATCAGACCATCTAGACCAACATCTTGCCTTCGTTGCTATACTATGATTTACACGACCGGCAATATCTCTAAACAAACGTCCGGCCTCTCACATACCAATAATACGGCCACGTTCAAAATCATTTAGTTCTCGATAATTTGCACGTTGATAAACTCTTGGCATTTCTAAATCTTTACAAAGCAATAGTGGACAGACTAATCGAAAACATGCCAGTCATTACCCACTAATAGCTCGTTTACAATTAATTGATGTTAAGTCACAACAAAAAATGAAACAAAAAAACAAAGGAAAGAATGTCTAAAGATTATTTAAATTTTAATCATCAAAATAGTAATGTTTTGATAATTTTATTAAGCTTGATTAACAACTTCTGTGTATTGCGCTTTTTGTGAAAGCCAGCATATCTGGTTAGACGGCCACAGTCGTCCAACTCCAAATGTGCGATGCTCGTCACCACGTGCATTTTATGTAAAAATCTTTTTTATTGCTTTATATTTCATTCTTCGCAATAATCAAAATAGTTCACCATTATCTTACTTTATATTAACCTTTTGCCGTATGGCCTTATCTTCGAACTCCCAAATAATTTTAATTTGCGACACACCAGTTAGGGATCACTATGGCCCCGGAGTTCGTAGGAACCACTTTGAGAACCTCTGATCGAGAGGAAATGACAAAACTAATGGAATGAAAGCAAAAATGAGAGGGGAATTGAAAGTATGGATGTGTTAGAAAAAGCATTATTTAGACTAGAAACAAAACGGATTTTGATAGTGACCTAATTTAAACAGTTTCACACTAATAGAATGATTTAAAGAAAGGTAACCGAGTTAATGTTGACTTGGCAAGAAGATGAACTGCAGAAATTATAGTCCATTCGCTTTAACTTTAGGATGACGTCACAACTGGATAAAATGCTACATTGCCAATCTTACTTATTCTAATATGTTTAATGAAAGATGTACAAATATTTCCATTGGCAAGAGGAATTGTTGGAACACCGCATAGAACTCTACCTTTATTGTGTTAAATGAGAAATGACAGTATCCTTCAGGCGTAATTCTAGGTATTCGTTTGCATACAGTTGTCAACACTTCATTACTGCATTTGACATCATCTTAAAGTTAAAGTGAATGGATTTTGCAAACCATTTCTGACCGTTTTCGTAAAATCTGGAAATAAAACATTGGGACACCCATCTTCAATAAATCTAATTAATATAAGAGAAAAGCTGTTATTAAAATAAGTAAAATTTTTAAATGTTTGACCCAGATATTAGGGTTAGTAAGTTTAATGTATTCACCTGCACCGGATAGTTTGTGGAGATATATTTAACGGTCGTTGTTATTAATACTCTTTAAAAATATGGATGTGTTAACGCCTCAGACTTTGAAACTGCAAACAGGAGTGAGAAAAGACGGTAGTAAATCTGATACGCAATGAATAACCGAAACAAATTCCGGAAATCTTGGACGCGGTGCACAGGTGAATACGTCGCAAAGAAAGGTTAAATAGGAAACCGCGTTTTCATTGGAATTACAGTGGAATTGTTTATAGCTGGTGTAGTTAGTCAAAAGAAAAAATATCTTGCAAGTCCGCAAAATAAAACTAGGCGATATTTATGGAAAATTAATAATAATCAAGGCTGTAGAAGTTCTCGCCCTGAAAGTTTGAATAAAAGAATGTAATGTATTTTTTTTCTAGTTACATTTAGTTCAATAAAATAAAAATAAAACAGCTATAATTTAAAATATTTAATTTGTGAATTACTGTCCAATAGAAATTAATGTATAAAATTCATAATAACACATAGATTCTTTTACGTTTATGCTCTAAAGTTCGTTACTAAGCTCTGTCAAGTTGTCAATTGGCACTTCATTATCAGCGTTCGAAAGGGCAGGCTGCTTTGCAGGATAAGTGAAGTCGAGATGGCCGTGTGTAAGCACGTGGCTTCTAACAAAGTTAGAAAAAAGTAAAGAATTGATAAATTCTTGGTGTCTGGAGGTCGAGCCTAACAGCGGTTGCGTGAGAATGATTTTCGATAAGCTTCGCTCCGAGCAGTTCAGTTGATCCCTACAGGCCTAAGAAGATGGAAGCCCCTTTGGACATCATTTAGACAGTTGGTATATATTAATTAAATAGATTATACTAATATTTTTCATCTTAGTGCAATATCTTAAGGACATATCTTGTATAATATCTCCAAAAGTAACTTAAAACATTTTCTTAAGGCAATATTTTAAAGCAAGAATATATGGTTTCGTCCTATTTAATTTAACATGCAGTAACGTAGAAGGTGATTTCACATGTGTTCCGTATATTTCAACCTTACCGATGAATAACATCAAACAAGGATATTATGGTTGGTTTTGTAATATAGTCGTTGTATTCCAAACAACTTTGATGCTTATGGAAATTTCCGACAGCTGAGGTCAAGGTCCAGTATTATTAGTTCAGAGCAGTTTCGTAGCACGTGAGTGTTCTTTAGGATTTAATAACTTTGAAAATACAGTAAATTACTATAAATTATCTAACATTAAATATTTAAGTAACGTAAAAAAAAATAGTTTTTGAGGAATCAGCGAATTAAATAATATGTCGATTGCTTGTCAGAATGTTTGCACATGTACGCAAATAGTATATTTAATAAAGTTGTGAATGACATCCTATGTCAGATATAAAAAAACATAGATTCAGTTTTCCTATCTAGACGCCATATGCTGTCTTAATTTAATTTAAAATATGTTTAAAGATTTTGAGGTCATGAACTTGCACTTTTATCGACATATGAAATTTGCGTACTTATTGTTGAATAAAAATAAATTAGAATAATTACATTCTACAATGTCTGCACTTTGATAATTAAATTATATTGAGAAGATCAAGGAAGTACTTCGCTGATTGAAAGAAATTTATGTATTATGAATAACTTAGAAGTTCTACGTCAATCTAATTAAATTTTATAGAAAAGATCCATTCAGAGATCTTCTTAATTTTGAATGCAAAACTTCACTAGTCTATTTCTGTTCTAGAAAAGTATTATGAGAAAATTTTATAAAGATACAAACTTAAATATTGCAGCTATATATATATATATATATATATATATATATATATATATATATTACTCATATTTAGACCAGGGTAGAAAATTAATGAATTACATAAAATAATTTTAATCACCGTGTATAAGGAATTTTATTAGATAATACGCTTTATTAAAACACCGTGGAGAATAAAAATTCATTCGTTTCAAAAAAAATAAGAGATTTAAATCATGTACAAGACGCTTTATATCAAAAGAAACAGTATTAACAAGCTCTACGTGTAATGTAATTATTCCGAGGAAAGAAACAAATGGAAATTAGGTGCAAAATTTATATTAATTAACCCTATTTTAAGTAACCGGTATTAAACAAAGTGTACACATAATAATTAATATTTAACTTGTATTCGCTAAAAATGAAAGGATAGAAGTCAATTTTAATTGGAGTTAATTAAACCATTATTAATAATAAGCATAAAAGCCTGTGAAAATCCAAGATTAAAATACCACGAAATAAGGCTCTGAGAATTAATAGTATGTTTGAACACCTGCGTAGTTTAAAAAGCTCATTCGGCGCAAATTTTGCAGATAATTAATGTTTCAGAGAATCTTGGAGAAACCGTCGCATAATAGTTACGAGAAATGCTAAAGGTGGGTTATTTCACACTCCACATGGACTAAAATAATCGATAATAAAGAATATCAATTTGCATCAATAAGAACAGGTTAGATAGAGACAGATAATATGCGCAAGACCGAGACACATATAGTAAAAGGCGTGAGTAGAGCAACGTCATAGGGTTGCGATTGGTTGAAAGTAAAAGGCAAAATTTGAGAGGTAAAAATAACATTTCGGTATAAAATTTAATTAGTTATTCTCGGACATGTTTGCGTGCCGTGTGAGAATTTCTGATATTTATCTGGGGCGAGTACAAAATTCGTAAAAACCGACGCGCGAGCTACGGAATGGGAACATAGCAAGCGAAATTCTTTAGAATTGTCCATTTTGAGGACTCGACTGACAGACGGGCTAACTTCTATATATACCCAGGTGAATATGAACAAGCTCTCTTACATCCGCGACTTGATTCAATACGTTAAACAGTGCATTTTAGTTTGATAGAATAATTTAAAGTTTGCTCGTATATTTTGGTGATTTAAAACAGTTTGTTATTTACGTGCTAACATGAATGTACTTGAGTGCACTTAAATACAAGGTAATAAAATTTAGTATCACTGTACCAATTAGTAAAATTTACAACGACAAATGAATACACCAAAAGTAGGCAGTTTTGGCGTATATTGGTGAAATAAGTATGAATTTCTTTACTATTTTGCGGGGGTGAATAATTAAATGGTTCATAAATGTGTCTGGATCCACAAAACAAGGGTCAGATATACACAGATGAGTTCTGGAAAAGCCCAGAAACAACTTTAAATAAATGGTGATGGAGAAAATTTGAAAAGCGTTGAGAATCAGAAGCTGTAAATATAACCCAGTTGGAATGGTGTGAATAACAAAAGGGACGATGTACATTGAAGCTACGAGTGCAGTAACCTTCAGGTAATTTATACTATTTTGTTTGAACTTTAATATTTTTGTGTGTGTTGAATTACTTTATAATTGATTTACTTTAAATGGACATTAGTGAAATTGTACTAACCATAAAATTTTAATGTTAAGGTGAAAATTGCTTGTTTAAGTAGAAAGGGTATTTAGTATTGATGTTCTGGATTATGATGAAAATTTGGGTATGTCTTTGAGCTCAATTAGACGAACCTGGTTAATTAACGTAAAGGGGTGGTAGATGCTCCCTTTGTACTCAGACTTCGGTCTGCATATATTGTTATATTAATTATTAGGCATCCTACAAGGACTTTAATTCTGGATGCACAGTAAAATGATAAGAAAATTAATCTTGAAATTCTTTTTAAAACTGAAATTTATGCTGAGTTTTAATTTTGAAATTTTAATGTATTGTGAATATTGATGTAAATAGAGTTAACGTTGATGTTTGTGGTAGGAATGTGTTTGTCTTTTTTTTATGAATGAGGATGAAGGTTTAACTAGAGGAGCAGCCGAGGCGATTAACAGAAGAAAGTCAATGGACCAACACAGTTAAGGTAATGAATAGCTTTTTGTAGGATTCACAGCATTCTTTGGCATCCAATTCGTAGGGGCTCGATTCGAAAAGCGGAGTACCCGAATTTTAGTGGATTCACAGCAATATATATTCAGAAATTTATCCAAATAGAATCTATTTTGTTTTTGAAAGACGTTTTATTATTTAACATTCAAAAAATTTCAAGTCATCCCGGATTAGAAATTGTGTGTAATGAAAACAAATTCCCTCAGTATATATTTTAGAAGCCTAAATTCTATTATTTTATTTTTTGGCAAATATTTTTGAGGACACAAATGGTGTCCATGTTGTACTCTTGTTTGTTCACAGGTAAAGCCGAGACATCTGTATGACATCTGGTGTCTGAGGTCTTGGTAAGTGTGTCCTAAAGAGTGAAATTCAGGTTTTATGGCTATGTTAGTGGTGTTAAGATAAGGTTTCCGCATTCCCCTTATACAAGCACAGTTAAATTTTGTTGGTTATTGTATTGAAAAATACGGTGGCGCTCATTAAATATATTTTTGGTCTTTTATCAACCCATGACCCAAGCTCATGATCTACCCAGAGCTAACACTCGACTAGCCGTTTATGTCTTAAGAGTTTTTCTTTATCTCAAGCCATTCTCCATCCAACATTACCTTGGGCTTACATTAATAAGAAGAAATTCTCGACCTTGTCATATCAGGTTAAAGGTTAGGAAATTTGGAGGTGTAGTAATTTTTTTTTGCTGATAGTCACGAGGATAAAGTTAATAATGAATATTAAAGAAAGAATCCCAAATTATAATATTTATTACAAGAAGACTCATAAGGCTGTAGCTATTGCGCTTCCTACAATATATTTATTATAAAACACATAAGCACAAATAGGCGATAATATGAAACTTGCATGTTACATCAGTAGAAAAATTGGATGGACCAAGCACAGTACCTCCGCCTCAGGGTCTCCTGATACCAAGCGCTTCCTGACACCGTCGCCTCTCGGATCCACCACCGTCGCCGCCGTCTCCCGGATCCATTGCCACGGACTCTGAATGTAAATTTCTACCCTAAGACCAACTCTTAGAGTGTTACAACCACTAAACCCAAATCCTTTTTTTATTTCTAAGCACTTTCTTAGCGTGTAATCTAAACTAGGTTAGGTAACCCACAATACTGTCTATTTTAATTAAAAACCATGCATTAGTAAAAACTTTATTTAAAATAAAACATTTTATTAAATAACTATATACTATATAATTCGTTTAAAATAACAACGTTCTTTCGATCACGTGTTAAACGGACTTGAATGTCACTTATCTGTCGCATCTGTTTGAGACTTGGAATTAGATATAATTCGTACCTTTCCGATCTTTTCACATAGACGGTAACATACGGATGTATTATCTTTTGCAAGCAAAGCATTAGAAGAACTGGTAATTATCGTCTTGTTGATGGATTCTCCCAGATAAAACCATGCAAGTGCTTCTGAACCTATGTGTTGTGTTTCTTGAAATTCTCGCTTAAGCTGGAGCTGGTAGTGTCCAAGAGCATCCCTAAAATCTCTTGCCACTCTTTTTTGATTTACATATCCAAAAACGCCACTTCTTTAACGAAGAATTCGCTTGTTATGTACTGAAAGCATTGTATATCCAGGGTGTAAGCCATGTTTTCTCTTCGATGTCTGATTAATTAATTTCCAACGTTCTAGCTGACTCTTGCATATATACTAAAGCAAATATATTGACTGCACCCAACTGCTTTTCATTGCATTGGTAACTTTTAACTCAGTTGTATTTTTTAACGGTCTGGCAGAATCATATTTTGTAAAACAATCCTACCAATTAGAGTATATCTATTTCCATTGTTCTCGCAAAAGTAAAGTTAAGATTCGGTCGAGTCGAATTGCAAGAGGTTTTTTGTTATATACTTATACTGTATGTATGCGCAAAAAGTTTTTGTGGGCTTCTTTATATAATTTTTCTACGATGATTTCCTTACTCATGTTGCGATAATACTGAAGCTAGACTAAGCGGATCATCATTTTGTAACTGCACCCTCGGGGTAAGTTCGAGTTTTGACTTGTAATGCTCATTTCTAATAGCTACTGGAGTTGCATTATAAATGGATGAAATACCCAGAAAGAGTTACTGCACATTCGTCCCAGAGATGGTTATAAAATTTATAAGAATCTGCACAATCCCTTTCACATCAGGTAAAAACTTATCAAATTTTTCGTCTATATATTTTTTGGCTGCTGCGTTAGATTTTTCAACAAGAGAACTAAGCTTTGTAATTTCTTACATTGTAAACTACAATCTTACGATGAGTATCTTCCATACTTTTTAGACAGTTTGAAAATGTATAACCTACAAGATAAACTGTAAAGTTTGTAGTTACGCAATCTGGTTCTGATATATTGTTTATGTCTTCTGGCGAACCTTTCACGTCATAGGCTATTCACGCCATGAATCATTTACGCCATGGGGCATTCACCACATGGGCCATTTACTTTATGGGTATTTATGCCATGGGCAATTACACTATGAGACATTCGCGTCATGGTCCGTTTACGACATGGGATAGTATTCATGCAGGCGGCTCCGTGGTGTAGTTGGTATGCGTGTGACTACTATGCCCAAGGTACCGGGTTCAAATCCCGACACGGTCCGCTTGAAAAATGTTAGGCGACCATTTTTCACAAAAATACACCCTCGTTCGGAGGAGAGGTAAAATGGAGGTTCCGTGTGTGAGTGTTGGCACGCACGTTAAAGATCCATACCTCGCTTGGAACAGCAAGGATTCGGCAAAATTCCAAATTTTCCAGGTAAAAAAACTCGCTTCCTGGCCAATGTAGTACCTTCGGGTAGAGCATTGGAAAATCAAATGTAGGATAGTATATATACCATGGGCAATTTACGCTATGGATCATTCACACCATGGGCCATTTAAGCCATGGGACATTTACGTCGTGGGCCATTAACGCCTTGGACCAGTTACGCCATACGTGCATGACGTCAGAGGTTATACGACATATTTCTGAGTAGGGTCAGACGACGCCTCTCCTAGTTAGGTTAGGGTAGCCACGATATTGTTAGAAGTAAAATCCGTACACCTTTTTTTAAGTAAAGGTTCGATTTCAAAAATGTTTGATTATTACATACTGTATGTTGTCAACGGATTGAATAAAACTAAAAACATTTAACTTAAATAGAATAAAACGGATACTTCACTAATTTCTGATCTTTCAATGAAGGGAAAAAATACTTCATTTCTCTATTTTCTTATTTAATAGATTGAATCAATTATTTTAATAAAGACCGTTATACAATAGTATAGCGAAAGTATTTTTGCACTAACAACAGTTCTTTATTATCAACTGATTACATAAGCTTTTTTAACAACTAAAGCACTCACGACAATTTGTTTGCAGCTAATCGTTAACAGTACAGATACTAACTTCTTAAAGCTACAATACTTTCTTCTTAATTGCTATCGAAGCACTAAGTGTTAATTTATATGGATTACTACAATAATTTATATCATGCAAATGTATTTATTTTAACAGTATGTTACAACTAATTTATTTCACATTACGACTTTATTAATTAAGACTCGAAGAAAAACTAACATCATAATCAAAGTTTTAGTTAGAACGAATTCAAATCGCCGTGTACGGCAATTTATATACATAATCAATAATTCTAGACTATTCTAAAGCGTATTAGAATTATGCAAATAACATCTAGAAGATTCCTATTGTAAACTTAATAAAGTTCTTAAATGCAATCTCTTGTAAACTATCATCAAGTCAATTTGAAGGTACCACAGAGTGGCCGCCAATTGCTTTTTATGTATAGATTCCTCGTTTAAGTTCTGCTGTATTATTCTGGTTAAGGGTAAGTTAAGCGACACCTAGTTACAATAGTTTATGCAACTAGTATACAGTAGATTTTATATAAACGATTTCGTCATAATTACGCCCGATATTTGTGGTAATACTTAGTGACTAAAACGACCACGTTTGCTTCTTAGTTTATTATAAAAAAGTATGTAATCCACTTTATCCTAAATTAAAACTTACCAAGATTACACAGTATCAAGAGCCTTAAATTCGTATTTCATGCATTGAGTTAGTAGTGCCTCTGTATGATTTATATAATATTAACTCTTTTGTTTCAGGTGAGTTTTGGCATTCATCTTATAAATAAACAATCTCCTTTGGTAAGTAAATTAGGAGACTAACACCTGTAATAAAAGTTGTTTTCAAATTAATAAATTTTTAGAAATGTCGCTTAATACGTTAACAACATTACATAAAATCTAACCTAATCATCTAAACATGATCGCTTGAGAAAGTGTACAAAATGGTTTATTAAGTCGAGAGTAAAATTACAAGCTATGCACTCGAGCGTTAAAGGATAATATGAAATTGTATAATTCTAAAACTACATAAAACAAACTATTACGAATTTTAGTTACAAAGTATATAACCAACAGTAGTGTAATTCAATATATGCAAACGCTTTTGTGACCGCTACATGCTCCTGCTGCTTATACACTAAGAACTTTTTCTCTGTCATACTTGAGGGGCGCAAAACTGTCTGTCGCAGCAATATCTTTTGATAGTATTCTTTTATGGAAGACGGTTATTCCGCATAAATTTCTCCTGCTTCGGTATAATAAACTTTATCATGTTATACGTTACCGTCCTCTAAAGTATCTTATAATTCTTATTATACTTTTGTCAAATTACATAAATACTCGAAATCAAGGCCTCTCCCAAACACAGTTCCAACACTGGGGTAGCTAAATAACCTTTACAAATGTGTATATGTACCTAGTTTTTAAATAAATACAAACAAAAATTCAACCTTATCTTAAACTCTATTGATATAAAATAATTTCAAGTAAAAATACATAGTGTGCTTTCCCTAAAACTACCTAAATTCATTAACCTCAATTCTGGCCGGGTAATACTAAAAGAAAAATCCTGAAGATCTTAAATCTTAACCGGTCACAACAACGATAATTCCATGAACATGTGCGTTTAAAATACCTTGCCCGTGATGCGTAAGGTCAAAAATTTGTTGTATACCGTGTTTATTGTCCCTATGGAAACATCCATCTGTATTTTTATCCATGAAGCTGTGCTTTGTTCACTTTTATCTTTCTTCCCTATACTAATCTCCTACATCGCGGGTTACCGCTGTATTACTCGCAAAATGATTATATTTTGACCTGTTCTTCTTACCGAGTTCCTAATGATTAATTTCAATATTTTCTGTCGTTCCCAACGAGTCTAATTCCTCCCACTATAAAGTCATAATCCTTACGGTCAGCATTCAATAATACAATGTAAGATTTCATTCTACGCTTAATAGTAACGTTGTTATTCCGTTACTTTGTTTGTAATGCGCATTATATTGTAATATGGTAACATTTTAATGTTCTTGGTGGCCGAGACGGACGATATCTGTGTATTGTAAATTGTCTTGTACATGGGAAATACGTACGTAATGTTTTTGTCATATTGAGATCGGTTTGTATTTGCGATTAATCGTTACAACGTATTTAAATTAAATAACACTATACCTTATTATCTGAATTATTTTTATAGAAGCAAAATTGAAATATCATGATCAATTAAATACTCCCAAGGGAATAAAGTGATCCCGTAAGATCCTAAAAGGAATTTTTACTCTCCAAAAGGAAAAGTTCTAAGAAGCGGTACTCGTTCATACGATCAGAATAAGGGGCCAGGCAGAATTGGGAATGCAATCACTGCACCCATGCGTCGATTAAGAGAGGACCAGCCCGCAGACTCAATTGATAACAAATTCACTGTCGACGGCTTTATGTAAACCTAGCAAAAGATAGTGGTGATTCACAACTAGACGAAAGTCTCACACACCAACGGCCCAATGTCGTGAGGTAACAACCCTCTATCTATGCAGCGACTTAGAAAGTAAAAGAAAAAAATAGAAGATAGAGAAAAGATAAAAGAGGGAGATGGAATATTTGGAGCTTTATAGCAACCAGGTAGAAGGAAAAGGAGAAAGAGCTCACATTAAGCAAAAACGATAAAGAAATGGTTACTAACAAAGCACAACACGACCAGCCAAAGCGCAGTCAGCCGCCCTTAATGGGAACGTATCACTCTTATGTGATGCACTGTTATCTCGGAACTAAGACAGATCCAACGAAGGAAAAATAAAGTTGAAACGGAGATAGAAAGATATGAAAAAGTGGAGTTTTAAAATAAGCATCCTAGAGAAAGGGTAGAGAGTAGAGAATGTCCTTAGTAAAACAGATGGGTCTGAAGGACCACATGCACTGCTAGCGATAAGATAAGCCCTATACCAGCACGTTCATAATTAAAAATAGCTAGGCTCCAAATGAGACCTGTACAGATCATCTATGTATGTATGTATGTATGCATCGTTAATGCAGTAGTACTGGCTAATCTATTAACTTGACGTTTTTACTGCTGCAACGTATTTTGTTTTTATTTGGCTAAACGTTGGTAAGTAATTTGTTTAACCGAAGAAAATACCTTGAAGATATTTATGAAAATTTGTATACATAAATATGCAATGATAAAAGTGAATTTAAGTGTTAGCCTTAAGTGTTTCAGTCTAATATTCTCTGACTAATTTTGCTCAGTTGGTGCGGCGGCAAACAAGACTTTTGCGTACTCAGATATGTAACCTGAAGATTGGGCGCTACATATTTCCGTTTCCTGGTGTCGTAAGGATTGATACGGTTTAAAAACTAGGTGGCGCCTACAGACATTATTTATTATAAGTTTTCCGCACATGTGGGCTCTTGTACAAAGAGATTTTTTCTTTTTTATTTATCTTTTTAAAGCTGTGACGCCATTGCTACGTCTTAAAGTTTTATTTTCATATTAGGTTAAGGGATGCTGTTAATCTAAAAGGCAAATCTGTATTTCCTATCTTTATTTTTGTAGTATAAATTGGATTATTAGGCATAGAACTGCGTTCTTATGCACTATAGGTAAAAACCTAGAGTTTATTGTATGTACTCCGTCAAATCAGTCTTTTCACAGGCTTTGAAGAATGTGTGGTTATTGTCATAACCAATGTAAACGTTCGAAAGTTGACGAAACGATGACAGTTCATGTGAAAGCGTACCTTTTGGGAAAATCCATTTTGAACTACCTTAGCCTATCGACGTGTAGAGTTAGTGCACGTTGAAGTATGCAGCGAAGTTTACCTGTAAATTTCCTACTGTTTCCTTTTAACTATATTTGTCCTGCTTTAAATGTTGTAAATTAACAAACAACTTCACGGTCAATTTGTATAAAAAAACTAACTTTAGAATCTAACGAAGAACTTGCTATACATATAGGCACCAGAGCAGGTCTACCGGGAAGCAAAGAACCTACCTTAAAATACCTCTATAAACAAAGGTAAGCTGTTTTATGTAAATTAATTGTTTCCTTCATTGTATTAAAATTTGTCTGATGTTGCGCCATTTGTAGAACCACGCCTGATACTAAACACATTTATCTTTAACTGACGTTTGACTGTAATAAGCTTAATCCTTAAAATTTTAAAGGTGGATGCCAAGTAATGACATTTTGAGTACAATTCAAACTTTACTTCCACTTGCTCCAGACATACTCTTGAATACAGTTTTTTGTAATTAAACTAAGGCTAGTAGCTTAAACTGTAGCTGCAGAAAAGTTAAGTTAAGTTGTTCGCCAATTTGTGGCCAATCCAGAGGGTAATTTTGTTTATATGCCACACCCGATACCTATGACGTTGATAATTTCAAGTTCACTGAAGATATAGATCTATTGTCTTTTCCGACACAATCTACGGAAATACAGGAGATATCAGAAGAACGTGTGGGAGAAGAAGAAGATGGCATGCAGATTGAAGTGGGGTCTGAAGAAGATGACTTCATATTATTGAATTATAAAACGAATTAACTAAAAATTCATAATAATTTTCTATACAATTATAATTTTTGAAATAAAAACAAACGTGGGCTAGGTCTATTGGAGAGACCACGAACACAAATCGTGCCTTATAGTCTACCGTAAGGGTGGTGTGGAAAGAAGTACAGGTTCTATATAAAAATAACAAAGGTCATAATTCTGTCGATTGATTTATCTTCAAAACTGTTGTTTCTATGAAAATAAATCATGAGATCCTTTTTGTAGAAAACTTCCTAAGCTGCAAAACATAAATATCGGGTTTCAGAGAATTTTTCTGAAGCTTGGTCATAACCATGTCTATATTATTGGCTAGTAGGTATATCAACAATATCTTTTCAATATGTCGTCGCCGCTTGCTTCAATTACTCCATTCTGATAAAATAAACCACATTGTTAAGTTAGAGCTTCAATACTTTAAGCTTGTTTAATAAATTTATGGCGGTTCAACCAGTGCTTGTTTTATCTAACGATAAATTTATGGTATTTAAATAAAGCAATACTTGTTTGCAGTTTAGCAGGTAATAAATGTGTTGTAAGTAGAATTCTAAACGAGGTGTGAACTTGAAATAAATAAGTGCTAACCAAAAGTTACACAAGGATTTGTTATTAGCTACCACAACGTGTCCTATAAATTGCACCTGTACAATTGGAAGAATCTCACGCTATTTGCATACTCACGCATATGACCCGCATAAATACCATAATGGGTTGTTATTTTTATAATTGCAGGATACGTATAGAAACGGGTTACGAATTATTTATTGAGTGCAAATGGCAAGTTTGACATTGTATAATATCAATTTTATAATTTATGTTACAATGTGATAATTGCCCGTTAATTCTAATAGAAAGGAATGCAGTTTATGCATTCAATTTTTGTTCAATGTTCTAAAACCTCATACCAAAAACAAGAAAACGCGTTCAATTAACACCATTTATAAGGCAATGTCAAAGCTTTTATGTAGGATCTCGGTAACTTGGATCGTACAGAGACCAGAATATAAGTATTTTTTTAAATTGTTTGGTTTTGGTTTTGTTAACTTTTCTTATGCAATTTCCATTGCTGACAAAATGATATTAGTTTTTTCTACCACTTAAGTTTATTTAAAAAAAGTTTTTTTTTGGGCAAAATTAACTGAAAACAATTTTTTAACATTTAATTTTTAAATTTACAAAAATACACAACTTTAGATCAACGTTTTGCAGATGATATAGCCATTATAGCAGAGTCTAGAAAACAGTTAGGAGAGTTTCTAAATATTTTAGATGAGATCTACAGAGTAACTATAGTATGAGAATTAACTCAGTAAAGACAAAGATAATGACAAGTGAGTTACAGCCTAGTTCTAAACCAAAATTAAAAATAGGTAATACCGAGTTAGAGGAGGTAGATGAATTTTGCTATTTAGGTAGTATAATTACAAAGGATGGACGTAGCAGAAGGGATATAGTAGCTAGAATAGCTCAAGCTAGAAAAATGTTTTTAAAAAAGAAAAACTTACTAATAGCTAATAGTATTAGTTTAGATAATAGAAAAAGTTTCTTAAAGTCATACGTATGGAGCGTTCTACTATATGGTAGTGAGACTTGGACAATTAAAGAAGTAGATAAGAAAAGATAGAAGCTTTTGAAACTTGGTGTTATAGGAGAATGTTAAAGATTAGTTGGACAGATAGAGTAACAAATGAGGAAGTTTATAGAAGGATAGGTGAGGAACCCTGTATGTGGAAACAATTGAAGGTCAGGAGAGATAGAATGATAGGGCACCAGTTAAGACATGAGGGACTATTTAGTAAAGTCTTAGATTATAGACTACCAAATAAAAATAGAGTAGGAAGGCCTAGACAAAGCTATATTAGTCAAATTATTAGAGATTTAGGTTGTGAAGGGTATGCAGACCTTTTTAGACTAGCTCAGAATAGAAAAGAATTTAGAGCTGCGTCAAACCGAATTTAAGTAAGTTCGAAAACAAAACAAAACAAAAATAAAAATCAGGTAACTAAATGTCACCATGACATAACTCACAATTAGTTAGCGGTCTGGCATGTTGGTAGCGTTTCGTTGTTTAAGCCTTACCATAACATATAATTTAACACTTTTCCTTTTTGAAGCGGATAACCAGGTTATATTTCATTTCCTTATAAATGGTAATTATGTAACCAGGTTAGAGTTCTTTAACAAACATCAGGTTGCTAATATCTATGTAGAGCCAGATGGATAGGAAAAAGATAGAAAGATATAGGAAGACCTAGACCAAACTATATTAGTCAAATTATTAGAAATTTAGGTTGTGAAAGGTATGTAGAGCTTTTTAGATTAGCACAGAATAGAAAAGAAGTTAGAGCTGCGTCAAACCGACCTTAAGTAAGGTCGAAAACAAAATGATGATGAGATCAACTCAACAGGCAAGTGATTAATAGCATTATTGAAAGATTGCTAATTTTTATATCAACGATTTTTGTTTTCATGGAAACTACCTTTATTACTTTTTTTAGTGTGGGCTTAATGAATGTAATATTTTTTCAAGGTACAGTAGCAGTCCACCATCGTATTGATATCCCACCTTCCTTGATACTTTCTTTCCATTTCCTTAATGTCTTGCTAAAATTTATCACGGCTCGCTAATGATAACATCAAAATTTTTCAACATATCAGCTAAAATGAACTTGCAGATTGGGTTCAACTTGTTTTCAAGGGAGCTAATTGCAACGAGTTTATAAAATACTTGTGTTTTGTTTATCTTCTATTTCCGCTTTTGATTCGAAATTCTTATCACCAATAAGTTTTCCTATGTAAGGTCCAACAAATATTCTTGTTTTAAGTTTGCCTCAAATAAATCCGGACACCGTTTACAGAGTAATCTAAAATATACCCCACTTTTGGTTAATGCTTCGACAAATTGCTCCATTCGACCTATCTTAACATAAAGTGAAGACATCTTTTTCCTATCCACTAGGCTCTATTTTCCAACATTTCGGACTCCCATTTTAAGATCTATCCTACTGACCATTTTCTCTTAACAGTCTTATTTTCTATCATAACCCTTCCATTTATAGAGGAAACAAAGGAACTTTGTGTATCTATTCTGTTGACCGGGAAACATAGAAACCGACAAGCAAAACGCATTTATTGTCGTGTACGCAACTGTTTCCAGACTTTCGTTTAAGAGTCATATAAAAAGTCTCCAATCTCTCGGCCTGAGTTGTATCTACTACGTCCAAGGTCCCGGGTTCAAATCCCGACACGGTCCGCTTGAAAAATGTTAGGCGAGCGTTTTTCACAAAAATACACCCTCGTTCGGATGAGAGGTAAAATGGAGGTCCCGTGTGTGAGTGTTGTCACGCACGTTAAAGATCCCGACATAAACCACTTGAAAAATGTTAGGTCAGCATTTTCTTTACCTTGCTTGGAGCAGCAAGGGTTCGGCAAAATTCCAAATTTTTCAGGTAAAAAAACTCGCTTCCTGGCCAATGTAGTATCTTCGGGTGGAGTATTGGAAAATCACATTTAAGGTCTGAGTTGTATATTGAAATTTTTCAATACTTCTGAAATATTGAGTCAAAAACAAAGTCACCATCTTGAGAAAAACGGAATAAACTGATATTCCCTATTCAAATACCAAAAACATGGGGCACCACTTGCCATCATTTATTTATCATTATTAATCTAAAACCTGTGCTGAATCTTACTGAAAGCCAAGGATTTTCTTGAACCTCTAATTTCATACCAACATAAGCGAAATAAACTTGCTTTGACAAAATTAAAAATATTTTTTTTGTTCATTTATAACTCTGTCAACGAATGTAGTAGAAGCAATCTGGTAAATGTTGTAACGGGCATTTTTAATCGTTTAACATTTTACGCTTTTTCTCAATTCGTAAATACATTCCTGCAACTACTAGTTCTATACTTTATATTTATTAGTATAAAGTAAATACTTCAGAATAATTCAGAAGTGTATGCAATTTAACTCGTGGGTATTACTTTAAAAGTAGATAATTTGAAGATTGATTTTCATTAATAAATAAATTGTAAATTGGATTATTCGTAAATTGCTTTCCAGCTTATCGGAAATGATGGGCCGCTGTAATTAATTAGTAGATATGATGGCTGCATTCATTTATTGGATGTTCCTTATGTGGATATACAAGTTTAGATAATAGTCAATAAGAGGTTATGGTAAGAACTATTGAATATAAACAGATGGAGAGTTGTAGTTTGTGTTTTGTTCTGATATTACGTGAAAAATACTGTTTCCTTGTGGCTTTACTAATTGTGTTTTGAGTTGAGTTTCTTTTGGGGAAAAGCTGTGTATTTACTTATTCGGCATGTTCTTCACAATTAAAGAAATAGTTTTAAATTGTTTCAACGTAAGTAAATGTAGGTGAAGGACGCGAATAACCGGTAAAATGAACTTTTGACATGACCCAACCTAATTTTTGTATAATTGAACGGTAAATTTGTAAAATCCGAGCGATAGAATGCAAACAACATGTAACTAAATCAGTGGCGTATTCCGTGATCTATTCTTTACATCATTTTTTTTTCTTTACGTCACTTTCGCGTGATCTATTCTATAAATAATTTTTTTTGTGTGTCATGAATGTGTTTGTGCTTTTGCTTTTAAGAGAGAAGTGCCGTAAATAAAAATGGTACATTCGTTAGTTACTTTTGGTGCGCTACTTGGTTATGTGGTTGCGTTTGTCGTGTTTTTAAATGTTTTACCGTATTCAAACAATGCCTTTACCAACTGAGATTAGCTTCAGAAATTGAGAAAGTTCTTTCTGCTGAAGCAGATCCGCAATACGAAAATTTCTTGACGGATGTTTGGATCGGAATTATACTAACTTTAATTGTTCTTAGTTGCGTGTGTTGCATGTGTTCCTGTCTGTTGTACCACAAATTCCACCCCCGCGAATAGACTGTGAATCTTTGCCAAGCTACACCAGTGCATCCGGCTTACCAAGCTATCAGGAGGCTTTCGATCAGTTACAGAAAGTAAAAGAACAATCTGCAGTTGATAGTAGTGTCAAGTTTCAAGTTGATAATGGGATGGAACCATGGACACCCCACACTCCACCAACTCCAACTGCAAGGCTATTAGTAGCCGAACTAGTCCAATTCTATAGAAACTCTTACTGTGCTCCTGGTTGTGTAAGTTGAACTATTCCTACTTATTATTACTTTAAATATCTATCCGTGGTTTTGCCATATCTTCGTCGCCCTGATACCTTTTACAATAGACTTGCCTGCGATTAAAAAAAAAAAAGAAAGAAAAAAAAATCAATACTGCTGAATTACTCATATCAATTGTGTCTTATCTATTTATCTTTTGTTAATATTTTGTCTGATTTATGTTTAATTGGTGTGTGAGGAAACGTTTCTGCTACTCCCCAATATTACTTCACTTTGTACTAAATATTTTTGTATTGCTTTTACCGTTGTTATATTATATAGTTTATCTAAACAGTTTTTATTTACATTCTACAAAGTACTAAATAACTTAGACTTTGCATTGCTGCTATTCTTTTTCTTTATATCAGGTTTGCAGGACTAATCTTTTTTTATTGCAGGTTTGCTATTCTAATTTCTTTTATTGCAGGTACTGTTACTAACTCCTTACAGCCGCGTACATTATATGTTGGTCTGCTTTCTACAACCCCCACTCTCCGATTGAGCCCGGTCATTTCTTTGACTTTCTTTGTGTTACGTAGCATAAATTTGGCGCCCAACGTGGCTGCCACGAAAAAAAACGTAACAATGTGTGCACATTATTTCAACACTATGCTAGGAGACGATGTACGTGGAAGATACCAGGAGACATAGGGATATATCAAACAGATTACATTCTTGTTCGACAACGGTTTAGGAAACAAGGAAAAAGCTTTCAAAACTACACAGAAGCAGATATAGAAAGTAGCAGATGGGATGCAGGACGTCTGGAGCATCGGCGCCACAACCCGACGCCTTTTCCATCCTTCTCCTTCCTCCTCCAACAACCTCCCTACTCATCCTTAACCCTCCTCCGTCTTCACTCATCTTCAACCCTCATTCGCCTTTCTCCTCACTTATCCACAATCCTTCTCCGTCTTCCACCTCACTCATCCTCAACCATCCTTCACTTTCCTCCGCACACATCTTCAACCCATCTGGTCTCCTCCTAATTCATTCTCGACTGTCTTCCTCCTCACTCATTCTCAACCCTCTTCTGTCCTTCTTGTCAATCATTCTCAACCCTCTTTGTCTTCCTCATCACTCAACCTCAGTCCTACGTCCTTTTCTACCCTAATTATCAACCCCCTTCTGTCCTCTATCTGAACCTTCCTCCATCCCCTATTTTTCTCCACATCTTAACCTTCCTCCAGCTCGACTTTCCTCCGCCTTAATTATCCTCCTATCTTAATCGTCATCCACCTCAACCGTCTTCCATCTCAATTGTCCTCCACTTCAATCGTCCTCACCTCAATCATCATCCACATCAACCTTCCGTCTGCCTTAATCGTTTTCCACAATCATCCTTCTACCTCATTTATCTTCCTACCTCAATCATCCTCCTACCTCATTTATCCTGCTACCTCAATCATCCTCCACTTCAATCTTCCTCCTATCTTAATCGCCCCACCTAACTCGTCGTCCACCTCAATCATCCTCCACACCTCTTTAATCCTCAAATAGGTAATAAATAGACCTTGTTCTGCTTTTAACTACTCCTGTTTTAATTACCTTTCAAGGTTACTGTTTAAGCACACATAACTTTCACATTACACTATAACAACTATTATGTTTCAACTAACCCATTTCTCTCACGTCATCTTGGTACAACTTGTAGTCTATCCCTGTTAGTCTCAACCTTAGCTAAGATTACCATCTTAAACGAAAGAAAACAACAACAAAATCTAAAAAATGTATTAATAACATTTTGACGTAACAAACAACATAAACAAACTTCATCAAGAAATATTATAATTTTATTAAATATATACAAGTTTTGTACCAGCATTCACTGTGATAACCAGAAGCGGAATAATTGGTGAAGCTTTAAACATTCGAGTAAGCTATCGCCCCACACTGGCATCTTCTAAGTACTGGATGGCGTGTATTTAATCATTTTCAACACGGTCAAGTAATTTGCCTTGCTGCTATCATTAAACAAAATAGTTGCTCGCGTGAGCTTCACTTTCTAATAACATTTGAACCCGTTCTTCGTCTGTTGTATTTCCACTACGTTTTTTATAACGTCTACAAATTTTTCCCAAAATTCTGGAAAGCTTCTACACTTCAATTCTTGCATTTTATAACATATTAATTCTCGCATTTTTATAGCTTGAAGCACTCATATTCAAAATAATAACATTTCGGCCTTTCACATTTAAGTTAGGTCAGACGACTTCTCTCCCTTCTCGCATAAATGGGTTTATTGTGAAGCTACCTTCCACATCCCACTTTGATGTGGCATCAGAGGTTAGACGACATCAATCCAAGTTAGGTTAAGTTAGACGACATTTTTTAGGTTAGCATAGGTTAGCTCTAACCGCTCCCATTCTTCGAAAAATATTGGACTAACGTAATCTAATCTGAAGCGGTTGGAGCTTACCTAACCTAAATTAGAAAAATATCGTCTAACCTAAGTTAGATAGATGTCTCTAACCTAACCTAAGTTAAAGAGATGTCGTCTAACTTATAACCTCACATTCGTTATTGGGGATGGTTTTATTATAAGCTTAATTAGTCACATTCTCTTTAAGCTTTTAAAAACACTTAAGTAAAATCAAATCGTATTAAATTTTGAATTCAATTTTGTTTTGATTGTGCTTGCAGAAACCGTATCAAATATGGATTTAAACAAATTAAATAAGGCAATGTATGACAAATTGTTTAAAAATGTAAACATTCCTCAGATTAATTATAAAAATGACATTCTGAGGGTGGCTGCATTAAAAACATGATATGGCGAATGCGTGCAAGGGAAACAATTGATTGTAAATATATTTTATCGCAGAGGCATTTTAAATATCTGAAAGAAGACTGTATTAAAATATTAAATAGAAGGTTATGGTTTACCACAAAAACTATTTACTTAGTTATTATTGGTGCAGTTGGTACATATGTTAATACTGAATTTATTGAGGAATAAATATACAAATTTATAGAATGTACTTAACCGTAGAATAGTTATATTAGTCCAATTGTTATAAAGTGTAACTGTAGAATTTGTAAAGAAATAAATATGTCCAATAAATGTTCCTTATAACCGAAAGTTGTTTTGTAAAACTGTTTTTAATGTTGTTTCAGTGCCTAGTAGAAAAATTATAAAGAAAAGGAGAAGTGGCTTATATTTTAGATTTTAAAGGCTTCAAGTACAAGTATAAGTGGTTTTTTTGTGAAGGAAAAAGAGAAAATTTTGAATATGTCGTTAAGAAGTGAAAACTTCGATGAGGATTTCCAAAGACATTACGATTTTTGTAAACACCTACGCGGATTGCACCGCAACATCCCTGCGACTAACGAATTATTAGCTCTATGTTTAAGATAATTTTTGTAAAAAATTATACCTGTAAATGCCGTTCATTTACATTTCCAATGCTCCAACCGAAGGTACTACATTGGCCAGGAGGCGAGTTGTTTGTTGCCTGGAAATTTGGAATTTTGCCGAACTCTTGCCGTTCCAGGCAAGGTAGGGATTTTTAACGTGCGTGACAACACTCACACACGGGACCTCCATTTAACCTCTCATCCGAACGAGGGCGTAATTTTTGTGAAAAATGCTCACCTGCCATTTTTCAAGCAGTCGGCCGTGTCGGGATTTGAACCCAGGACCTTGGGATCCGTAGTCTTACGCTTACTACATTGATCCACGGCGACGCCTAACCTGTAAATGCCACCGTTTATATAAAAGGGTTGTTAAATCAATACATTATCAGCTGCTACCTTCCAGCTGACGACGTTGTAAATCTTAAACAGTTTGGTGTTCCACATTTGAAGCACTCACGAAGTTACAACCATTGTTTATTACATTTAAAGAATTCTTTAAATTGTGAAATAAGAAATGTACTTCTATAAAAAAATTGTATTTGTGAAATAAATTGTTACATTAATTTTATTTTTCTAATTAAGATGGGTTAATTAAAATATATACTGCGAGTGAATACTATACAAAAAATTTAAGTGTTACTTCTAAAGATGCGTAGCTAAATAATATTATAAAAATCACACGTTTAAACATGCAAGTTTTAAAATAAAATTACTGTACTTACTTAAGATTCAACATTAAAAAATTCACAATATTTTTATACACTTTTGAAAGATTTCGCCTTTTTCTTCACAAATAAATTTAAATGGATTTTTAACATAATTTTCTTTCGTATTTTTATACACATAGAAAAATTATACGAGTTTGTTAAAATTCAATATTAAATTTTTAGTATTGTAGGAAAATATTAAATTGAATACTAGTTAATTTAAACGTCATTTAGTAAACGAGTGTAATATTTCTTTTGTATTAAAATACATATAGAAAAAGTATAAGTAATTATTATAAAGTTCACCTAATTTAAACATGATTGTTAAAATAAAATCATTGAATATTAGGCATTGTTGGAAAAAACCTTCAAACTGAGTTCTAATTAGTTTAAACTCAATTTAGTAAACGAGTGTAACATAAATCCGGTTTGTGATAGGTATAGGTGTGTGGAGGACGACTGAGGAGGATCGAGGAAGATTGAGGATGGGGAAAGAGATGATTGAAGGAAGATTGAGGAGGAGGAAATAGAAGGATTGAGGACTAAGGAAGGAGGAGGTGTATGGTTGGATGAGGATCTACATAAACAGGTAAAGTCCACGATAACGCTATTATAAGCGTCGCTCTTCCTGTTAAGACTTGCTTATGACACCAGTTAACATAATAAAGAACTGCCTACTCGTGACCATTAGAATATAGGACAAGCGAATCATTTCCAGAGCATTCGTTGCCAAATAAATAATCGTCGAGTTAAACGAAGTTACCAGTTATATAGGATTTTGCTAGTATTGACGTTACAGGTGTAAGAGTGCCGCAACTGGGTTTCAACAAACTAGTACGTAGAACCACCTATGTTTTAGTAACTACATCAAATTTTTACAACCATAACGTGGAAGTTGGGTTTGATCTGTTCGGTGGTCTGCAGTCAGCCATACATTATTTGCAACAGTAAAATATGTCAAAATTGCGTAATAAAACTGGGTTACTTTGAATGGGGACTTTCTGTAAATTTTAATTAGAATTTAGAATCAGACAATTTGCCCAAAAAGTAGCAAACGTGAGATTGGATGATTTAGCTGGTAGGGTAGATGCTGGATCATGAATTCAAATTGAAGCTGTCCACCGAGACGTCTAACAAAATTGTGAAAAACGGAAATGTTATTATTTTGGAGGTGTACGAGTGCTTTAAGCATTTGTTGGGAGGTAATGTAGTAATTTTTACTTAATATAAAAATATTTTTAATTAACGCTGCCAAATAGGGTCTACATTCGAACAACCAGATTAATCTTATTTAAGGTTAAGCTTATGCGAGACAGAAATTTCATGAAATTTTTCATCAAGTGTTGCCTATATACTGGTTATTTGGCTTAAATTGTATTAAGTTCATACTCCTAATTGAATAATTAGAATTAAGGTACTTTTACAATTCTTTTTGCATTTAATTACATGAACTTTGATTATAACAGCAATCCGTTAACACTTTAATATTTATGCACTCAGTAATTTATTTATAGAAAGAGAATAACGTATCAATGCTAAAATTTATCTACCATTACTGTGACAACATAATTTTTTTGTTGTTCCTGTTTCTTTGGTTATAATTTAGGCACAAAAGTGAAATTATTTAAAAAATTAGAAGCCAAGTATCTGGTTTTAATTAAATGTTATATTTCATTCAGGGTCCATAAAAGTCTATTAGCTGTGTTTATGCATCCCGAGACATTTTTTAGAATATAAGTGTTTTGCTTCTCAACGCGACCTCTCGTGGGTGATGGTAGCTGCACCAAAGTGAAACTTAACATTCTGTTGTGTACATATGCTTTTTATAACAGCTGAAAAAGGATAGGGCGCAAGATGGCAAGAATATATAGGTAATTTATATGCAGGACAGGAACCAGAAGCACTAGAACAGGAATCAAACGAAAAGGATGACTTAGGATATCCTATACTTAGACATGAGTTTTAATTAGAACTAAATAGTCTGAGTAATAATCACGTACCAGGTATAGATAAGGTGTAAGCAGAAATTCTTAAAGCCGTTGGACAAACGGTAACAGAACGTTTCTTCCAACTTATAAGATATATGTAAGACACCGGCGAAGTACTCAACGATTTCAAACGTAACACTATAGTCACTATAGTGTGCAGATATATGCGAACATTTTCGAACAATGAGTGTGACAGCACACGTGTCGAAAGTATTAACATGGATTGTGCTAAGACGGATGGAAAAACGGGCTTAAGAAATACTATGAGAAGATCAATTTGGGTTAAGACGGAAACAAGGGAACACTTGAGTTCTAAGGGCGATTGGAGATAACGATAGAAAAAGGAGAAAGTGTGCATATAGGGTTTGTACATCTGGAAATACCATTTGACAATGTAAAATGATGGGAAAATATGTTCGAAATACTCAAAAAGATTGGAATGAGTAATAGGGATAGACGTAAAGTATATAGTACAACGAGCAAACAGCTGTAATAGAATTACAACAGGAACGTAGAGAAGTAAATATTAGGTAAAAAGTGAGACAGGGATGTGCTCTCCGTGAATTTTTAACTTGTACATCAAAAGACAATTTATACTGTCATATGTAGAAAAACATTTCGAATTATTATGCAGAGACAAACGATTAATATTCTTAGATTCCCAAATGATATAGTGGTACTAGCATTAAGCAAACAAGAGTTAAATGCAGCACTTAATGAAACAGTACCAACAGAGAGATTCGGTTTGAAAATTAACAAAGATAATACTATAGTACTAGTACCAAAAAGAGGGGTAAATAAGTTACAAACCAGAATACAAATAGGAAACGAGAACATATCGTAGAAGAGGTTAAGAATTTCTGCTACCTGGGATGCCAAATAACACAATATGGAAAAAGTGCAAAAGATACAAAACGAAAATTAGCATTAATAACAAAAAGCAACCTACTTCGTTCAAAGTCAACAAATATAGAAATAAGTGTTGAAAGCATCTGTATGGAGGACACCACTGTACGGCTTTGAAACGTGGACAGGAAAAAGTTAAAAGCATTTGAATTATGGCGGTACACACGAATGATGATGTTACCATGGACAGACAAAGTTAAGAACAAAGAGGTTCTATAAATGGTAGGGGAAGAAAGAAATATGTGGAAAACGGTAAAAAATAGAAGAAATTTGACGATTGAACATAGACTAAGGCACGAAGTTATAGTGCGGAATGTATTAAAAGCAGACAGAGGTAGCGATGGACACTAACCGAACCTCGAACCGGACTGGCAAATTTTTCGAACCGAACCGAACCTAGCTCAAGGTTCGGTCCGGTTCGGTTCAAAAGGTTCGATTTTTTAAATAAAAATTTAGCTTAAAAATTTAATTTTCACTAAAAACATGTCATTTCTCCCAAATACACATTTAAAAAATTTCTAGTCGCAAGCATATAAGAAATACAACGGTTTTCTAATGTACATGGTTTCGAGTTTTAAGCCAATAGGTAAAAAATGTAATAGGTATTAATTAGTGTTACATATCTAATAAATTTTGTCATCGAGGCACGTTTGTAGATCAAAAAATTCTAGATTAGTTCGATTTGTTTAATGCTCCTTATTTCACATTGTTGTTTGTTTATAACTAGTATTACATATTAAGGAAACTCGAATTGATTTTGAAAATTTGGTTTTAAAAACAAGTTTATTTTATTTAATGAACAGACGTCGTGTTGAAAACCATCTTAAACATATACAAGCCGACGTCACGGTCTAGAGACTATAGAAGTTTTCAGAATAAACGAAACAATTTAATTCTTAATTAAGTATGCATTACTAATCCATCATTTAGAATTTTTTACTTTTGTATGAAAACCAGCTCTCTATTAATATTAAAAAATGTGACTTGTAGCAAAAACTAATCTCCTTTTCTTTTGTATATAATCGCTCAACAAATGGTGTTACAAAATGCATGGTACCATACTATTTACTGTTTATTTAGTGTGGCCATTACCACCAACGTCTTTAGAAGAATGACCCCGAACTATCTCTCAAAACCAAGGGTTCAAGTTTATGACTCATAGCGGCATAAACTTTTCAATCAATGCCGACATAAAATAACACAGTATAATGCAAATAATAAGCAGACATAATGCCCGTGCCATAAATACTGTTATATTTTATTATGGAAAACGTAAACGCTGTTTGAGGTAGATTTACGATTCTTTCCGAGAACCATCTGATATTGTCTTTTAAAAGAAATAATAATAATAAAGATAAACTGACAACAGCTTTTTGTTTGTACTGTATAAGAAATCAGCAACACCTTATTGTTTTGATACTCTTTTTATACGAACTAAAACTACAATAAAAGTAATCGCGAAGATCGTGTGATATCGTTCTTTCACGGTAAAATGACATTAGTAAAAATCATTTATTATTAACACATTCTAAATTTTAGAGGTGACTTTCACTATTAACCTAATTGTAATTACGCTTTGTTAAAGATAGCAGGTATTGAAAAATCAAACCTGGACAAATAGTATAAATATGATTTATGCTACTAAAATCTAAATCAAATTAATGTTGGGTTTATTTGAAACTACTAAATATAAAAACTACAATAAACATTTAAATTGTTGTAGTTGAACGCACAAGTTGTTTAAAATACCAAAATGTCGAACCGGTTCGGTTCGGTTCGAGGTTCGGTTCGTTTTTTTCGAACCGAACCGTACCGAACCGAATCGGAATATATTTTTTCGAACCAAACTCGAACCGAACCGGACTAAAAAGTTTTCGAACCGAACCGAACCTAGAGCAAGGTTCGGTTCGGTTCGGTTCGAATCCATCACTAGACAGAGGGAAAAGAGAGGTAGGAGTTGACCTAGATTAGACTATCGTACACAGATAGCGAAAGATGTAAGCTGTAAAAATTTCAAGGAAATGTGTAGGTTAGCGAAGAATAAAAATTAACAGAGTTACGCGTTCAACCAGTTCCAGGAAGGAAAACCTATTGATAAAAAGCGTAATTGTGTATAAACCTGATGATTATCGTATGCAACTACAGGTGTTGGTTTTGCAATATTCTCAAAAAATGTTGATTATGCAAAAGGAGTCATTGGAAAACTAGTGATTTGGCAAGTGCCGAAGTGGTGGGGATCTTGAGGAAAAATTGTAAAAATATTTTTAAAAAATTATCACAAGGTCGTATTGTATTTAACGAAAAAATCAGCTGCTATGTTCGAAAACAACAAACATAAGACAAAAAAATTCTTGAAAGCATATGTTTGTAATGCAATAAACAACATCAAGTTTAAAGAAAGGTTTATTTAAATATAAATCAAGCTAGGCGACTACACATCATGAAAGCTTCTTACGTTCATCTATATCTCTAAACCACAAGTTACAGTAACCCCTTACTTACTCCCTCTACTACCCTTAGGTCTATCGACGCACGCACAAGGCCTGAAATATTTTACACAATGTTTGAAGCACAGCACTGTATGGCTGTGAAACGTTGACAATACAAGAAGCAGACAGGAAAAAGATAGAAGCCTTTGAAATATCGCGATACAGATGTATGATGAATGTATCATAGACAGCGAAGGTTAAGAACAAAGAGATTCTAAAATGATATTTGTGGAAAACAATAAAAAAAATAAGAGAGGTAGGATTCGTTCTAAGGCATGAAAGAACAGCGGAATATTAGAAGTAGAAAAGAGAGAGTGAGAAAGAGAGAGAGAGAGAAGGAGAGAGAGAGAGAGAGAGACCTAGATTAGATTATTGCACACAGATAGTGAAAGATGTAGGTTGTGGGAATTTCAGAGAAATGTGTAGGTTGTCTTAGAAAAGGTAAGAATGGAGGTACACGTCTAGTCAACTCCAGGACTGAAGACCTAATGATGATAACTTAAGATATTTTGATTTTAGTATTTTGTTTGTGTGCGTGACCATTTGACTTCCTAGATGTTGAAGATTCCTATGCACTATATAATTGATACATTAATTTACTTAAATTATAGATTATTCATTGGTTAAAATCCTTCAAATTTCCACAAAATATCTATCACGTTTAAAATAAGAAATCTACGTATAAAGTGGCCTAAGAATTAGTGCTTTAGATTTTTAACATAAACTTGTTAGGAAAATCTGGATCAAAGGAATTTGTGAATAATCACCCAATTATTTTATCAATCTTTATAATTAGAAATAATAACTGCTCTGGAATATTTTATGTTATCTTAAAATATGAGTTGTTTTATGTAATATAACGCTAATCACACACTAATTATTTTTATGCAAATACAGCAATTAAAACTAAAGCGAACATGTGTTCTTTGGTTGTTAATTATTATCCAGTAACAAGTACAAGTAGGAACACTATAATAAATATTAAATTTGACAGTTTGTAAATAATAAGCAAACCATCTATTACTTGCAAGTGCGTTAATGAATAAATATGTGTAATAATGAAGCTAATTAAAACAGTATAATGGCAAGTGAAGTATAGTATAAATATTCAGTAGTTATTAACATTTGTGATACCTGAATGTCGTGACTTCTCTTTACCAATAATTTTATGGTTGTAGCTTTTCCAATTTGTACATGTTAAGGGAATTTTCTTGTATATTTTTAATACTCTTAGAGGCAATTCAAAATTAGGTATCTCGGAGTATTAATCATTATCTGTTGCCAAATGTTGTGTAGTGAAAAATGGCTAGTGTGATCGTAGTGATGGCGTTCATTTCAACAGCAATCCAAGGTGGAGAAAAGTGAACTTGTAACAATAATACATAAACAGTTTTTGCAAGACCTACCTAATTATTACAAAACTGTGTGGAGTTGTAAGACGAAAACTGAAACTTACCTTCTTATGTCAAAAGCGACAAAATGTTTTTTTTTGCTAAGCGCTCTTGATATCTTTTTGTCTGCTTTACAGTGCAAACAAAACTAGTTTTCTCACTATAGCGACACTATTCGCCAAAATCAAATATATGTATCCTGGTTCCGGCAAAACCAGGATACAGGTTCAAGTCTTGCCCAAGACCTTATATTTTCCATCTTTCAATTACTAGCTCGATTTGAAATGTTCATTTGGGCTTTGCATAAAAGTCTAAGTTATTATTTCATCTTATTCACTATAATACGATAGTATTTATCAACTTACCTTGTGTAATTAACTACCTAAAATATTTATGTATTTAATACTTGGCTTATAGCCATAATTTTGAGCGTAGCTTCCTGTCTATAACTGACATAAGTCAAAAACTTGACAATGTCAGATATGATTGACAAAAATGCCGAACGTAATTGAAAGTTAGGTTGATGTATCGTCGTGTACACGATTTAAATTTGTAAATTTCTCAATTGTCGTCATCGGTCTCGGTGGCGTAATTGGTAAACGCATGGTTCCGGCAAAACCAGGATACGGTTCTAGTCTTGTCCAAGACCTTATATTTTCTATCTTTCAATTACTAGCTCGATTTGAAATGATCATTTGGGCTTTGCATAAAGGTCTAAGTTATTATTTTATCTTATTCACTATAATACGTTAGTATGTATCAACTTACCTTGTGTAATTAACTACCTATTATATATATATATATATATATATATATATATATATATAGCTGTGACAACGCCGCGTTGAGAGTGCTGTGATACAGATACGGCAATTTATAAAACTTGAAATTGTTCACTTACCTTCCTTTCTAACTTTGCCTGGCTCGCTCGACGAAATTGACGGAGTTTTCGAAATGAAATAGCAATATCATAAAGCATTTATACAGTATAAAGTACTTTCTCTCATACAAAACATCGCTTCTTTCAAACATAAAATAATTTCTAAGAAGTACTTATTATAAAAAACTGTTCCTTCTCTTATTTTAAATTTACAGAACTAAATTTCTTTTTTATGGATATTTTACCTGACTTTGTTTATTCCCACGCTTGTAGGGATGTTTGGTCAAAAAATCCTTGATAGATAATCTATTAAAAGGTCAAAGTATTTCGAACTCTAAACACAAACTTTCCCGGTAAAAATCATTTACAAAAAATATTATTAGGAATTTCTTAAACTATTTTAAACTAACTGACAAAATTCAAATATCAGTTACAAAAAAAATTATACTTGCAAGAATGTACAAAGCGTTTCTTTATTCAACTCGTATTTAAATACCTTCTGATTTTAAATTGACGTCCAAATCCGCTTACAAGATTATGCATAAAATCTCCATTTAAAAACAGCAGTTACGAATTTAAAATCATAAGTTCAAACGACAGTTACCAAAGTACATTTTTGGTTAAATCTTCTTTTCAATTATTTAATAGAATTTTTAAAATAGCGTTATATTGAAGAATTTTTCCTCTTTATTGTTATTTAATAATTTCCATTTTTTATGTAAGTTACCTTTGAAACATTACTTCTATATTTATTGTAGTTATTAAATTACAGTATGCTTACGGCATACTTCAAATATTATCTTCGCAAAGCAACAGCCCGCGACTTAAATCAAAATAACTTTTCGCGATCGAATTTAAGAATCGAATCAATGACCTTGTTTAATAAACGCTTTCTTATATATACTAATTTGTCTATTTCCAGAATCAGTAGAATTTCCACGATTCTATTCTAAATAATAAACACCTATATTACGCAATTTTATTGGAAATCCTCATTAGTGTTCAAATTTGTTGGGTTTTATTACCTCGTTATCTTGTACCACTTATTCGTGACGCGCGCTGCCTTGTCTTTGTTTAACGCCCAAGGTTGTTGTGTCACGTCGCTTCTATCTAACAGTGAATGCGAAAGGTAATAAATAATTTTTATCAGTTATTCCATGGATTTTACGGGGTTTTTTCGTGTTCCGTCGCTTCTTGAAATAAATGTTTCATTTATTAATTAGATTTTACGTAGTTCTAAATACAAATGACTCATTCTTTTATATTACTAATATTCTAGAAAATTCTTTATTTAAAATAAACGTCTGTAATCTAGGTGTTAATTAATTTAAACTTTAATTGCATTTTAGTGCAAAAGAGGTTGCATTTTATAGAAATACTTGCCTTTGCGGCAAAACCTGTTTCCATACACAAAATTATTATTAAAATTGGGGTTTTAAAAACACGTTGATTGTAGTCTTTTATACTAAATGCGTATAGCTAACACTCACTATTCTATGCTATTTACAACAAATGAAAAGCATTTTTTCAAAAATGTATTGATAATTAATAAGTGAAAAATATGAAAAATATAAAAGAATCTTGAAAAAACGGAAATTTCCGTAAATTCATGGTTACGCCCTGTATAATACAAGCGTGCTTTCATTCATTGATGTACAAGCAAAAAATGCAATTGTGCGTATATAAATAATCACCCTGTATGATATAAGTGTATTATAAATAGATAGCAAATAACGTAAGCTGTATATGTAAAAATAATTAATTTTAGATACCCTAAAAACGCATTCGATGCGATCACAAATCGATCATTTTAAGATAAATACAAAGCCATTTATTTTCATTAATTATCAATACATTTTTGATAAAAATGCCTTACTGTAAATAACATTTCGTGTTTTTGAATCCCTAATTCTAACCTTAATATGTGTATTAAAAACTCGTTTTGGCGTAAAAGCAAATATTTTTATAAAATGCAACCCCTTTTGCATTAAAAAACAATCAATGTTTAAATTAATTACCCTGTAGATTACAGAAATTTATTTTAAATAAAGAATTTTCTAGAATAGTAGGAATATAAAGAAATGACTAATCCACATTTAGAATTCTTATGAACCCGTTAATAAATAAACGTTTGTTCCAATAAGCGGTCCGGAACACTAAAAACCCAGAAAATGTAATATAAATTGATAAAAAATATTTATGATCTTGGCATTTACTGCAGGATAGAAGAAGACCACGATCATAAATCTTGGGTGTTAAACAAGGACAAGCAGCGCGCGTAACGAATAACTGGAACGAAATAACAAGGTAATAAGCTCAACAAATTTGAATGCTAATGAGAATTTCGAAGAAATTTACGTAAAATAGGCGTTTATTATTTAAAATGGAATCGCGCAACTTTCTACAACCTTCTGAAAACAGATAAATTAGAATATATAAGAAAGCGTTTATCAAATAAAAGGGGTCATTCAATTCATTCGATTCCATCGATTCGATTCATAAAGTCGATCACAAAATGCTATTTTGATGAAAGTCGCGAGCTGTTGCTTTGCAAAGATGATATTTTAAGTATGAATTAAGCATACTGTAATTTAATAATTACATTGTTGCAGTGTATATAGAAGCGATGTTTTAAATGCAAATTACATTAAAAATGAAATTTATTAATTACAATCAAAAGCAAAAATTCAAAATAACGCTGTTTTAAAATTTTTATTAAATAATCGAAAGGAGGGCTTACCAAAAATGTGCTTTGGTAACTGTTGTCTGAAATGAGGATTTTAAATATGAGAAATCTTGTAATCAGATTTGACGTCAATTTAAAATAAGAAAATTTTTAATTACGAAAAACGTTTTTGTGGATTCTGCAAGTATTACTTATAGATTTATTTTTAATTAATGTTGGGGTATTTTCATTTAGTTTAAGATAGTCCTGATAATTTTTTTGTAAGGGATTTTTACCAGGATAGTTTGTGATCCGGGTTCGAAACACTCTGACCATTTGATAGATTATCTGTCAAGGATTTTTTAGCCAATCAAACCTTACAAGCCCATAAACTAGATTAGAGGAAGACGGACAGCGCACATAAATCAACACTAACGAGGTAATAGAATGCGACGATTTCGACGATAATAAGAAATTCGGTTACGGTGTAGTATATTCCATACCGAACGCGTACATTCTAGGTGGACTGACGTAATCAAAATAAATTATATATAAACAGTAGCAATCGGTATTGGAAATGAATAAATAAATTCGCGGCGACTAAGCAAGATGTAAAGAATTTTAAAGCTGTTGTTTTGAGTATGCAATATGCATATTGTAATTAATAATTACAATGTAACAAGCAAATAAAAAAGTATAAATGTTAAACACTGATTATAAAGCCAAAATAACTTGCAAAGTTTACATATGAGTTTGAAACTTACTAGGTGTAATTATTGTAATATATAATGAAGCAAGAAACTTCTTCGATACAACGCTACTTTAAAATAATTAATTGAATGGAGATTTAAGGGAATGTATAATTTTGTAGACTGGGAATTGAGCGTCAATTTAAAAATAGAAGCAGAAGGTATTTAATGCTGTTAATTACGAATTGGATATTACTTTTAAAATATTGTTTGTAACTGATATTTGAGTATTTTTCATTTAAATTTAAAATAGAATAAATCTTAATTATATATAATATATTTTTTTGTAAGGATATTTACCAGAGTTAGTGGTCAGAGTTTGAAATACTAACCTAACGAAGGTAAGAGACATTTTGATAATTAAGTAAATAGTTAATTGTTAGAAACAATTTGATGTTTGAAAGAAACTATGCAGTAAATGTTCTACATGATTTTGTATGAAAGAAAATGTGTTCGACTGTATAGATACTTTATGGTATTGCTGTGTTTGATTTCATTTTGTAAACTCCAGTAGTTCCGTTGAGCTAGCCAGGTAAAGGTAGGTTAGAAAGGAAAGAAGTCAACAGTTTCAAATTTTACAATTTTCTGTATCTGTATCACAGCACTAATTTAGCAACGTCCGAGCCGGCCGTTATCTTAGCACTCTTTTAGCGACGCCTACTGCCGACCGCTGTCATAGGCGTATCACATCTATATATGAATATATATATATATATATATATATATATATATTGCTGTGATATCGTTGCAATAACCCCCGGTGCCCCCTTTTTGTAAAATAAAAAGTCAAAAATTTTCTTCTTGTCAACTTTAATTTTAACTTTAATACCTCGGCTGGCACAGTTTTAACCACGCACGGAGCTTGCGACAATACGACAACAAAGAATTTTTAAGTTTTTCCTTTTACCTCTACCTGCTATGCTTTTAAGCAAAACACAATTAACCACAATTACTATAATATTCTTAATATGTACAAAGCGTTTATAATGTCTTTGTAGAACCTCTTTTAAATAATTTAATTAATTTCTCTGATAATTATAATTCCCTTTAAATGAACAAAATCCAGCAAAAATTACCCTTATTATTATTACGTGAAGCCCTATGAACATTCATCAGTCTTCCTTAATCCTTTACGTAAATTATAACGTGTGCTAAAACGATTTTTGATGACCCTCACATAAAATTTTTACGAATGCAATATTTAAAAATATTCAGAAATAAAGTGTAACACAGTGTATAGAATGGCTAACCTGTTGACCCTTTTTGGCGTGTCTCGTTTCCCCAATTCAGACCAGTTTCTGATCCAACTATTGTCGTTTTAGCTTCAGTTTATTCATTTAAATGCTCCAGGTTGGATTCAGGTATACTTATTTAACCTCTCCGGGTTGTATCCAGAAATTGTTTAGATATCGTTTGCATATTCTTATATAATTTTTCCAGGTAGGTCCAAAGATTGTTTTGATATTCTTGTTTCACTTCTCCTGGTTGATCCAGAGATTGTGTGGACATCCGGATCGGATTCAGGAATTATTTAGAGTCCTTTTGTTAATATAAATCTTAAAAGCAATTTAAAGCAACTTTTTATTACTTACGTTTTTGAGGATTAAACAACGAATCTTATAACAATTATATATTACCACCACATTAAAATTTATTAATTATAAAATCACTTGTAATTCTTTTACGTCAATATCATATTTCAGGTAATGTAAAGCATGCTTTCATTTAATTTAAACTGATTTGTTTACAAAATCCTGTTGTATTTATAAAGAACGCCAATCTATTTACAATTGGTCGCTCAATCGCATAGTCCAATAATTACCGCCTTGTACCTTAATCTTCACATGCAGGCTTGGGTATTTCTACGAATTTTACATGTACAACGAAGTCGAGACGCTTGTCCCTGCACGTAGGATTTCAAGTTATTTGTATAGATTTGTTGGATTTTCGAATCTTCCATGGTCTTTCAAATCACCTAGGTCTTGTTTGTGTAGCAAATTTGATAAACTTTACTTTATCACCAACCTGTAATAATTTCCTATCTATCAAGGTGTTAAATTTAATTCCTTCTTGGTCACGTAGCTTTATATTTATTGATGCATGAAATTATATGCGTTTTTCTGTTTTACGCATTTACAAACCTGCTTGTTTAAATGGGATTCCTCGTATAATAATGATGCACTACTCACGCGTATTGTGTTGCAGCTTCTGTCCACTTCGTTTTATGACTTGTAAAGTTGTTTATTTATTGAATCTTTTGGAATACCCTTTCTTTCTTTGTGTCTAATTATAATTATAGTTTATATACAGGGCGCTGGCATTTGCCGTCTTGCCAAATCGTCGAATTTCGCATTTTGTTTGTAAAATGTCTGGCTTTCTGGATTCTCGTAATATTTACATAAAGCGCACTACCCTAGTGATCCTATATACCCCTAAATGACCCTATTATCATAGCAATATATATATATATATATATATATTGCTGCGGATGAATGATTGCCCAACGTTAGGTGTCGCTAAAAGTGCTGTGAATGAATAATTGCCCGACGTGGGGTTGTCGATAAAAGTGCTATGATGAATGTTTCACTGTTGGAACAAAAGAGGAACATCTCCTGTCACAGTCCAACTTTATAAAAGTTACTACATTTACTACAATTCTAAAACCTTATCGACTGTATAGCTCAAATATTTTTACATGGTACTCTCTGTTAATAACGTAATGGATCTATTAACAGCCTGCACATAAATAAAGCATCTTCAGAACATACACCAACACACTTAACTTCGAATTATTCTTGGATACAAAGCCTGATCACTGACGGCGACGCTATTACAAAACTAAAGGGTTACTAGAATGCTGGTATCATCTATATACCCTGCATACCAAGCCTTAGTACTACCATAGATGCTGTAGCAGTAATAAACAAATATATGGAACTATCCCAAAAGTATGTTATACAGTTTTTACTAAAACGGCTTTACTTGCCTACCGATAGCAAAGGGTGATTGACAGGTATCGCAATACAATAGGGTTGTTCTCGAACGGTTTGATGATGCATATGCTAGATATTTTCTCGATTTAAGTAGAATAAAAGATTATTTTATAGAGTATGAACCCCGTTGAGAGTGTTGAGTATTGGTTTAAATTCCGTCCTAATAAACTTTTGATGTACATAGATGTGTTAAATAAATAAACTACTAGTAGGATTAGTGCTACAATAGTGTGTTATTCATCGTATTTAAAGGAGTGGATTAGTGTCTACAAATAGTGCTTAAGCTGGTGTTAATATAACAAGACTCTGTAAATACTTGTGATTGTAAAGAATAATTACTAGACTTGTATTTATTGGAAATAAAAACCAAAGGACAACTAGAGAATTCGCTACAACACTTTTATAAAGAAGGTCTTTTAGAGTGATTCTCTATACATCAAATTTCTTCGCTTTCATTCGTCTAAGTATTGCTCATTGGGATTCTTTGCATGTATTCTTCGACTAATATTGTTATATGATAAAATAGCAGTTTTTGCTAACGTGAGTTGGTGTGCATCAGTTTCGCTAGATGTCGCAACCTATCACATAAAACCAAAACCGAAAACAAAATACTTTTATGGTGATATTTTTGGTGGCGCTGAGAAAATATAAATAGTCTAGATTTTTCGAAAATTTTTAGAAGTATTGTTTTGTCTTCCTATTAGAGTCGATTTATAATTCTAAATTCGTTTAAGACGCTTTTATGTAAATTCAGTCGTTTTTAATTAACATTGAATGAGCACATAATTTTTATATTACAGAAGCAAGTTAATAATTTTCTGTAAATCCAATGATAAAAAGAAAGCATGCTACTTTAATTTTTAGTCAGCGCTCTATGCTAAACCTATAAAATTGTGGTCAAGGTTTAGTTAAACCTAGAAAAGCTTGCAGTTTTTATGTTCTTTTGATATGGCTAGGGTGAACTCTTTACCAATTTCGGTTCTCAGGTATGTATATTTGGATGCTTCATGCTTCTGTAGGTTTTATGCAAATTTAATCATAATATTAGTTCGACCCACTTTATATGTATTCGAGATTTGGCGTAATGAGTACAAATAAAGCGGCAAAGTTGACTTCCTGGTTACATAGAAATCATTCTATTAAAGAACCTTTTATAGATGCTTCATTCAGATAGTAAAATCGAAAAATTATCACTACCGGGCAAGTAATTCAAAACAATTTAAAATATTAAATGTAAGAATCCACCTGCTCAATAATAAGGGGTTCTAGCCGAAAAGTGGGCCTTGCGTAAGGGATAATAATACGCTTACTAGATACGTGTCATTAACGTCGGTAATGGTATACAAAGTGACTACTTGACAATGGTACGTTTTGACTCTGACTTGATTACTTTTAAAATGGCCTTTTAATTTCAAATATTGATTATACGCTTCCTCGCTCCATAAAAACTTAAAATATTACTCTATAAAATTAGTGAAATGGTAAATAAAAGTGGATTTTTATGCATATGCGATAGTTATGACGCAATATAAATGTCGTCCTTTATTTATTACAGTATTCGATTTTATGTAAATTTGCTTAAAAGCATCTTACCACACGGAATAATTTTATAAGATAATGTATGCTCATATTTAGTGATAATTTGGATTTTAGGGTAGTAAACTGTTTTAAAATCCGAAAATATGAGTGAAAACCTATACAACTGTTGGAATGTTCTATTCACGATCGTCGTATCTAATAATAATTGCATTAGCGGATATTGAAGCATTGTATTTTGAATAGATGAATAAGGCCAGCGAATGTCACTGCTGTTAAAAACATTGAAACGTATGCTACGCACAAGTGCCCTAATTAATTAAAAGCAAAAAATTCACACTTGAAAATATATAGCAACTTTCATAAAAACCGCAACACACAGAAGTTGCTGATCGATTTTAATAAAATTTTCACACAATGCTTATTGTTATGAAACAAATAAATATTAAAATTTGAAAACTAAAGAACAGAAATAAAAAGAACTTTTTCAAATCAGTTGTTCCAACACAATTTGATATGAACTTGTTTAAACGACGAGGCATTTTGTCAATCAAGTAATCATTTTTTTTTGCGGTATATCATCCCAAGCTACCTAAATACGAAGCCGAACGCTGCAAGTTATTTGGTGGGTGTGATAATTCACTTAACTTGATACTGATAATATTCCGAACATGGTCGATGTGTGAAAAATCTGACGATACGAGAAAGTAATGGGGAAACAACAATGTTTACTTCTTGCAAACATCGTATTGTAACCCTTGCCATATGAGGGTGTGCGTTATCTTGTTGGAAAATGGGATTCTTCAACCCCCGAAGAAATGGAAGTGCAAAGACTCCAGCACATTGGCAATGTAACTGGTTACGAATAAGTTGTCATCGATGAAAACAAAGGGTGGATGATCTGCTACCATACCATATTGCACCTCAACTCACCACTTTTTGTGTAAAGCCTGCGTAGCGTTCCACAAAAAGTGTTGAATTATTGCGTTGTCCGTGCCTACGCTTGATTCTCCTACTACCCTTGTGCGCCCACAAACAAAATTGAGAGTCGTCACTAAACACAATTTGATGCCATTCTTGAAACCAATTTGCCTTTTCGTTGCTCAATTCTAGTCTGAGGGTACGGTGAAATGGAGTAAGAAGAAAACACAAAAGTGGACGGTACGAATGGAGTCCATAAAATTTTATACGGCGATAAACAGATGACATTGACATTCTGCGTCCTGCACCTTCCATCCAGTCTATTGTAATTGACCGAGTTGTTGAAAACCTGTTTCTTGTAGATAAAAGTCTTAAACGGCGTTCTTCACGATCTGTACTCACTCGGGGACGTCCAGATCCAGGTCGGCGTTGTTGAACTCCTCTATCGGACCATCTGGAATATCTTGTCACCGTTACAACATCACGATATATACGACCAACAATATCTCTAAACGAAAGTCCGACCTCTCTCATACCACAAATACGGCCACATTCAAAATCATTTAGTTTCCGATAAGTTGCACAGGTAGTGGACAAAGTAATCGAAAACTTGAATTATTACACATCAATGACTTGGTTACAATTAATTGATACTATGTGGCAACAAAAAAAATTAAATAAAAAAATTGTCTAGATTTTATTTAAATTTTAATCATTATTTTATTCCATCACGGATATCATATGGTATCATCAAAAAAACTACCTGCATGTTTTTGCAACCATGTGCTTATGCGTAATAAGAGAGAAACCACGCAATATCGATTAGAATCGTGGATCATATGGCTACGTATAATGCAAAAAAATCGTTCATCGGAGATATAGCTGTGCAGTTACGCGAATTTGAAGATTGCTATTATAATGGAGTCTGACATCAGCTGGGCGTAAGTAGCTTTGTCGATATATTTTTAATATTGTAAAAAAGTTTGACCATTATTTATAATCACTATAAACTACTATTATAGCCCCGCCGGTGCGGTACGCGAGCCACTACAGTCAGTTGGTAGCAATGTTAAATCATTGTAAAAATGACGCGCAAATAAAAGATTACGTCATATCAATATTCGAATTATTACAACACAATAAAAAAGTTATACTAATTTTAAGGAAACCCTGAGGGGTACTCACGTAAACATGTAGGGCGACTCCAGCGCTACTCCATGATGGCTACAACGGGGCTCCGTTGATTCTTTTTTGGGCGTGGGTAATCGTTGAGCCCGGTCGAATCCAAATTTAATTTGTCTTCTTTCTTATGTAGAGGTACAATAAAGGAACTGGTATGAGGAACAATAATTAGGTATAAGCAGGAAACCTACATAACCTGAAAAAAAACAAGATACGGCACAAAGATAACTACATTTGTTCGAGTCTCGATCACCAGTCCCACACGTCTGCCGGAAATCACCACCACCACCTTCTTCTTGGCACCTCGCGTCGGCGCAATCTCGCGCAAACGGACTGTCTAAAGCGACTGAAATACGCGCACGTCTTTTTAAATTTATTGGCGCGAAATCCTTACAAATTAAAACTTATAAAACTGTTTACGGCCGATTTCGGCATGTAACACTACATGCTTATATGTATATGTATAATATGTTACAATTACGCGGTATATTTACCCGCCATTTTTATATTTTCTACAGATCACGTTTTACCGGCGGATGTAATCGCTGTCTAAGTCAAATTTGCATGCACAGTTTAGGTAAAATCATATTACTCACGTGATGTGTATCTCGGAACTTAATCTCAGAATCCTGTAGTGGTTAATGGTTAATTACGCCATGTTGAACATCAAATTTTGCTATCCGTCCTAAACTTTTATTGCACTCGTAGGGGATTGCAGGGAATAAGTACCAGGTACAATAAAGGCATGGTACAGGAAACCTACATACCTGTTTCTAAAAAAAACACACACACCACTCAGATAGTTGTTGCCTGGTCCATGTATCGTAGCTTATTCCCGCTTATTCTGCGCAGACGCGACTGTCAGCGACCACGGAAGTTAGCGTTATTAATTTAAAAAATACGCGGCAATTAACTTACAAATTATATCTAAATCTTAAAATGATACATGGTCAGTTTGGCATGTAACAAATATAAAAAAGTAAAACTTTTTATTTGCGATGTTTGTGGTCCATTGTTTTCAAAGATACCATATAGCATCCTTAGACGCTTCTAATAGTCTTTTTAAGCCATTATATTTTTACCTTTTATGTTCCAGTTCAGGTTTTTCTTTATCCAAGGTCTTAGACATGGTGTATCAGGACGAACAGTTTACAAAACAAGTGGATGAAATATTTATTGAACCTACTAATGCGGATACAGACGAAGATTCTGGTGATGAAAACGGGGCGGGTGTCAAGGACAATGTTAGTGGATGTCACTGATGTGCAGGGGCAGAAATATGATTGATTATAACGAACGTATAACATTTACTGTGAACAATGTAATACCCCAAATGCAGATAAACACAACATCGTTCTTTAAAGACACTACATCGTTTAAATTGAGATCTAGGTCAGGAACGGCAAGGCAGACAACTATACGGGAAAATGAATGTGTCGAAATCGTCAAAACGCACTGCGTAAACTAGAGTGGGTTTAGGACAATTTAGAAACTTCTCAAAATTGTTTTCCAATAGTAGATTTTACACGATATCGTGTGTCGATATTTTTGAGTTTTTTTTTCGATAAAGAGACTATGGAATATTTTGTTGATAAAACTAGACGATACGTCCATTTTCAAAATCAACCTGATCCAAATTTTACTACAGCTCGAATACGATACTGTCTTGGAATTTTGATTCATAGTAGATACAGTTAACTTCCTTGTAAAAAAATCGTAGCAGGATATATAAGACGATGTTAAAAACAATTTATTTAGTAGTGCAATGGGAAAAAATTCAGAGGTTCATTTCTTTAGCAGATAACAAAAAACTAGATGTTACGGATAAAAGTATAGAAAATACGTTTCTTGATGGATAGAATAAAAACCAAGTGTTTATAAAATTTTATACTTGTTAAAGAATTGGCTTTCAACGAATCCATGATCAAGTAGTTTGGTCGCCAAAGATGTAAACGATAGATATGGTACAATTCGAGAAAATATAATAGCTAAAATTGCCCCACTAGACGACAAAAAATAATTTAAAAAAAACAAGAAGTACCATTGAACACATTATTTCCAAAATAATGGCATACTGTTTGTCAGATGGAAAGATAATGATGTTGTCACAATAACATCAACTAGTAATGGAGTAATGGAGTTTCTCGCGTAGGACCAGTAAAAACATTTTCACAAGCTGACAAACGAAATGTTATGGTTAATCGTCCAAACTTTGTAACTCGATACAACCAACAAAAATATGGACTGACCAGATCTAATGGATAGAAAAATTCCAAGCTGTAAAACTGGAATTAGAAGTAAAAGATGATATTGGTCAATGTTTATTTGACTATTAGATGCTGTTATAAATAACTCACAGATGTTATATAGGAAACACAATTAAAAATGCAGAAATTTAGAATTTCTCAGAAATTTGCACAAGTGTACCTTTCTCGGAATGGGGAAGCTGCAATAGGACCAGGGAGAAATTTCTAACATTATCTAGTTCTTACAGATTTCATGGGAAATATCGTTTTGCGATTGCTTGCATTAGAAGACGTGCTGGTAAATGCTGTAAATCATTTGGTAGAACCATGCTTTGCTAACTACCACGCTAAATAAAACCTTATTCTTTTAATAAAACCAATTTTTTAGTATGTAAAATAAAAAATTTTTTAAATCTATATTTAATTTTTTTTATCCTGTTACGGTCTACGTATAACGTTGAGTATCTTCTATATCCAGGTGTTAATTTTTACTTTTCTTAACTTTTGACATGTATGCTATGACATGCATGCATCTATGCATGTATGCTAGAAACAAAATGTATACTTAAACAGCGTTAGTAAGATTGTTGGAAGTTTTAATTTCAAGTTTCCATTTTGCAAAAATTTAAAAGTATATATTTGCTCTGATTTATTTTGATCTACTGTGAGTTGGTTTTTCATATACCTGATTTGTCCTGCGGTTTGTCTCTCGATATTATACTTGTAAAATTTTTGAATTATGCATTAGTTGGTCTAACTAACAAGTAAGATTTTATTAAAAATAGTAGTCAAAAATGTATTTTAACAAAACCGCTTTATTTGCAAATGCACTTGGCAGGTTGCTTATAGCCGACCGTTAATATTATTTGGTTTCACTTGGTGATGTCTACATGCCGCTTTGGTTTTCGCTATACTTCAATATAGTATGTGATTATATTGTAAGTGTAAGGTGTTTTAAATGGTCATTAACAATTATCCATTTCGGTCGGAAGTTCTTAGTATAATAATAGCGGTAGTGATTACCTAGACACGACAGTTGCCAATTTGTCTTCATTCATCCACGACAAACGTTAATTTCCTTCTACACCTTCATCATCATTAGGTCATCAGTTCTAGAACTGGTTGGACACGTACCCTCATTGTTTCCTAGTCTGAACCAACCTACACATATCTCTGAAATTTGCACAGTCTACATCTATCACTATCTGTGTGCGAAAGTCTGATCTCGGTCTACCTCTACCTTTATTTTCCTATCTCTGTTTGTAATATATCCCGTACTATTCCCCAGAAATGCCGTAGAACGTATCCTGTCCTTCTATTTCCCCTATTTTTTTCGTTTTCCACAGATATCGTTATTAATCTACTATTTATACAACCTATTTGTTATTAACTTTGTCTGTCCATGCTACCATTCTTATACATCTGAAGTACAACATTCCAGAAGACTTTCTATCTTTTTCTGTCTGCTTTTCCTACTGTCCCTATTTCATAGACGTACTGTGCTGTGCTCCATACTATGCTTTGAACAGTTTTCTTTGTGTATCTATGTTCTTTGTCTTTGAACATAGTTGTTGTTGTTTTTTGTTTGATGCAGTTCGGTGATCTTCTATTATTTTACAGTTATATACTTTATTTCCCCGATATTTAGTGGTATGTGAAGGGAGGTAAGCAGCCTTTGGCTGTCAAGTTCCCCTAGCACTTGAACCTTTGTTGAATTAATAGTTTATCCAATTTATTCTTTCGCATAATCAACATTAGTTGAAAATATTCCACAACCAACACCCGTAGTTGTTTATACTTATCAACAGATTTAAGAGCATTTATTTTTTTGTCATTTTTCAAAGTAAAACAGCCTTTAAATTACAGTAAAAATGTACCCAGTAAATAATAAACTAAATTAAAAAAACACACCTTTTATTACGCCAATACTTGCACATAACTATTACTTCACTTAAAAGTAGAATAATCAAAATTTATAGACTGCTACAAATAAGAATCTAGATTAAATAAATTTAGCACAAAAATGCAGAAGGTCAGATATTGTTTTTTTTTCTTTAAGTCAAACCTACTGAAGAACTTCCTTATGTCTTCCTCACTTATCACCATTTTAATTTCAGCAAATTTTTTTATATATTCTACTAGATTTGTCTTTAAATCACTGCAGCTAGCTATTGCTTTTATAAATGGAACGCGATCTAAAGAATTCAATTACTGCGGACCTCCTTCATTTTGCTTTGACGCAAACTTCATATACATGTACAGTATTTAGGGAATCAGGACATGTACAAAGTCGTTGACTCCATTCCAAATCAGTCCAAAACTTAAATGATAGCTGATTAAACATGATTTGGGGTTTTCGGCAAACCTGCTTTTAGCGTGTGTTCAAACTTGTGCCCTATCAGATTCATTTTTATTAATCGCAGCAGATTCCACAGTAATTTGATCTGATACAGATTTTTCAACAAAGTTTTTAACTACAACCTCAAAGCTTTCCATAATCATAAATACTGTAACATTAATTAAAAAGTATATGAAACATTCTGGTAAGGACAGGTATTCGATTTTTACTAAAGCGGCCTCATATCTGTCTAGCGATAAGAATGTATAATTAACAGGCATCGTAATACAATCATATCTATCTTGCAACAAGAATGGAAGATTAACAGGCATCGTAATACAATAAGGTGTTTCTCGAATGATTTAATGAATAAAGCATTATTTATTGTTTATAGTGTGAACCTTGCTGCGGCAGAGCGTTCGATGAACATAACCTAATATAAATTTAAATTCGCTTACGTAATACATATGTGTGAGATAGTAAATTTCCAGTGGGATTAGTGCTACAATAGTGTTTAATTCGTTGTATTTGGAAGATTGAATTAGTGCCTATAAATAGTAAGCAAGCTAGTGCTAATGTAAATAAAATTCTGTAAATACCTGTAACTGAAGAATAATCATTAGACTTGTATTTCTTGAAAATAAAGGCAAAGAGGACAATTAGAGAATTCGTTACACTGCTGTCAAGAGTGTGGGATAGTAATGTAAAAAAGCATTTGACCGATTTTCTTTTGCATGCCTATCACTCGTAATCAACAGCAAATTTTTTTCGCTTTTGAGGAACTTCAAGTCCGGCATAGAAGAACATTTCTTAAAGCTACAGGAAAATTCTACAGAAACACGCAGAGAAACAGGACCAAAACTGCGATCCTGGCAGCAAAATTAGATGAAAATGCAGAAAACTCAATTAGACAGTGGCAAAACTAGAAGAAAGTAAAACGAGTTTTACAGAAAAAATTACAAGAAATTTCCGCAAAGCTTACGGAAAAACTAGATCAGAACGTAAAAGCGGTTGAGCAAAAATCAATGAAAAATTACAGCCAATCAGGCGCGACGCTTTTTGAGAACACACAAAAATTTAGAGAGGAGTTCTCTGCTCGATTGTTAGAGAATTCACATGAAATGAAACAGAAATAATCAGAATGGAAGGAAAACCGTCAGAAAATTCGCGAGAAAGCACGAAAAACTATAAGAGAATTTGCGAAAGATGGAATTCAATTTTTTACAACTCCGGTAATACACAGCATACCTCAGAATTTAAGAATGTTGTGGAAAACGAACCGTCGTTATCGAAGTTAACAATAAAGCCACCTGCCTTTGATTGAAAATCGTCTTGGGCGACGTATTTCAAATATTTTAAGGTTGTGCGCGACAGCTAGCGAGTGGAGTAATTGTGATTAGTCAACTGCGTTGATAGTCGTACCACGGGGCGAAGCTTTGAGTATCTTACAAACTTCACAGGACCAAGATCAAAGATAGAATATACAACAAGCTTACTCAAAATTGTAGGAGTATGAAACCAACCATACTCTTAACTAGCTGATCAATCACCACGCAGCTTGCAAACAAAAACCATGCACGCTTAAAACACACTTCAACCAATAATGGATTCGTTCAACACCCCTTTTGAAAGCACAATACAAGCAAAACCTCCGTATAAAAGATGCTCCAAAAGCTAGAGTAAAGTACATCTTTTTGTTCTCTCTTTAATAAAGCCACCAAACTTCTTAGATGTAACTTAAAAATAGTGCAAGTCGATAAGCATCAAGTTCCTAGTGCATTAAGGGGTTTCTTTTAGATTATCTCGTTGGGATCACCAAATCTAATGGGATAAATAAAGTGAACATTCATGACACTGCAGACAGGACCTCGCTATAACTTGAACCATCGACCAGCGTCAGTGGAAATGGAAATCCGACTGCAATCACTGCCACGAGGTACCACAATGCATTGAGCGTAACCTGGACTAGGTATGGTTATTTATAGCCATGTACATCTTCTCCTACACGGCACCATACCCAGGTCTTTGTCATAAAGACTCAACATTCAGTTCTTCAATATACAAACACGTTCCGCCACTTTACATACCAAAGTAATTTCAGTTCTACGCACACAAAAACATTTGTTTGTGCGTCTCATGCACGAGGTTTGTTCAATTGAAACACATATTTAGTCAGGTTAGCCTTGGAAATAATTGTAATCACTCAACTGATGTTTTGCAACGTTAGTGGTGTTTGTAAACTTCCCACTGGTCAGTTTCTCTCGTATATATTTGACAGGAAACACGCAAATTCTCCGCCACCGAAGGAGTCTAAAGTTCAACCTTCCGCTGGTAAGGTCATGTTTCCCGACACGGTCCGCTTGAAAAATGTTAAGCGAGCATTTTTCACAAAAATACACCCTCGTTCGGATGAGAGGTAAAATGGAGGTTCCGTGTGTGAGTGTTGTCACGCACGTTAAAGATCCCTACCTTGCTTGGAACAGCAAGGGTTCGGCAAAATTCAAAATTTTCCAGGTAAAAAAAACTCGCTTTCTGGCCAATGTAGTACCTTCGGGTGGAGCATTGGAAAATCACATGGAAGGTAAGGTCATGTTGACATTTTTTTTCGACCATGAAGGACCCTTGTTGAGAGAATTTATAGAATCTCTGGTGCATATCAACGCAAACCTGTATAATGAAACTTTGAACAAGCTCCATCAGGCAATAGGACAAAAACGTCCAGGGAAGCTTTCACGTGGTGTCATTCTGCTTCACGACAATGCGTGACTTCATGCTGCTAACGTAGTGAAATAAAATCTACAGCGAAAGAAATGAAGGATATTAGAGCATCCACCCTATAGTCCCGATTTATCGTCTTTGCAATTTTCACATCTTTGGGCCACTGAAAAAAGCGTTAAAAGGTAACCGTTTTCAGTCGGACGAAGAAGTACAAAACGCCGTGAAAGAATTCTTCGAGCAGCAGCCACAAGATTTCGTTAGGCAGGGTGTACATAGGTTGACGAAACAATGGGATACATGCCTTAATCGTAGTGGTAATTATTTGAAATTTAGTTGTCAATAAATTTTTCTTGAACCAAAGATGGGTTTCAATTGAACAAACCTCGAATAAGAAGTTCTGTTAATATTTAACTTGTAAATAAACGTTAGTTCTGTTACTACGAAGCATTAACAAGGTGATCCCAAACAGTAGGAACACCACGAAATAAACAAAATACCATCTTTTAATTGGCACGGCTCTACATAATTCTTAAAGGCATTTAATTAATTTATACTGTAAATTAATATCGGTATATTTACTTTAATGCTATGGTCCAGCATTAAAATATTTATTACCAAAAAATCTTTAAAACAATGAGCAATTGGATAGACGTCCTATCATTTAGAAACATCAGCTTATCGTTCCTGGCCACTTTTGCTATTTGCGATATTTTGTATTTCATTTATCTCATATTTTGAAGGGAAGATTGTTATTAATCGGGATTGCTTTGAAGCTTCAAGTGTAAACTAAAACGTTGTCTATGGTCATTAACATATAGAATAATAAGTAACTTGTTGGGAAATATTCGTATACAATTAAGATACACAGCAGCATTGCATAAATATTAATTAATAGCAAATATTTTTCAATACATCTGAATAAACGATAATCGAAATCAGGCGATAATCTGAGCCTACACAAATATTATTAGCCGGGGAAGGCTTTTTTACATAATTGAAAACAGCTTTTTCTGGAAAATTCCGTAAAATGTTCTGTTGTAAAACGATTGGCGCCATAACTGTACACGTTCTTAAGATTACTTCTTCCAAAGTCTGGGAGTTAAATCTACCCTTTATAAACCATTGTGCACTGAGGTATGTTTGAGCTTAAGTAGGAACATTTGTAAAGATTTTGTATCCGTAAGAAGGTCAGGTAGGCATTTCTTTATCGTTGAATTCTATTTAATAGTATTGATAAAAAACAATGCAAGCTCTTTTAACATCTCCAAAGAGGCTTAAGAATGTCTTTTAGAAATAGGAGACAATATCTTAATCCCTTGTTTATTTGATTTCAAGAACTATAACGAACGAAAGACTTTTGTAGTGTAATTCGGTAGCCAGAAACCATTAGTCTTATAGATGTTAATAATTTCTCTAAAATATGAGCAATTCTATTCATAGATAGGTTTTACTGTATTAAATATTTAAAATGTAAAATTCCCCGAGCAAAAAGTCCTTTAAGAAATTGTTTCTATTAGGGTTGGTAAGAAGGCGGAAACGTTTTTCACTATCTTTTCAATTAGGATTCCAATTTACTGCTGTGAAATACATAAACTGGATTATCTAGATGTCTGTCAAAAGCTTAGAAGTCTAGCAAGGTTTGCACATTTGTGTTGTAGACGGTGCCATCCCTACAACAATATGTAATCTTCAGTGGCTCTAAACCCTATTACGGTGTAAAATAAGAATAGATTTTATGGTGAACAGGTAAGATTTTGTCTGGCTACTATAACGGAAGTGAAACCTTTAACCATATTTTACCACAACTGAGTCATAATTTATTAGGAATGTAAAACTTTTATTCCTAAACGTATGCTCATATTTAAAATTTATATATTAAGGATTTTGCATGGTGTTAATGTCTTCTTTACTATTAATAGAGGCTATTAAAATATTAATTATATGTTTAAAACTTGATTCTTCATTGGAAAATAAATTCATGCTCTATCTTATGGCATATTAAGATTTATTTGTATATAAATTTTGAATAATTTTTGTTAACAAATTATTTATGGTATTACTTAATAGGTCTATTGACAGGATATCATCATTTTAAAAACACAAAAAAGACACAACTCAACATTTAAAACTGTATAGGCACTTCTATCATGATATCGTCTTTCAGCAAGAAAAGTGGAATAACTAAAAACTATCAATTCTCAGAAGATACAAGGAACGAATACCAATTATTTATGAAAAGAATACCTCCATAGGTATGAAATATGAAGTATAATTTTGTATCTTCGTAATTGAATATTGATAACATTTATCAATGATCTTGTTGATGTTGTTTTTAAAAAATTTTGAATTAAAATAAAAAGGTGTCTAACTTTTTAATAGGTACACTCTGCAGAAGCAAATATGAAACCCGGAGGGATGTAGTTTGATGGCTCTGCTAGTTTTAGAATACGGCCAGAATAAAAAGTAAAATATAATGATAAAAAGTTAGTGGTTATGAACAAAACATTGTAATTAATTGTGTATTACGAGCAGAAAATACATTAGTACCAATACAAATCTTGACGTATTTATGCACCGTTTCCATTATTAATTTATCGCGCCATTGAAAAAGAGGAATGTTGACTTTTGTCACTTAATGTACATTCAATCCGATCGATGTTTTGATTTTCTACATATATTGATAAGACGTTTAAGTTCACATATTTTCCAGGTCTAATATTTGCTTCTGTGAACTGTAAGTAGTAAAATTACATCCATAAATGTCTATTATTCAGGTCTATTAAGCTGTCTGAGCCAAATCATCAGAACACATCAATATATATATATATATATATATATATATATATATATATATATATATATAATTTAAAATTGATTTGTGGGTTTGAGGTCTCTGGATTAAGTTGAAAACTCTTTTTTATGGCCTAAATTTTCGAATTTATTTAAATTCTTGATCACAGGCTATCTAAAAATTTTTTAAACGCTAGATTATAAATGTGGTACATAGATTAAAAACTTACAAACTTGAGATTAATTGAAAACTAGCATAACAAACATTATAAAAATCTTGGAAAAACTTGTAAAACTAACAAAATTAAACGTTTTTAAATATAAATTGTAAACATTAAACTTGTATATACATCAATTTGATGTAATAAATTTTGATGTAAAAAAAATTTTTTGTTTCATGGGATATAAGATAACTAATTTGTTTGATGATAGAGTATCGAGTGCATAAGTATGTGTGAGTGTTCATGTATATTATATGATGTGAGTGTACAGTGTGTGTGTGTGTGTGTGTGTGTGTGTGTTTAGTTTAATTTTTGTCATTAATTTTGTTCAAAATTTAATAAATATGTGTATATGGAACTTAAGTTACTAATATCAGTTTTCTTGTTTATTGTATTTTTAGTTTTATAAATATGATACATTTCCAAAAAAATTCTTTTTGATTTGTTGTTCTCTATTTCTAAAATGTCTGGATTTTCAAAATCCATACTGTGATTTTTATCTATTACGTGTGTGGTTAATGCACATGCTTTTGGTTTGTTAGTTATGTCACTCTTATGTTGAGTTATCCTTTGTTTTAATAGTTGAGAGGTCTGCCCAACATACGAGTGAACGCAATTCAAACAATTAATTTTATATATTAAATTTCTCTGGTTCATTTTAGATATTTTATCTTTGGTTTTAGTAAAAATATTTTGTAATGTTAGTACGTTTCGTTTAGCAAACTTTATTTTTTCATTTTTAAAAACTTTTATTAATTTTGGTGTTAAATGTTGAATATATGATATTGTTTTGTAAGTGAATAATTGATTGGTACTGTTTTGATTACTGTCATCTAATTTGTTTGTGTTAGGATTAAATTGTTCGGTTAGTAATTTTTTTATTAAATGGAGTGGATAACTAATAGTTCTTAATATATTAGTAAGGATTTTTATGTTTTTTGGGTACAAAGATGGATGAGAAATTCTTTTTATTCTTTCTTTTAACCCTAATATTATATTTATTTTTGTTGATAGTGGATGGTAGGAATTTTATATATATATTATGCTGTGATAAGGGGTTGCTTAAAGGTGTACTTTATAGTAAAGGTCGTTTAGAAATGAGAAATTACTATAGACAGCAGAGAACAGCATTTATTTAGTAAAGAATTGAGAAATGGAGATAGTTTGTAAATAGTAAGCAGTCAACACCATATATAGAAAGTATAAGTAGTTTTAAGCGACGCAAATACACACAGGAAGACATATAGTTAGCGTAGAAACAAGGAACACATGCATTAGGTGGTAAATAGTAAATATTCAATACCCTGTAGATAAGGTTTTAGTTAATTTAGGTAAGGCAGATAATAATATTTTTCAGTGGAAGCACGCGTATTTATAAGTAAACATAACAAAGTGCAATTAGACACGCATTCAAAAGAGTTCCAAACAATTAGGTTAATACGGAGATAGAAATAGAGCTTCGAGAAGCATAATGTGAATGCGTACAAGTAGTTAATAACTGTGATAAAGAGAGGTGATTAAAAATTGCGTAAATAACATGCATATATGAAAATTAAAAGTCGAATTGCATCAGCTGTTTATGGAAAAGCAATTAGATTCATCAAAACACCGCATGTTTGATAACGAAGACACTTGCCACCAGGTCACAATTATGGGAAAGCATGGAAAATTACATCAGAAACTACTTTAAATGCAAAGATTTGATTCGTTAAAATGAGCGACGAGTTTGTAGACCATACCCACTGACGGAGTAGGAGAGCAATGATATATTAACAGGTACAGTGATTACGAAGTCAGTTTTCAACTCAACAAAGGCCGAAGTGCGCCAGTCTGAGACAAAGTGAGATACGTAGTAATTTAAAGTGAAAAGTTATATAAGTGCTAAAATGAAAATTACGATTGCCGATTAAACGTAAGTAGATTTTGGTGAATTTATTTTAAACTAAAACATAATAATAATAGGGCTTCGGAGCCGGGGAGAAAAAATACAATTCTGAAGCTGGGGGAAAATAATACAATTTCTAAGTCAAGGGACAATAAATGATGATAACCAATTCTAAGTTTAGGGAAATTGATAAGAAGTAATTCTAAGTCTGAAATGAGACGACAATAAATTGGAGTGCATAAGTATAAGTTAATAATGGTAGTCCAGAGGATGATGGCAATAATTTAAATGCAATGGTTAAGCGTGTGGATAGACAATATTTCGAATGGGCATGTAATAATCCTGAATTGGGGGAAGATAATTTTTATTCAAATGGATGGCTTAATGCATGGGAAATATTAGCTGATTCTGGATGCGTCAATGCGAAGAAAATAGACCAGGTTAGATTTTTAGTTATAAGACATTATTTTTCTAATTTTTTTATTTGAATATTGAATTTGCTTAATATAAAATGAATGTGAAAAAGTCAACAAAAGGAGGACTTGAATACGTGTAAAGTGCGTAATGTGATAAGAGGTTTCGAACGTTCCACATTTCTTTTTTTATATAAAAATAATAGGTTTTTTTTTTGGTGACTTTGGGTTTGAGTAAAAAGTATATGATTTTTGATAAATGAGATTTACCACATTAATTAATTGAAAAGTGTATTTAAAATAATTTACAAAATTGATACTGGAGCAGAGGCATCACTTGTTGCGGAAGAATTTGTTAAACGAGAGAAATTGGGGGATAAAGCGATACCTATAGCGAGGTGTAATTTGGTGGCACCAAATAATAAGAGATTTAGTGTGATAAATGAAATGGTAACTCTGAGATGTGAAATGGGAGATAAAATATGGGAAAATGATTTTATGGTAGTACCTGGACTGAAGATAGATGTTATATTTGGGATGAATATGATAGATAAGTTGGGGTTGAAGATAAATGCGGAATGCAAAAAGATTGAGTGTAATGGGAAATATATTAAATGGTATGAAGAAGGGAATATTGAAATAGAAGACGACTGCGTGAATATTAATCAGTTTAGTGATGAAATAGATAATGGGGGTAATGAAAATGAAGATATTAAGTGTCCAGATGATTTAATAAATAGGATGAATATAGTATTGAATAAGCATTCAGAATTGATTGGGTCGAAGTCGAGAATTGCCACGGGTTATGTGCAGAAGTTGGAAGCAATAAGTACAGAGCTGTTTAACACTAAAATATATCCTATTCCTGTAGTATATAGGGATAGAGTGAAGAAAGAAATTGAAGAAATGTTACGTGAAGGTATTACAGAGAGCTCCAGTACGAATTTTGTGAATTCATTAATAGTCGTCGTAAAGAAAAGTGATAATAGTATTAAGTTGTGTATAAATACAACTGAAATTAATAAGCGAACGAAGCCGCAATACAATTGTCCACCAAAAATAAATAGAATATTAGGGAAAATAGGTAATAGGAAGATTTATAGCAGATTATGTTTAAAAAGTTCATTTTTTTAATTCCATTAGCGCGAGAATCAAGGAAGTATACGGGTTTTTCGGTAGAAGGAAAATTATACCAATTTAGGGTGGTCCCGGTTGGTTTGTCCTCGAGTACGGATGCATTAGAGAATGTGAGGAAGAATATTTTGGGACCGTACGAGGAATTTTGTATCCACTATATGGATGAAGTATTGATATTTAGTGACAGTGTAGAGGAACACTACGTACATTTAGATAGGATATTGTTAGAGCTGAATATAGCTGGTTTGATTTTGAATTTAGGAAAGTGTGAATTTTTTCAAAGTAGGGTTAGATTTTTAGGTTATAGGATAGATAATAAGAATAGAATTAGGAAATCCGAATTAAAAGAACCCAGATTTAAAAGGATGACTAGGAAACATGAATTGAAAGGACCCAGATTCAAGAGTGCTAAGAGGGAAGTTAGAAATAAATGTAATTTAATTAACCCATGCAAAGGAAATGTAAAATAAATTTATGAATAGATATACATAGAAAAATAGAATAGGATTTGAATATAAGAATAGGTATAGGTATGAATAGTGTAGTATAGTAGGACATAGGTATGCGATTAGATGAATGTAAATGTGTGATTAATAAAGGAAAAGTTAGCTTTTAAAAATGGAAATAAAAATATAACAATTTTATACCAATGTGAGTTTAAGTTCACGTTGGGTGCCAAAAAGGACATTGTTATAAAATTTTATATTTTAATTTGGGGAAATTATGCTGTGATAAGGGGTTGTTTAAGGGTGTACTTTATAGTAAAGGTCGTTTAGAAATGAGAAATTACTATAGGCAGCAGAAAACTGCATTTATTTAGTAAAGAATTGGGAAATGGAGATAGTTTGTAAATAGTAAGCAGTCAACACCCTGTATCTAAAGTATAAGTAGTTTTAAGCGACGCAAATACACACAGGAAGACGCATAGTTAGCGTAGAAACCAGGAACACATTCATTAGGTAAATAGTAAATATTCAATACCCTGTAGATAAGGTTTTAGTTAATTTAGGTAAAGCAGATAATAATATTTTTCAGTGGAAGCACGCGTATTTATAAGTAAACATAACAAAGTGCAATTAGACACGCATTCAAAAGAGTTCCAAACAATTAGGTTAATACGGAGATAGAAATAGAGCTTCGAGAAGCATAATGTGAATGCGTACAAGTAGTTAATATCTGTGATAAAGAGAGGTGATTAAAAATTGCGTAAATAACATGCCTATATGAAAATTAAAAGTCGAATTGCATCAGTTGTTTATGGAAAAGCAATTAGATTCATCAAACCACCGCATGTTTGATAACGAAGACACCTGCCACCAGGTCACAATTATTGGAAAGCATAAAGAAACTACTTTAAATGCAAAGATTTGCTAAAATGAAAATTACGATTGCCGATTAAACGTAAGTAGATTTTGGTGAATTTATTTTAAACTAAAACATAATAATAATAGGGCTTCGGAAGCCGGGGAGAAAAAAATACAATTCTGAAGCTGGAGGAGAATAATACAATTTCTATGTCAAGGGAAAATAAATGATGATAATCCAATTCTAAGTTTGGGGAAATTGATAAGAAGTAATTCTAAGTCTGAAATGAGACGACAATAAATTGGGGTGCATAAGTATAAGTTAATAATAGTAGTCCAGAGGGTGATGGCAATAATTTAAATGCAATGGTTCAAGCGTGTGGATAGACAATATTTCGAATGGGCATGTAATAATCCTGAATTGGGGGAACATAATTTTTATTCAAATGGATGGCTCAATGCATGGGAAATATTAGCTGATTCTGGATGCGTCAATGCGAAGAAAATAGACCAGGTTAGATTTTTAGTTATAAGACATTATTTTTCTAATTTTTTTATTTGAATATTGAATTTGCTTAATATAAAATGAATGTGAAAAAGTCAACAAACGGAGGACTTGAATACGTGTAAAGTGCGTAATGCAATAAGAGGTTTCGAATGTTCCACACTTCTTTTTTTATATAAAAATAATAGGTTTTTTTGGTGACTTTGGGTTTGAGTCAAAAGTATATGATTTTTGATAAATGAGATTTACCACATTAATTAATTGAAAAGTGTATTTAAAATAATTTACAAAACTGTACATAATATTTGTTTCATTATATAGAATCGAATTAACTGAATTTTATAATTCCAAGTAAATGCTAGTCGAGGTCATAAGATAAAGTTAATGGGAGTGTTTTGATAATTTAAACAGTTCAAGGAGGAGCTATAAGTTGAATACAAAATTGATAACGAGTAAGGCGGTAACGTATCAAATTTTGTTATTGGTCGACAAGGTAGGTTCAAGATAAAATCCAGTTAAGTCCTGGAGGGAGTTTATAGCAATAGAAATAAGACAGTCCAACGTCGGAGATTGAGAATTACAATTCCAGTTTAAACATAGCAAATATATATATATATATATATATATATATATATATCTATATATATATACAGTGAATAAGATGAAATAATAACTTAGACTTTTATGCAAAGCCCAAATGATCATTTCAAATCGAGCTAGTAATTGAAAGATGGAAAATATAAGGTCTTGGACAGGACTTGAACCTGTAGCCTGGTTTTGCCGAAACCATGCAGAAGTATGGTGTAATTGGTAAACGCATGGTTCCGGCAAAACCAGGATACAGGTTCAAGCCTTGTCCAAGACACTTTATATATATATATATATATATATATATATATTGCTATGATATTAGAAGAATTATCATGCTCCTACGTTGGGCTGCATATTTTATTAATTTTCTACGTAATCTAAATTATTGGACCTTCATTTTAATATTCACTATTAAGTGTAATTATATCCTCCTCCAGCTGTTTTCTTAATATTGCTATCAACTGGACTTTATCATTAAACAACTCTATCTACCAATGGCAAAATTCGATACGTTACCGCCTTGCGGGTTATCGCTTTCCTATTCAACTTGTGGCTCCGCCTTTGTACTATTTAAATCTTATGACCTCGGCTAGCATTTATTTGCAATTATAAAATTCAGTAAATTTAAATGTTATATAATAAAACCAATATGTTATGTACAGCTTTTGAAATTATTTGTAATACATTTCTTATAAATTTCATTTATTAACAACCATCTAGTATGTACTCAAAAACCCAAAGTCACCAAAGAAAAATTATTATCTTTACCAACAAAGTGTAGAATATTCTAAACCTGTTTTCTTATTACTCATTCAATACGTATGCAACCTCTTTTGTTGACTTCTTCACAAGCATATCATATTTAGCAAATTCAATATTAAAAATAAAATAAAAATTCATATAGAAAAAACAAATGTCTTATAACTAAAAATCTGACCTGGTTTTATCTTTTCACATCGACGCTTCCAATAAAAATGATCTTCCCCAATTCTGGATTACATTCAAATTATTACACTATGGACCATCACCATTAAATTATATACCCCAATTTATTTCAATTCCTCAAACTTAGACTCTTATCATTCTTGCCCCAGACTTAAAATTGTAGTTTGTTTCATCCCTGTACTTCAAGATTGTATTATTCTTCTTTTCCCCTTGACATTTAAATTGTATTACTGTATTTTTTCTTAACATCAGAATCCTAGTCTATTTCCCTCAGACCTCGAAACCCTATTATTTTTATGTCTTAGCTTACAATAAATTCATTAAAAACGTACTTACGTTTAAACGGCAATTGTAATCTTCATATTTGCACTTATTTTATTTTTCACTTTTATACTTATTACGTATTACTTTATTTAATGGCTATGCACTTCGGCCTTCTTTGAGTTCAAAACTGACTTTCTTATCAAGGTGCTTGCTAATATAATCTCGAATTCCCACTCCATCCGTGGGTTTGGTCTAGAACTCGTCGCTTGTCTCTGACCAATCAAATAATTTTATTTACAGCAGTTTCTGATGTAATGCTCCACGTTTTCCCATAATCACAACCTGCCCGCAGCTGTCTTTTATTATCAACATGCTGTATTTTGATAGATTACTTGCTTTTCTATAAACAACTGATGCAACCCGACTTTAAATTTCCATGTTTACATGCGATTCACGCAATTTTTAATCATTTCTCTTATCAAAATGGTTAGATCTTTGTACGCATTTATATTAACTACCTGAAACTCTATTTCTATATCCGTATTAATTTAATCGTCTGGAACTCTTCTCCTTAATGCGTGTCTAATTACACTTTATCCTTCATTTCCCAATATACGCGTACTTCCACTGAAAAATGTCCTTATTTGTTTTACCTAAATTAACTAAACTTTATCTACAGGGTATTTAATGTTTACTATTTACTTAATACATGTACTTCTCATTCCTACGCCAACCATGCGTCTTCCTATGTTTACCTGCGTCGCCCAAAAACTATTTCTACTTTATATACAGGGTGTTGACTACTTACTATCTACAAACTATGTCTATTTCTTAATTATTTCCTTAAATAAGTGTGGTTTTCTGCTGACTATTCTAATTACTCATTCCCGAACGACCTTTACTATAACGTGCACCCTTAAGCAACCCCTTATCACAGCAATATATATATATATATATATATATAAAAGAATTAATGGCAAGTGACTCAGAATCAGCCACGAGGGCATCCTGTCGACGCGTTTCGCCCTAATTGGGGCTCATCAGGACAGGAGTAGCAAAGTTGTAATATTTAATACAGACATCTTATGGGAAGTACAGCATCACCTAGCTCACAATTTGTGTCTTCGTATCGTTTCACCTAACATTGCAGGTTTTAACAACAGTCGGCACGGAACGAGAGAATACTCAGAGTCAGCCAGGACTGCGACGCGTTTGTTGGGGCTCATCAGGACAGGGTAGCAAAGTTGTAATATTTAATACAGACATTGACAGACTCTGAGTCGCTTGCCATTAATTCTTTTTTAATTAATTTAAGACTCATTATACTACTCGTTTTTACTTGGCTATGGAACGTTGGGGACTCCTCGGACGTGTAAACCTGCAATGTTAGGTGAAACGATACGAAGACACAAATTGTGAGCTAGGTGATGCTGTACTTCCCATAAGATGTCTGTATTAAATATTACAACTTTGCTACTCCTGTCCTGATGAGCCCCAATTAGGGCGAAACGCGTCGACAGGATGCCCTCGTGGCTGATTCTGAGTCACTTGCCATTAATTCTTTTTTGTTTTTAATTAATTTAAGACTCATTAAACTACTTCTCGTTTATATTATATATATAGGATATAGGAATTATTTGCTAATTATTTGTTTTTTTTGCTGATAAAACCAATTTTTTGCAATATCTGAAAAAAAGTTACAAAAAAATACCTACACAAAATAAAATAAATAAATTAACAATATATAAATTGTTTGCTATTTTTTTGCTCAAATTGCAAAAAAAAAAACAAATTTTCAAATAATAAAATAAATAAAATAAATATCAATATCTACAAGAGTAAAGTACATTAAAGAAATTAATTGCAGGCATGACTAAAGAATACCTACATTTTATGAATTATTTACTGTTAAAATATGCAACTCCCAAATTTTCAGAAAACATCAATATATATATATATATATATATATATATATATATTTAAAATTATATAATTTTATCAGCAAATAAAACTTGAAGATTATATATATATATATATATATATATATATATATATACAGGGTGAGTTTTTAGTGTGGCAACGGTCGATAACACCGTTATTATAAAAGCTACGTAAACCAAATTTGGAGGCATATTAGGCATGCCTAAAGTGCACATTTTAAAAATATATGAAAGCGTACAGGGTGCTTCATAATTACAGGGCATATTAAACTTATATCTTTTTAAATAGAACACCCCATATATTATTACATTTTTGAGAAGCCCATAAAAAGAGCTTTAATTTGATATCAAATTGTATCTGTCTATTCCTTTTAGTTTTTGAGGTATTCAACTGTTTTTAGAAAAAATGACCTTGATTAGAACATTGCCACTGCACTAATACACAACTTATGTTAATTTTCAAGATGCAGAAAATTTTACCATATACCATAGTATATTTGTAAATATCACTTTTTTGAAATTTCTTCACAGTATACAGGGTGTGTCAGGTTTCGCAAAATGCAAGTTTAAAAATTTTTTTTAAATGGCACCCTACTAATTTTATTTCTACAATGGATAGTTCATTAAGTGTCCTTTCATTTTTGTTAAGCGTTCCCTGTAGCTAAATCCATTACTTTCCGAGATATTTTTGATTTTCTTCAAATTTTATGAATGTTTTTAATTTACATAACTAAAAATAACTTACTATTGGAGAATATTATAAAATAATTAATGCATTTTGATTAACAATCAACTACAGTTATCCAATAACAATTTTCACTAAAGATATAACAACCTACAATAATACGCTATCAACAGAATTCTGCCAGATCAACAATATGCATTTTATAGAAAATGTTCAAACAGGAAATCAGACAGGCTTTGAATAAAATAACAATTACAATCAAAATGTCATTTAGGTTTATTAATTGTAGTGTGTTGTCATTTAACACATTATCAGTTCTGCTTTAAATGTAATCTTTGGAGGAGTTTTCAAAATGAATTTTACAGTGGAAGAACAAATAAATATGATTTGGGTATTGGGAGCAAGTTTAAAAAATTTCCTACTTGCATCAAGAATATACCAAGAGAGATATCCTGTTAAATGATAACACACTACAATTAATAAACCTAAATGACATTTTACATGTAATAGTTATTTTTTCAAAGCCTGCCTGATTTCCTGCTTGAACATTTTCTATAAAATGCATATTGTTGATCTGGCAGAATTCTGTTGATAGCGTATTATTGTAGGTTGTTATATCTTTAGTGAAAATTGTTATTGGATAACTGTAGTTGATTGTTAATCAAAATGCATTAATTATTTTATAATATTCTCCAATAGTAAGTTATTTTTAGTTATGTAAATTAAAAACATTCATAAAATTTGAAGAAAATCAAAAATATCTCAGAAAGTAATGGATTTAGGTATAGGGAATGCTTAACAAAATGAAAGGACACTTAATAAACTATCCATTATAGCAATAAAATTGGTAGGGTGCCATTTAAACAAAAATTTTAAAATTGCATTTTGCGAAATCTGACACACCCTGTATACTGTGAAGAAATTTCAAAAAAGTGATATTTACAAATATACTATGGTATATGGTAAAATTTTCTGCATCTTGAAAATTAACATAAGTTGTGTATTAGTGGAGTGGCAATGTATCTAATCAAGGTCATTTTTTCTAAAAACAGTTGAATATCTCAAAAACTAAAAGGAATAGATAGATACAATTTGATATCAAATTAAAGCTCTTTTATGGGCTTTTCAAAAATGTAATAATATATAGGGTATTCCATTAAAAAAAAAAGTTTAATATGCCCTGTAATTATGAAACACCCTGTATGCTTCCAAATATTTTTAAAATGGCACTTTAGGTATGCCTAATATGCCTCCAAATTTGGTTTACGTAGCTTTTATAATAACGGAGTTATCGACCGTTGCCACACTAAAAACTCACCCTGTATATATATATATATATATATATATATATATATATTGCTGTGTTCTTCTTCTCATATCTGCAGGTACTGGCCCTTTCTGCAAAAAAATTCTAGTCCCACAGATTGGGCGTCATAAACGGCTGTGATCCTCTTTTCGCCTCGGCTGCTCACCTAATGTTATAAACCTCCTCATTCATAAAAAAAAACAACACATTCCTACCAAAAACATCAACGTTAACTCTATTTACATCAATATTCAGAATACATTAAATTTTCAAATTAAATTTCAGCATAAAATTCAGTTTTAAAAAGAATTTCAGGATTAATTTTATTATCATTTTACTGTGCATCCAAAATTAAAGTCCTTGTTGGATGCCTACTAATTAATATAACAATATAAGCAGACCGGAGTCTGAGTATAAAGGGAGCATCTACCACCCCTTTACGTTAATTAACCAGGTTTGTCTAATTGAGCTCAAAGACATACCCAAAGTTTCATCATATTCCCGAACATCAAAACTAAATACTCCTTTCTACTTCAACAAGCAAATTTCATCTTAAAATTAAAATTTTATGGTTAGTACAATTTCACTAATGTCCATTTAAAGTAAATCAATTATAAAGTCATTCAATACACACAAAAATGTCAAACAAAATAGTATAATTTACCTGAAGGTTACTGTCCTCGTAGCTTCAAAGTACATCGTCCCTTTAGTTAATCACACCATTCCAACAGGATTATATTTACGGCTTCTAATTCTCAACGCTTTAAAAATTTTCTCCATCACCATTTATTAAAGTTGTTTCTGGGCTTTTCCGGAACTCATCTATGTTTATCTGACCCTTGTTTTGTGGATCCAGACACATTTATGAACCATTTAATTATTCACCCCCGCAAAATAGTAAAGAAATTCATACTTCTTTCACCCATATACGCCAAAACTGCCTACTTTTGTGTATACATTTGTCTTTGTAAATTTTGCTAATTGGTACAGTGAAACTAAATTTTATTACCTGGTATCTAAGTGCACTGAAGTATATTCATGTTAGCACGTAAATAACAAGCTATTTTGAATCACTAAAATATACGAGCAAACTTTAAATTATTTAATCAAACTAAAATGCACGGTTTAACATCTTCAATCAAGTCGCGTATGTACGAGCTTTTAACGCATCGAATCGTCAAAAGTCTCAGAGAGCTTGTTTATATTCATCTCGGTATATATAGCAAAAAGCCTGTCTGTCGGTCGGTTCCCCAAAACGGGTAATTCTAAAGAATTTCTCATGCCATGTTCCCAGTCTGCCGCTCACGCGTCGATTTTTACGAATTTTCACTCGCCCCATTTAAATCTCAGAAAATTTCCACACGGCACGCAAGCCTGTCCGAGAAAAACTAATTGATTTTGTACAGAAATTGTTGTTCTACCTCTGATATTTGCATCCTATTTTAACCAATTGTGACCCCCGTGACGTTGCTTAAATCCCGCCTTTTACAATATGTGTCTTTGCTTGACGCATTTCTCTTTCCTTCTCTACCGTGTTCTTATTGGTGCAACTTGATATACTTTATTATCGATTATTTTAGTCCACATGGAGTGTGAAATACCCAGCTTTAGCAATTCTCGTAACTATTATGCGACGTTTTCCCAAGATTCTTTGAAATATTAATTATCTGCAACATTTACGCCGAATGTGATATTTAAACTACGCAGGTGTTCAAAATAATATTAATTCTCAGAGCTTTATTCCGTGGTATTTTAATCTTGGGTTTTTACAAGTTTCTATAGGTATTATATGTTATTAACGGTTTAATTAACTCCAATTAAAATTGATTTCTATCCTTTTCATTTTTTTAGCGAATACAACTTAAATATTAATTATTATATGTACACTTTGTTTTACTACCGGTTACTTAAAATAGGGTTAATTAATATAAACTTTGCACGTAATTTCTCTTTGTTTAGGAATAATTACATTACACGCAGAGCTTTTCACTACTGCTTCGTCTTATAAATAATTTAAACTTCTTATTTTTACTGAAACAACCGAGTTTATTTATGCTTCATGGTTTTAATAACGCGTATTATTTAATGAAATTCCTTATACACGGTGATTAAAATTATTTGATGTGATTATTTAATTTTCTACCCTGGTCTAAATATGAGTATTTTCCCCCTATTTGAATACAAATAATCCCACTTATTTGACTTCAAATATAAAACATTTAGACAAAAAAATTACAAAAAAAAATTGCCTATCTCTCTCTACCCTTATCTATCTAACTTACCTAACTTATCCAACCCAAAAAATATTTACATCTATCCTATATCCCTATCTAATTCCTAACTCTCACTTAATTCTATAAACTGAAATTATCCCTAACTTCATCCTACTCATCCATCTAATCCTATATACATCCTATCTACCTATCCTATTTCTAACTTTTAACTAATCTTCACTATACTTTACTTCCCCCTACCTAATCCTATATGCCTATCCTATTCTTATTCTATTCCTAACCCCCCACTAATCTTATAAGAAATATCTACACTTATTCTATCTTATTTTCTTCCTACATTTACTCTTTATTCTCATCCTAAACCTATTTCTAATTATCTCCCATATTTATCCTATACCTAGCTTTATTTTCTATAAACCCTTACTTCTACTTTCTATATACACCTATCTCTATTCTTATCCTATTTAAATCTAACTCTCTTCTTGACTCTCCAAGTCTTTCTTCTCACCAACCTAATACTCTTCATCCCTATTTCTCCCCCTTCTATATCTATACTTATCATCCCTATTATCTCACATACAATAAACTTATCATCCCTATTATCCTGATTCTTTAATATTGCTCCTTCTTCAGTCCCTACACTTGTCTGTTTCTCATTTATTATTGTTTCCCTTTCTGCCGACAAACCAAACGATACTACCTTACACTTATCGATTTTTCCCTCTATGGACAATCCTATGCACCTTCTAGAATTCTTATGTAATGGAATCCGCCAGAATGAATTCCTTAAATTTACTTTATTAAAAACAAACTTGCCACTTAACCTCCTCAAAAATAATTCTGCCTTCACCTGCTCCCGATATGCTGCTGTTGCTTCTACCCCCACTAATTCTGCATGTTTTTGTAATAAAGCTTGAACCTCTACTCTCCTATCCTCTGGACATCTTATTGTGTTGATCTGTTTTACTTCATCATCCTCTACCTCTACTACATTAATATTCAACCCCGTGTCATCCTCTGTGACTTCATAACTGCCCTTCCATGGCACTACCATATCATTAATCCTTATTACCTTCCTTTCCATATCTATCAAAACCCCTAACTTCATCATACAGTCAACACCTAAAATGCTCTGAAACTTCAGTCCAGGTACAATTACAAACTCCTGTTCACAGCTTAAACCTCCTATATCTATCCTAAGCACCACAACACTATTTACTACAGCAAACTTCTTTTTATTTGGAGCTACTAAATGGCTACGCTTTATAGGCATAATTCTATCACAAACCTTATCCCTAATTTTGCTGACGAATTCCTCCGATATTAAACTCGCCTCTGCCCCTGTATCAAGTAATACTTCTACATTATTTTCAAAATTTCTAAATTAACAATTGGCAAACATAATTTTTCCTCAGTTTCTGGCTCTACTTCCTCCTCAATTTTGAAAAATTCACGTGGATGTTCGTATACATTTACACAGAAATCTAGTGGTCTGTCACGTTCTAAAAATCCTGTCTCATCCTGTTTTCCGTGCTTGGTCCTGGTTGTCCTTCTACAACCTTTGCGTACGTCCTCCTCGTGTTAATATCCGTGTCCCTGTCTCTATTCGGCGTGCTGGTCACAGTCCTGTTTACTTCCGGTAAACTGTTCTGTCGCGTGTAACTAGGTCTTGGCGTCGGTCCCCTAGTCGCACTATTACTTCTGTATTCCTGTCCTCGTCGTTCCCAATTCGGTCGAAAATTTCTGTTGTAGTCAGGCCGTCTCGGATAATTCGGTGTCCTGTTGTCAAACCTAACTGTGTTAACGTTTCGTTCTCGTATCTCTCTTGTCCGTCCTACACATACATCGTCATATCTCTGCAAATACTCTAAAATGTCTCCCGTTCTGTGATGTTTTGTAAGGCCACGTGTTGTCTAATTTCCAGTTCAAAATGTCGTGATAGGTACTTGATAATCTGTCTGTCCGTCAATGGTGGATTCAGTTGTTTGGCCACACTGTACTTGCGGATGGCATATTGCTCCTAGAACCTGCAAACTCTCCCTTAAATTTTCCTGTAATCAAGTCGTCCCTAATCTGATCCTGTTTGTGATCACTCCAGTAATGTTGTAAAAATTTGTCTTCAAAGTCCTGATACGTGTCTATGTCCTGTCCTACTAAATTGTACCATGCTTCCGCGTTGTCTTTTAATAAAGCCTTTATCGTATTCAGTTTAGTCTGTTCGTCAAATAAATTTCCCACTAGATTTCTTACACTATTAATAAAAATTTGTGGATTTACCCTGTTATCGCCATAAAACTTCATGTGTTGGTCCAATGATACTCCACCTGTAGAAAATCTGGGACCATCCCCCGTTAAATTTGACATGTTGTATTTAATACTACTAACTTCACGTTCTACCCTGCCTAACTGAACCCTACATGAGTCTGTCACTTCAGTCATTTTTATATTAATTTCTTCTTCACAAAAAATGCGTACCTCGGACCTTAAATGTCCCATTTCCTGTCGAAGACCTGTAATATCACGCTCATTTTTATCAACCCTATTTTCAACTTCCCCCATCTTTACGGTAAGACTATTTTTAAATTCTACAACTTCTTGATTCGTCTTATCTATTTTCTGACTAATCTCTTCTAACTTCCTGTTCGATTCTTCACTCATTTGCTCAAATTTTCGATTTGAGTCCTCTCTCGCTCTATTCGATTCAGCACTCATTTCTCTAATCTCCTCAAACTTCCTATTAGCTTCTTCCCTACTCGATCTCATTTCCTCTAGCATTCTCATCATAATCTCGTTTCCTTGATCCCCTGATTCCGTCCTCGACTGATCTCTACTGCCTCCAGCTTCTTCCATTTTAGAATTTTTCTCACACAATGCACTACCGTCACTTCCAATTTCCACTCCTTGACTCCTTAACCACTCTTTTCTCTGCATACGTTCTAATCACTCACACACACTCTCAAATACTCCTAAATTTATACACACACAAAACTCTCTCTCTCAGATCGCCAGTTTCCTGGAATAAAATAACAAAAATTTTATTTGGAACTCGAGCCTCACTTTTGGGTCGCCAAAGAATGCTGTGTTCTTCTTCTCATATCTGCAGGTACTGGCCCTTTCTGCAAAAAAATTCTAGTCCCACAGATTGGGCGTCATAAACGGCTGTGATCCTCTTTTCGCCTCGGCTGCTCACCTAATGTTATAAACCTCCTCATTCATAAAAAAAAACAACACATTCCTACCAAAAACATCAACGTTAACTCTATTTACATCAATATTCAGAATACATTAAATTTTCAAATTAAATTTCAGCATAAAATTCAGTTTTAAAAAGAATTTCAGGATTAATTTTATTATCATTTTACTGTGCATCCAAAATTAAAGTCCTTGTTGGATGCCTACTAATTAATATACCAATATAAGCAGACCGGAGTCTGAGTATAAAGGAGCATCTACCACCCTTTACGTTAATTAACCAGGTTTGTCTAATTGAGCTCAAAGACATACCCAAAGTTTCATCATATTCCCGAACATCAAAACTAAATACTCCTTTCTACTTCAACAAGCAAATTTCATCTTAAAATTAAAATTTTATGGTTAGTACAATTTCACTAATGTCCATTTAAAGTAAATCAATTATAAAGTCATTCAATACACACAAAAATGTCAAACAAAATAGTATAATTTACCTGAAGGTTACTGTCCTCGTAGCTTCAAAGTACATCGTCCCTTTAGTTAATCACACCATTCCAACAGGATTATATTTACGGCTTCTAATTCTCAACGCTTTAAAAATTTTCTCCATCACCATTTATTAAAGTTGTTTCTGGGCTTTTCCGGAACTCATCTATGTTTATCTGACCCTTGTTTCATGGATCCAGACACGTATTTGAACCATTTAATTATTAACACCCCCGAAAAATAGCAAATAACTTCATACTTCTTTCACCCATATACGCCAAAACTGCCTACTTTTGTGTATACATTTGTCTTTGTAAATTTTGCTAATTGGTACAGTGAAACTAAATTTTATTACCTGGTATCTAAGTGCACTGAAGTATATTCATGTTAGCACGTAAATAACAAGCTATTTTGAATCACTAAAATATACGAGCAAACTTTAAATTATTTAATCAAACTAAAATGCACGGTTTAACATCTTCAATCAAGTCGCGTATGTACGAGCTTTTAACGCATCGAATCGTCAAAAGTCTCAGAGAGCTTGTTTATATTCATCTCGGTATATATAGCAAAAGCCTGTCTGTCGGTCGGTTCCCAAAACGGGTAATTCTAAAGAATTTCTCATGCCATGTTCCCAGTCTGCCGCTCACGCGTCGATTTTTACGAATTTTCACTCGCCCCATTTAAATCTCAGGAAATTTCCACACGGCACGCAAGCCTGTCCGAGAAAAACTAATTGATTTTGTACAGAAATTGTTGTTCTACCTCTGATATTTGCATCCTATTTTAACCAATTGTGACCCCCGTGACGTTGCTTAAATCCCGCCTTTTACAATATGTGTCTTTGCTTGACGCATTTTCTCTTTCCTTCTCTACCGTGTTCTTATTGGTGCGATTTGATATACTTTATTATCGATTATTTTAGTCCACATGGAGTGTGAAATACCCAGCTTTAGCAATTCTCGTAACTATTATGCGACGTTTTCCCAAGATTCTTTGAAATATTAATTATCTGCAAAATTTACGCCGAATGTGATATTTAAACTACGCAGGTGTTCAAAATAATATTAATTCTCAGAGCTTTATTCCGTGGTATTTTAATCTTGGGTTTTTACAAGTTTCTATAGGTATTATATGTTATTAACGGTTTAATTAACTCCAATTAAAATTGATTTCTATCCTTTTCATTTTTTTTTTAGCGAATACAACTTAAATATTAATTATTATATGTACACTTTGTTTTACTACCGGTTACTTAAAATAGGGTTAATTAATATAAACTTTGCACGTAATTTCTCTTTGTTTAGGAATAATTACATTACACGCAGAGCTTTTCACTACTGCTTCGTCTTATAAATAATTTAAACTTCTTATTTTTACTGAAACAACCGAGTTTATTTATGCTTCATGGTTTTAATAACGCGTATTATTTAATGAAATTCCTTATACACGGTGATTAAAATTATTTGATGTGATTATTTAATTTTCTACCCTGGTCTAAATATAAGTAATATATATATATATATATATATATATATATATATATATAAGAACTATTTGCTAATTATTTGCTCTTCTTTTGCTGATTTTTTTGCTATATCTGTAAAAAAGTTACAAGTGTCTAGATAGCTTAATATTAAGCTATCTAGCCAATAAAAAAATACCTACACAAAATGAAATAAAAAAATGAACAATATATAAATTATTATGCTATTTTTTTGCTACCATTTGCAAAAGAAAAAACAAAACAAATTTTCAAATAATAAAATAAATATCAATATCTACAAGAATAAAGTACATTAAAGAAATTAGTTGCTGGCATGACTAAAGAATACCTACGTTTTATAAATTATTTACTCTTAAAATATGCAACTCCCAAATTATCAGAAAACATTCAAATATATATATAGGAATTATTTGCTAATTATTTGCTTTTTTTTGCTGCTGAAACCAATTTCTTTGCTATATCTGTAAAAAAAAGTGGCAAGTGTCTAGATAGCTTAATATTAAGCTATCTAGCCAATAAAAAAATACCTACACAAAATAAAATAAAAAAATTAACAATATATAAATTATTTTGCTATTTTTTTGCTACCATTTGCAAAAGAAAAAAAACAAATTTTCATATAATAAAATAAATATCAATATCTACAAGATTAAAGTACATTAAAGAAATTAATTGCTGGCATGACTAAAGAATACCTACATTTTATGAATTATTTACTCTTAAAATATGCAACCCCCAAATTATCAGAAAACATCAAAATATATATATATATATATATATATAGGAATTATTTGCTTTTTTTGCTGATGAAACCAATTTTTTTGCTATATCTGTAAAAAAGTTACAAGTGGCTAGATAGCTTAATATTAAACTATCTAGCCAACTAAAAGATACCTACACAAAATAAATTAAAAAAATTAACAATATATAAATTATTTGCTATTTTTTTGCTACCATTTGCAAAAGAAAAAAAGAAATTTTCAAATAATAAAATAAATTTTAATACCTACAAGAGTAAAGTATATTAAAGAAATTAATTGCTGGCATGACTAAAGAATACCTACGTTTTATGAATATATGCAGCTCCAGAATATTTTGCTCGCGAAATTAATATAAAAAACGACAAAATGTCATATACCCACTTCAAATTTACAAGAATAAAGAACATTAAAGAAATTAATTGTTGGCATAACTATATCATTCATATGTTTTATGAATTACTTGCGCTTTAGATATACAACTTCCGAAGTTTTTTGCTCGCGATATTAAATGTACAAACGATAATAATGGCTTTTTTGTGGTTTTTATGTTAATTTCGTGAACAAAAAATTTAGGATTATGATAGAAGTAATTAATTTTTTAAAAGTACTTTACTCTTGTAGTCCCAGGCTAACGTATATTATTATTATTGTTTGAACATCTATTTTGGCGAGCAAAAAATTCGAGAGCTGCATATCTAAAGAGCAAATAATTCATAAACAATGTAAACTCTATAGTTGTGCCCGCAATTAATTTCTTTAATGTACTTTACTCTTGTAGATGTCGATATTTATTTCATTATTCGAGATCTTTTTCGTTTGCAAATGATAACAAAAAAATAGCAAATTATGTATGAACTGTAAATTTTTATTTTATATTGTGTAGGTATTTTTTTTAATTGGCTAAATAGTTTAATATTAAGCTATCCAGACAATCACATAAAATACCTACACAAAATAAAATAAAAAATTTCCAATATATACATAATTTGCTCTTTATTTTGCTACCATTTGCAAGCGAAAAAAATCAATTTTCTCGAATTATGGAATAAGTATCAACATGTTCTACACCATCTAATAGTAAAACATATTAAAGGAATTAATTGCTAGCATGACTAGAATTTCTACGTTCTATATATTATTTGCCCTTAAAATATACAACTTCTGAATATTTTGCTCGCGAAATTAATATAAAAAACGACAAAAGGCCATTATTATCGTTTGAACATTTAATTTCGCGAGCAAAAAATTCGGGAGTTGCATATCTAAAGCGCAAATAATTCATAAAACATATGAATGATCTAGTTATGCCAACTATTAATTTCTTTAATGTACTTTATTCTTGTAAATTCGAAGTGGGTATATGATATTTTCTCGTTTTTTATATTAATTTCGCGAGCAAAAAATTCCGAAGTTGCATATTTTAAGAGTAAATAATTCATAAAACGTAGGTATTCTTTAGTCATGCCTGCAATTAATATCTTTAATGAACTTTACTCTTGTAGATATTGATATTTATTTTATTATTTGAAAATTTGGTTTTTTTCTTTTGCAAATGATAGCAAAAAATAGCAAAGAATTTATATATTTTTAATTTTTTTATTTTATTTTGTGTAGGTATTTTTTTTAGTCACTTGTAACTTTTTTACAGATATAGCAAAAAAATTGGTTTTATCAGCAAAAAAAGTAAATAATTAGCAAATAATTCCTATATATATTTTGATGTGTTCTGATAATTTGGCTCAGACAGCTTAATATACCTCTTTTATTCGACATGAAAACATATCTATAATTTCTGGGTAAGGAATACAATAATTTAATGCAATCTGGTAAGTCATATAAGAAAAAATTATTCGCTAAGTAACTTGTAGAAGACATAAATTTGTTATAAATACTTACAATTCAAAATCTAATAGACAACGATGTTAAACGTGCCTATAAGATTGTTAGCGTATATGTAAGAACCCAAAAAATCGTTAAACAATCAGGAATCCAAATACATAATTTATAAAAGCATTTAAAAATGATTAATTGACAGAATTGCTTAAAAAAGACGAGCAAAAAAATAGTACATACAAAATTTTTTTATGGCTTTTTTAATTGTCAACGGTTTGCATGCAGTTTGTGTAGACGATATATGATACCTTTTAAAGTTTAGCGTCAGAAAGGCACATCTGCATCTACAACCGTTCAAAGCCTGTATTGTATCGATAAACATCATTATCCTTTTAAAACTGGATTAGCCTTAATTCAGTTATTTCATTTTACCTCTGGAGGATTACCTTCCTTTAATACATTTTAAATTAATGCTACATATTTCTTGGGCATGCAAACTAGCCTTGGCCTCCTGGCAATTTATGGTAATAGTGTATGAGCTTGACCAGATATGCTACTTTTCATGGTATTATACTAGTTTTAAACGCCATACTACCAGTATGTATTATGTACAACTACTCTTCTGATAATTCTAAATAAGAATAGTTTTGGACTGGTCTCCTACCTTTTACCTGATAATACTATGTATAATAAATACTACTATGTTTAATGCATTAAATTCAATTACTCAAATACAAATTCTGGAAGTTTCCACAAATTCTAACAATTCAAATTGAAATGTCAAACATTCAAAAAGGATTATATGAACCTAAAAGACCGGGATTAAGTATAATTCACTTAGAACATATTTTTACAAACAATTTTAAAATCCCTTTTCTGACTGATCGAAAAGAAGGAAGTCTATTGTTTGCACTGATATACTACTTAAGTGGCGACGTCCAGTCGGGGACGGCGATTTCTCCTAGACCTACCTGCGATTTGGGTATTGTAAATATATTTTGGCCGCTGCCAGTGCAGTTAAATTTGATTGTGGAAATTAATATCACATCACGCATCTTACTGTTAGAAAAATTATTACGCCGCGACATTTTTTGACCAGTAGTTACTGTTTTACTACAACAAATTATTAAATCAAAGAAAGAAAGGTTTTTGCTGAACACTATTATTAACACGCTCAATATAGTTAATACTTATTGACATTTAAATGCTGACATAGACCTGTGTGGCAGTTTAAACGAATAAACATTTAGTAAGCGAAATGTACAACCTCGTTTAAAAACTAACGAGTCATACATCAACGAAATACGTACATAAAACATAATGCATAGTTTAATTGATAAAAGGTTGTTTTGATTCACTGCAGAAACTTGCTGTAACAGGCCCCTTCTATGAGTAATGTAAAAGTAAGCTTTAAATTCGCAATTCCATACATAAAACTAGGAACTTTGAGTTCATTCTAATAAAAATTTCAAAATTATTTAGAAATTTTAAAATACAATTTTAAATTTGAACGTCTTGTACCTCTTAAATCAGTTACATTGGTATGTATGCTGCATATAAAACCGAATCATCGTATTTTAGGGTTTATTATCTCCAGTTTAGAGATGGCCCACTCATAATGAATTGTTCTGTGTACTTGCGTGTTAAACTATTGGGTTACTTATTGTTATTAAAACGCGGTTTATATAAAGTGACCATTTATATTTTTCGCCAGAGCGGGCACCTGCAGAATATTTAACAAAACAAAAACTAATTGCTGTTTTAACTGTTTTTTTTTTATTAATAATAAGAAAGCGAATGAATGATATAACGTCTATAGAGACTTGTTTTATATTTGTCGGCGAAGCAAATCTGTTTCAAAATATCGGGTCTCGTTTTCAAGTATGAATGGAGCTGATTACATGATTTGCTGCTGTTTGTCTTGGTGATCAATATGGCATTCATTTAACCTAAAGCTGAAGCAGGACATTTTTGCTCTTACTGGGGACAGCGGGGCAGACAGTGTGAAAGCGGAACTGTCCCGTCTCAAGCGGCACGTATGGTCACGTTAGATTTATATCAAGAGTGCTCGATATGAATCGGGAATATGCAACAAAAACAAAACTTAAGGTGTGGAAACTTGTTTACTGTTTTCAAAATATTCTCCACGATGCAAATTCGTAGCATTTTATCCATTCCGACTGAGATATCTCCAAAACATGGGTTTTGAAAGAATCAACAGCCTCTTCTGGTGTCGAAAATCGTTGACCGCGCAGTTTGTTCTTCACGTGTGGGAACAAAAAGAAATCATTAGGTGCCATATCAGGACTATTCGGCGGATGACCCATCAATTCAATGTTTTGAGTGCTCAAATAGTCACTTGTTTGAGCCGATGTGTGAGAGCTCGCATTGTCATGATGGAGAATGATTCGGCGTCGTCGGTTTATTTTTCTTATTTCTCCGAAAACTTGTGGCAAACAAATGGTTGTATACCATCCTCTAAAGCAGCGGTCGTGGCAGGTCCATTTATTCCGAAAAAACAGGCAACCATTTTCTTCGAAGTGCGGACAACTTATATTGGATTTCGTTCATGTTGGAAGGCCCATACAGTCGACTGCTGTTTACTTTCGGGTGCGTACGGTTAAATCTAAGATCCGTCACCTGTGTAGACGTTATACACTACGTTTGATGCACTGCCCTCGTATTTTTTGAGCATTTCTTTGCACCAATCGACACGATTCAGTTTTGAGCCATTGTCTTACTATGTGGGATCCAACGCGCACATAGCTTTTTCACAGCTAAATGTTCGTGTAATATCGAATGTATACTTGTCTTACTAATGCCGAGGGATGCTTGAATCACACGATCAGTCACATGTCGATCTTGTATTATCAATTTGCGCTCAACATCGACGTTTTCTTGCACAACAGCCGATTTTGGACGACCTTTGGATTTTTAAATTCATTCGCTAGCGAGCTACGACCACAAGTGAATTCACTATAGAAACGATTTACAGTGGTATTAGTTGAAGCTTCTTCCCCAAAAGTCGAAATAAATTGATTCAGGCACTGTTGTGGGGATAATCCACGTCGGAGATCGTTAAAAATCATAGCACGAAAATATTCACGAGTTAATTCCATTTTTCGGCCGAGACGAAGTTTTCAACTTAATCAAAATAAAATAAATAGTGTTTATATGGCCAAATGATATAAGTATGCGTACTGTCAAAAATGTCAAACTTTAGGTTAGAAACATTAGATCGCACCTAGAAACACTACCACCGAGACCGATGACGACAAAAGAAAAATTTACAAACCTAAATCGTGTACACAAAGATACATCAACCCAGCTTTCAAATAAATTACACCATTTAAATTTCCATCGATGAATAAAGGAGCGAAAATTGTGTCCCCAAGATACCTGCACACACATTAATTTTTTCTGGCCACTGAGTATGCCCTTCTTTAAAAATGTGCGGATTCACATTACTTCAAAAGCGACAGTTCTGTTTACCCACGCATCCGTTCAAAAAAAAAGTGCACTCATCGAAAAACATATTCTTTAAAAGATAGGGATCATTATTAACCATTTCACCCAATAGCTCACAAAACTGTAGGCTGTGATCAAAGTCATCTTCATGTAGTTCTTAACAGATCTGCATTTTGTATGGATAGAATTTATGTAATTGCGTCACCTTATAAACTGAACCGATTGAAATTCCCCTCAGATTAGATACCTGGCGTACTGAGCCGGTAGGATTTGCTGCAAGCTGTCCTAAAATTTCAATTTGTGCTTCATCGTTCAACAATCTGGGTTCTGTACGTTTATTATTTTCAACAGATTCAAATTCCTCAAACTTTCTTACAAGTTTTTAACCGTACGTCTGTGAGACATTTTTATCCGGATTCCTTTGGTTAAAGGTAGCCGCCGTTTGCCAGACAAATTTATTCTCGGCTCCGTATATGAAAATTAACTCTACTCTCTCGGCAAGACTGTAACCCATTCTTAAAGTGCTAACTACTACTAAAAACTACCTAGTTAAATTACTATAACAACAAAAATGACATATTAAGATTTGTTTGAAAATAAAACAAAATTTGTAACATTTCAGGTATTTAGATGCATTTTAAACATTTGCTGTAGAACTGTATTTCATAAAACCTATTGTCACTATATTAATTAATCTAAGTTTATTGTACGCAATAGAACACCTTTTATTTGATAACTACAAAAGAGATCGACCGATTTTAATGATCTTTTCACCAAAAAACTTCGTTTTTAAGCAGCTTTATTACCATGTAGTACAAAATGGAGAACGCTATTTAAAATTTTAAAGTTGAGTAGGCCGTGAGTGAGCTAGTAAAGTGTTATAATCTTACAACCCTTAAATCATGCTTCCCCTTTAACACCTAATAATCCCTCATAAACCGTATTTCAGTATCTTTACTAATTTTCTTCAAATTACAGGTTGAAACTTTTTAAATGTACATACTGTATATATATATATATATATATATATATATATATTGCTGTGATAAGGTGTTGTTTAGGGGTGTATTGAGTAGTAAGGGTCGCGTAGTAACTGTAAATAGCCATGGGAATAAAAAAAACTGCATTTATTTAGCAGGAAAATAAATAATTCGCACATTATGTAAATAGCAAGCATTTAACACCTTGTATATAGACCGTAATTAACTTTAATCAACGCCAGTAAGCATATCTTCCAATAATGGAACGCGTATTCAGCATAAATAAACATACAGGTAATTAAACTACGTTGAGAAGTGTTCTACAAGTTTATAAAATAAATACGCAAAAGATAAGATAAAACCTACTAAATCTTCATTCAATTACGCTGGAACAATAAGCGCTTTGATAAGAAAGCGAACTTTCAAAGATCAGTTTAAATAAATACATTAACGAAAACAGCATTCGTGTTACATCATTTATTTTATACAATTTTCCAAAAGCTTTATCTATACAAAACAACAGACATAAATTAAAAGTCCTGCAACGATAACAATAGTAAATAACAGCATGATACCAAATTCCAAAATTGTTTCATTAAAAATCAGTTTGAAAATATACTAGGATTGTCCAGGACAAATACGGTTGGTCACAACAATTTGCAAGGCTGCTTGGAAAACTAATCCAAATGTAGTGGGAAAAAGCTATATAACGCCCAGAAATGATAAGAAACAGTCAGTCTCAACTAGAAGCACGTCTAATCCACAATACTTTTAATCAAATATTTACGCGTCAGATAAATAAAATCTATATTATTGTGCGAAACAGTGCTGTGTAAGAATTGCGTTAAGAATATATGAAAATTTTTTGTCGTTTTTGCGGAAAATGTGAGTAGAAATTGGTTAATTAATTTAAATTAAATATTTATAATGATATAGGGCTTTTGGTCTAATTCTAATACACTGCTAATCGGTTTCTGGTCCACTTCTAACAAGCTGCTAATTTATGATCCGAAGTCTAGAATTCTAATCCGCGTATAAAACAATTCTAAATTCATAATACTAAGAAACCTACGAATTCCAAGTGATATTTAAGGGAAGAGGTCCAAAGCGTATCCAGAGAAACATAGAATAAAGCACGAGATGAATCTTGGAAATAGGGAGCAACAAAAATATTGGCTCAACGCACGTTAAGGAGTACAAAGCAGAGCATTGGTTTTCGATTGAAGACAATAAGGGGGTGTTGATCCGCAACATGCAACAACTCATCAAAAATATCACAGGTCAGAGATACCTAGTTTTAAAGAATCTTTTCAAATTTAAATTTTAGTACTTAATATATTAATTTTCTCAAGAAGAACATTTTGAAGCTTACGTAATAATCATAAAAAGGTCTCATACGTTCTAGATTTTTTGTAGCAGGTGTCGTTTTTGGCGACTATATTAAATTAAAAAGGATATAAATTTTGGGATAAATAATCCATATAATATTAATTGATTGAAGGGTCTATTTAAAGGATTACAAAAATTGTGAAGTGTAAATATTATTTCCTTTCATTATATGAATATTGATTGATTTCGTTTTATAAATTCAAACAGGTAATCTTATAGGGGTAAATGAAAATTGATCATCGTAACGTTGTGCACTCTGTGTAAATTAAAAAGTTTAAAAAGATTAGAGAAAGAAACACAGAGCGGTGGCGTTCAGCTGGACGTTTCTTACATCGGCGTACGGCGTTATCATATCAATATATATATATATATATATATATATATATATATATTTGTAACAAGATGGTAGTATACTGGGTAAGAAGTCCAAATAATAATTCTTTATGTAAAAATCAAAATTTAATTTCTTCTGCTTAACGTTTCGGCAAAACTTTTTGCCTTTGTCAAAAGCATCTACAATTAGAAGTGTTGTAATATAAAACTAACATAATATAATAGATAAGTTCCTTACTGTATAAAATCAATATTTGTCAAATTTGAAAAATAGTAAAATTGTCAAAATTTAAAATTAACATATGATTACGTTGATCAAAAATTATTAATAAAATTCATTTAGTAGGAAACAGGATGTAGATCTAGTAACAAATTGGGTCTTAAAAACTAATATGTTGGGAGATTAGTGTGGTTGAAGTAGATGATGTAGATTGAATGTTTGTGTGATTATCATGAAAAAAAGGTCTTAATGAAGCGTATTAGATTTAAAGTGATTCAAATTGTATAGAGTAGAATAAAATCTATGTGAGTCTTCTATATCTTGTTTATTATTCAAACACTGTTCTTCTTTGTTAATATAGTAAGATTCTAGAAAGAGTCTGGTTTTGTAATTGGACTCTTTGTCTAATATTTTAATTTCTTCATATGCGGGAGTATGTTGGGTTGTATAAACATGTTTAGCTAATGCACATTTGTTAGAATTTATCCTGCAGTCACTTCTATGTTGTGTCAGACGATTCCTCAACCATTGGGAAGTTTGACCAATGTAGGTTGCCTGACAGCTACAGACGATCTTGTAAATTAGGTTACTGTTTAATAATTTTGGGGTAGGGTTCTTTATTCTAGTAAATAAGTTGTTAATGGTATTGTTGTACTCGAATGCAATGGCAATACCAGGTTGTTTAAGAACTCTTACTAGTAACGGAGCTAAACCCTGAATAAATGGTAGTTTTTTGTATATGGTGATATTTAAATTGTTAATGTTGTTAGGTGGTAAGCTGTTGTTGTTATTATTGTTAATGTAATTGTTGAAATTGACATTGTGTTGGTTATTGTTATTAATATTTTGAGATACATTATTATTAATATTATTATAGAAGCTATTGTTTATATCCAAACTGTTGTTGTAGATGATTTTACGTAAAAATTGTTTGGGGTAACCATTGTTTAATAAAGTATTGAAAAGAATTTTTTTATTTTTATCTAAAAATTGGGGATCAGAAATCTTTTCGATGCGATATTTCATGGCATTGACTGTGTTGAATTTATGTTTAAATGAATGGTTGGAAAGAAAATTCAAATATCTACCTGAATTGGTAGGTTTGGTATAATAGTCAAATATTAAAACGTTATTTGTTCCTCTGATAACTAAGATATCAAGAAAAGATAATTTTCCATTTATTTCTGTCTCACTAGTGAATTTTAATTGTTTATCAAAGCTATTGAACGTGGTTATTGTTTCATTGATATGATGGGGTGGGGCAGAACAGATGATGTCAGCAACGTACTTGACGAGGAAAGTCATTTTGTAAGGTAGCCGTGGGAGCACAAAATCTAGGAGAGAATCCATAACTATTTGGGCAATGATGGGTGATATTGGAGAGCCCATAGGTGTGCCGAAAAGTTGGAAATAAAAACAATCTTGAAAAACAAAATAAGTATTATTAAAAATCAAATTAACAGTGGCAAGAAAATAGTCAACAGGAATCTTACAGTGAGGTTCAATGGCGGACCATTTCTCTTTAATGATATTAAAAACTAGAGTAAGAGGAATGTTTGTAAACAACGATGTAACGTCTAGAGAAACAAGAATATGATTTTCAGGAAGTCTAAAGTTTATGAACTTATCGATGAAGGTAAAACTGTCTTTGATATTGTAGTCTCCAGGTGGAAAAGCTAGTTGAAGTATTTTAGAAATGAAAGTTGCTAATAAGTATGTTGGAGTGTTCAAAGTTGAAATGATAGGTCTGAGTGTAAGGACAGGTTTGTGAATTTTTGGTAGCCCATAATATTTACCAGGGGTTGAATTATAATTGGATAACTGTTTCTTTTCAGTACCATTTAAAATGCCTTTTTTATGAAGTAACTTTATATGATCATTGACACGTTTTTGAATGGTGAAAGTGGGATCTTTTTTTAAAAGTTTATAAGTTGTAGTATCGGTTAATAATTCCAGGGATTTATCAACATATTGTTGTTTGTTCATGACGACGGTTACTGCACCTTTATCTGCTTTTGTTACAATTAATTCGGGGTTATTGGATAAAAACTTTTTAACTTTATAGAATTGTGATCTAAACTGGTTTTTGTGTTGGTTTTTTATTGATTTGTTTGCGAAATTCAAGATTATATTACTAATTTTACCTCTTTTTATGTCTTTTTGTTTTTGTGGTAACTCGGTAGAATCAAGAATAGATTCTATCCGTCCTAATAATTTGCCAATCGGTCTCGGTGGCGTAATTGGTATACGCATGGTTCCGGCAAAACCAGGATACAGGTTCAAGTCCTGTCCAAGACCTTATATTTTCCATCTTTCAATTACTAGCTCGATTTGAAATGATCATTTGGGCTTTGCATAAAAGTCTAAGTTATTATTTCATTTTATTCACTATATATATATATATATATATATATATATATATATATATATGTATGTATATTTCAAAATTTAATATTTCAAGCAACAAAGTGCGCAGTATTGCAAAAAGCATTAAGTTTTATATGTACATCAACACTTCAAACTGATAAAGATCAGACCTTCGACCGTTGATGCTTATCCAATATAATCGCATTACATTGTTCAAAAACTAATGTGTATGTAAATGTAAACAAAATTAAATGTTAAGTAATTTTATTGTTCGTTTTTTCTCAAATAAATCTAACAATTGTATTTAAATGGGAATACAAACTTCAAAAGTTTAAAACTCTACAATTTTAGCTATGTATTTAGAACTAAAGTTTTTCAAATGTTTCATTACTATTTTGTTTTAATATGTTTACATCATTTAATAGACTTCCTACTAACCAGGAAATGAGTTTTTTACTTGAAAATTTATAATTTAGCCAAATGCTTTAATGCGTTTGACAGTTTTCATGCTTTTAACCTATATTTAACCTCTCATTCGAACGTGGCTAAATGAACACCTAAAGTTCTACAGACTGTTCATGTCCGTAATCAAACACAGGACCTTAAAATTGATAGTCACACGTGAATAGACGCAGAATGGGTCCTCTAGCGCCAGCACCACCACACTACTACCACCTTTAACCATTTTTACCTACTACCTCCTACTTCACACCTACCACATCCTTCCACATCTCACCTTTTACAGCTCACCACCTACAACCCAACTCCCACCTTCTCCACACACTACCCCCACTTTGACATTACGCCACAACAACCATTTTGATTCAACTATCGCTTTTCTTTCATGCCACCTTGATACAATTTGTAGACTTGGCCTATATATTTTTTATTAACCGGCACCACTGAATGAACACAATTTTGAAAAGGTATTTTTGACCAACTAGACGATTCTTCTACAAGACAACTAAGGTACCACAATTTGCTCGCTTGTCACTAATGGCAGTTATTTATTATTTCAAATTTTTGTCTAGAAATCAACGTAATCTCGACTTTTAATGATGACTACCACCTTAAAATCTAAGAATGAAAAAATAATAAAAATAACAAAAGATTAAAATTTTATTAAATATTAAATCTACATATGTGACAGCTATTGAATCTATTATACACATGTCTTCTTAACTAAATCTGTTCTGATATCCGGAATCACGTGAATCAGTGATAGCCAAATCTCCAAGCATTTGCTAGAGCGATTTTCTAACACCTACATTTCTTATATATAGAATGAAATGACAATTATTTCCGAAATAGTTAAATAGTTCGCATTGCTGCTATCATTAAACAAACAACTCGCGCTTTCTAATAACATTTGAATCCGTTCTTCATATGTCGTATTTTCACTTATATTCTTTATAACATCTACCAATTTTTTGTAAAATTCAGGAAAGCTTTTAAAATTCTACTCATTCATTTTATAATATATTTATTCCCGCATGTTTAATAGCTTGAAACGCTTGTACTCATTTAAAACAATAACATAACGTCAACACCAGGAAAATCCACTTTAAGTCAACGATATTTGGACAACTGAGGCTTTGGAAATGTTTACCTTGTCTTACGTTCTGGTTGTCACGCGTGCGTATTACTTATTATATTAAGTGGTGTAATATGCAAGTCTTACCAAGAAATGTGGCTCATTTGTGTTATCGTGGAGTTTTCCCTGTTTGTATAAATCCACTTTCCTCGATCCACACCTCCCATCTCACACCTTACATCTCCTACAATCCACATTCCACCTCCAACACCCCACATCAGATCTCACACCTCCCACACACGACCTTACACCTTTCGCTGTTTACATGACAGATTTGTGTTTATTATACTCGTTTACTAAATGACGTTCAAAGAAATTAGTACTCAATATGAAGGTATTTTCCAAACAAGTTTCAATATTCCCTGATTATAATTTAACAATCTTGTTTAATTAGCTGAACGTAAAAATAATTAATAATACTTTCACAATGTGCATATAAATACGAAAGAAATTTAAAACCAACGAATTCATCAGTGAAGAAACGCAGTAATTTTGTGTCTCAAAGATGCTTGTCCAGAACCGCGATCTTTATATTGTTATTTATTTAAGCATGTTTAAAAGTAATATTTTAATTTTTGTATATTATTCTCTCCCAAAATGTATATTGATACACCTATTTTTAATTAAAACTAGTGCATCAGTAAAAACTTTATCTAAAACACAACAAAACATTTTGTAACAGAATTACATTTTCCATTCTACAATTTAAAGATTTATATAAATGTAGCAAACAATGATTTGGTCAATTGCTGATTTTCTTAAAATCTTCAAATTTTAAATTCCAGGTTCATCCATATTCACAACAATATTTGTTAGTTAGTACTTAGAGACAGTGGTCTGTTTCTGCAGCTCGTTTACATAAACGGTGGCAAAGGCAGGCCTAAATGTAGTGTAGATATTCCTCCGGTAGAAGAAGTGTCCCATTTTATATTGTGTAGATAATATGTACCAACATTCTTCTGTTTCTAGAATCCACTGTGTAAACATAGACTGTCACAGCGTACTTCAAAAAAATTTGACTTTCGGGAATTGATGCGGAGATATCTGGAAAACGGTTACTCGCAAAGACATTTACAAGGTATACCTTTTTTGCGTAAAAAAAGATGGCAAACACACAATCTTTAACATTTAGACTAATTCACCGTGACACAAAAGTTAGGTTATTTTAAAGAGATTTAAAGTACCTTAAGTAGTACCCTCTACAAGTTACATCCAAACTAAGAACAAATTTGAATTTCTCGTCTCACAAAATCTCCAAATGCCTAATTTCGTACCATTATGTCGCCTTGATAATAAATTATTAAGAATAAACGATATGCAAATTAAACGTTGACACCCCGTATCTTGATAATTATGAACTTTTGGACCAAGGAAAGTTTGAACAAATCTCAATTTTTTTACCCAAAAAATCTGCAGCGTTGCTGCATACCGTTAATTAGGCAGCTCTGTGGTTTACTTAGTATGCGTGTGACTTAGTAGAGGTACAGAGTTTGAATCTCGGTACGAACCGCTTGAAAAATGTTTGGCAAGGATTTTTAACAAGAATACGCCCTCGTTTGGATGCGAGGTAGAATGTAGGTCTCGTATGTAGGTGTTGTCACGCGCGTTAAAGATCCCTACCTTTCTTTAAACTGCAAGGATTCGGCAAAAATTTAAAATTTCCAAGTAAAAAGACCTCGGTTCCTGTTCAATGTAGTACCTTCGCGTAGAGCATTAAAATATCAAATGTAGTGTGTACCATTAGTTAGCCGACACCTTGTATATCTTTAGGGTGTCCTAACGATAGAGTAAAATAGGTTTTCGCTTAACTAATATTAATTCTGTAAAAATTGTAGTAACCATAAGATAGAGGTAAGAAATGCGCATATTTTAAAAGCATTAGACGTTATATAGGGTGTGTCAAAAAAGCAGGGCATGAATAAGCATAAGTTTTTTTAAATAGCCTGTACTTGATTTTATTTATAAATTGTACGTGCTCAAATTTGTCATATGAAATAGTTGAATTTGATAGTATTTGACATATTTGCATTTAAAAATAATAATTGGCATTTCCATGAAGTTGATAAATGGATAGTTTTTTGATATTTTACTATTCAAAATTTCTATTAAAGTATATCTCGAGCAGTATTTGCAATTTTGGCAACAAGGTGTTTATTATAACCGTCAAAATTACAATATTTTTAAAATATGCGCGTTTCCTACTCCTACTCTACAAACTATTTAATTTTTACATAATAAGTATTAATTAAGCCAAAATCTACTTCACTCTATCTCTGGGACCCCTTGTATATATATATTTACATATAGTTGGCTGATAATTGACTAACTTAGCCTTTTCTAGATTGCTTTTATTCTCCGTTTACACTTTTAAAAACTGTAACTACATATAGTCGTCACAAATATAGCAAGCTCCTATTCTGAAACCCATTGAAAACCTGCCAAAATTAGAATTTTTGTTGTCATGTTAGAGACCATAGCAGTAGCATCATTATCTAACTACCCGTTATTTAATTTCCAGAGAACCGTCATTGTATATATTGGAAAAGGTCTATTCTGACCACAAATTTTCCTTTACATTATTTCGTTTTATGTTACTACACATGTATTTCCAACTGTAATTATCTTTATAATATTTATAACAGAGGGAGTAGTTCTTCCGGCTTGGAGTCCTCTTGGAGACAGTCTTTACGTGCCGTACTATTTACAGAAGTGTTGCCAACACTTATATCTACCCGTCGGCATTGTAAAAGCTGCATAGTTAGCTGCCAAAGGGTATCCTCAGTTTTATGTGTTCGCAAGGCTTTGTCAATGTTTGCGATGGTGTTTCCACTAAACGTTACTTCAATATCAATAAATGCATATAAAGCGGACATGTTGCTGCTAAGGGATTTCTCAATCGGCCTCACAACAATATGGAAGGCAGTCGCGCAGTTTTTCCAAGGTTTTTAACAAAAAAAACGTAAGACGTATAGGTCTGTTGAATTTAACTTAAAAGTAGTCCTTCCGGTTTGGTTTAGAAATGAAAACCACTCTAACCTCTCTACAACTGCTGGCGATGTATATAAATGCAATACAGCCCCTGAAAAGTACCACAAGAAACGAAAGCAGTCTCTCCACGTCCCACTGTAGTAGGGAGGGGAAAATACCATCCATTCTAGGGGACGTAGAGGGTTGGAGGATTGCAATGTAGAATTTAGGTTTCTCTTTATCTCCCTCTACTACATCACTGCCCCGTTAGCCCCATGGGCATTGAGTTGATCCACCCCGAATTTGGAGGGTGGTCTTTCCACGTCCCACTGTAGATGGGAGGGGAAAATACCATCCATTCTAGGGGACTTAGAAGGTTGGAGGATTGAGATGTAGAATTTAGGTTTCTCTTTATCTCCCACTGCTACACTACTATCCAGTTAGCCCCATGGGACTTGAGTTGATCCTCCCCGAATTTGGAGGGTGGTAATGCACTGCCCGAGAGGTGGTGTCCACGAGTAGGTCAGCTGTTTCTGTTTCGTTGGTGGTGTACGTGCCAGCCACACCTTTCAGGCAGCATTACTTATAACGAGGATCCTTGGATAAAATCCTGTTAATACGAGAAGTTGCATTGACAGACTCATCTGAGTTACAGAGAGACTTCCAAGAGGCTTTGTGTTTTCTTCTAATTGCCACTTTATTATGCTGGTTTTTATAAGCCTCCCTGTTGGCCATAGTATTTTTCTCTTGTTTAACACTTTGTTTAGGGTCTTTCACACCTTCTGAAGCTCCTCGCCCTATCATGGGGCAATGAAGCGAGTAAAAGCGGTCCTGACTGTGCATGCCTATTCAAAGGATTCTATAATGGAGATAAAAAAACAAGTATGTTTGTAACTCCTAAATGTTGGGTTGCCGATACCTTGTGATGCCAAGAATCGTCCATCCAGGCCGTCTAGCCAGACCCGTTGGTGACACTTGAGCTTCTGTATTCTTTACAGACGGCTATGCTCTAATTTCAAGAGCTTCTAGTCGATTGGTAGAAAAAGTACCGCACAAAAAGCTAGATCTCAACGTGAAGCATGAAAAATTTTTATGTAGTTAAAACTGAATAGTTTAATAATATTTAAATAGCGTTTATTTTTAATATTAACTAAAATAATCACTGTTGTACATGTTTTCAACAGACCGACGCGAAAACTAAGTATTGTAACAAATGCACACAAGTTTCTAGAACCTAAAGGGATGAAGCCATTATACCAACAAAAGATTGATTGGCAGTTACAAGGGTGTACTTAAACACCTGATATTAAGTGTACAAATACGAAGTATCTGGAAGGATCTAGGAAACTTCTCATTACTTCTACATTTTATTATGGCTTATATAAAACCGTACGGTTCTGAGGAGCGGGCAGTTGCTACAAAAGTGTAAAATCATTAATATTATGACAAATTCAAAAATTTTAGGGTAAAAAACTCACTTCCTGGCCACTGTAGTAGCTTCGGGTGGAGTATTGGAAAATCAAATGTACACAAATGCTGCCTGACATGACTATAAATAAATTATTTTTACCCGGCAAGATATTTTCTTAAAAGCCAATGGAATACAAAAATTTTCGTTAACTTGGAGATTTATTATATCTCTAAGGTGTTAAATTTAAAACAATTCATAACAACAGATAAACTTTGGAATTGGGTTATACTTAGCACACGTACCTATCAACTATTTTGATGCTTTAGAATTAGAAAACTTCTAATCATTCATATGAATTCGATGTAGTTTTCCAATCAGAACTAATATGTTCATATTTATATTCATTATAACGAATCATTTTAAAGTTTTGTGCATATCAATTTTACTAGTCTGTTTATAAAGTTTAATTATGTTGCTCATTTTTGAAGAATAGTATGGGATATATTATAAGCAGAGATAGGAAAAAGGAGGTAGATGTAGACCTAGATCAGATAGTAATAGATGTAGACTGTGCAAATTTCAGGGAAATGTGTAGGTTAGTTCAGAATAGGAAACAATGATGGTACGCGTCTAACCAGTTCCAGGACTGAAGACCTAATGATGATGATGATGTTGCTCATATACAACGTGTCCAACATAAGGGACTCTCGGAAACGGTAATAGAAATCATCCTTGAAATTTTTGTTCTCGAATTTATTTGAAAAAATAAAATTTTTATATTTTCAATTAATTTTTTTCTGACGTTATTATCAGCAGTAAAAAGAAGAACACATTTGAACAGCAATTTTTAATATGCTTTAAAATGGTGAAGTTGAATTTTTTATTCGACGTTTCGTATTCGTATAACCATCGTCGACTTATTTTTCGTAATACGGTCCTATGTTGTAAAAAGGGGATTCTAATAGTATTATTTATTTCAAATTCAACGATGTAGGCAAGATGTTTTAATAACGTTTTGAACATTTTACCGCCATTATCAAAAATTTTACAGAATTGAAATAAATTTCACCGAACACTCTACTTGTTCAAATTTACTAACAAAACATTAAATCAAATCTAAACAAACAAAAAGTATTAGGTGCCTAGTGATAAAATAAAATAAACAAATTAAGGAAATAATGGAATTAGTTAGTGACAAATACTGGATATTTCTACTTCAACGGTATTAGGAATAATTGAAGAAATTTAAACTAAAAAGCAACCTTGTTTAAAGGTTAATAAACGCACAAAAGATGTTCAAAATAATTTCTCTCATTCTCTAAACATAAATAGCTTCTTCTAAGTGTAGAATTTAAAAGATTCACCAACATTTCGGAGTAATAATAGCAAACGCTTGAAGAACTAATCTTTGTAAAATATCTTCATTTGCAATGTCGTTTACGTAAATGTAATTTTTTATGTATCCCCAAAAAAAAAGAATCCAGAGGTGTTATGTCTGGAGATAGAGCTGGCCATAATATATTTGCATAAGTACCAATACATCTTCTAGAAATCTAACTGATAGGTATTCTCGGACAACCCTGGAATTATGTGATTGTGCACCATCCTATGCATAAACCAACAGTTTTCAACTTCTTCAAAAGGCAAATTCCTTAAAGCGATCTTTATTTCATCTTGGAGTAAATTTAGGTAACGTTCGGAATTTAAGGACTGTTGGTAAATGAAATGGTCTATAATTCTAATACCAAATATGGCAGCCCACATATTAAATGCGAAACGGTGTTGATATTTGACCGTTTTTACACACACGGATTTTCTCTTGGCCAATCATGGGTATTTTTACGACTGAATACTTCATTGTCACTAAATATACTTTCATCGGAGCATATTATTTTATACGGAAAATACTTATTTTCTTGGCATTGGCGTGTATACCATTCAAAGAATTCTCTACACCTCCTGGGTCACCTGGTCGAAGTCGTTGGCAAATCCTAAATTTATATGGATGTACTTTTATCTTCTCTGGATTATCAGTTACACCTAATAAAACGGTATTTGTTGTTTGTTTATTGCATGGTTTCTTACGAGTTTTCATAGCTTTTTGAACGCACCATATTCTCTAAGATTGATGATTGACTGCTAATTTACGAAAAGTTCTTTTATGAAGTTGGTGCCTTTCTAGATATTTGTTTAAGTACATTCTTTCAGCGTCATAACAATTACGCTGACAAAAAGTGTATCACCTTGGTATATTGAATTTTTTATCATTTGAAGATTGTGTCATATTATGTATAATTAAACATAAAATATCATTAAGTAAGTCTAAAACCACCAAATATGACAACTTGTCAAGGTTCCAAAACCAACTATAACAAAAAGCATCAGACCGACGAATATGTATTTTAGTAGTGTAATGAATAGCATTCATAATTGCTGCAAAATATTCAAAACGTTATTAAATCATTAAATCATCATACATCGTTAAATTTGAAATACAAAATACTATCAGAATTAACTTTTCACAAAATGAAGTTGATGATGACTACACGAACAAGAAACGTCGAATGAAAAATTCGGCTGTAATATGTTAAAGCATATTCAAAATTGCCCCATAGAGGCCCTCCTTATCTTGGACACGTTGCATTGTCAAATTATAATAATACATTACAGTTGATTTAAAAATATGCTCTGGAAAAATGATAATCCTTTTCACTGAATTACTTATTCATTCAAAATAAATTTGCAAAGACAATAAGAAGTTGTTGTATGGAATACAAATGAGATGCAAGTGATTTTTAATAGCAGGTATTAATAGTATGCAATTTACATAACAATAAAGCATGTCGTAAAATACACGGACACAATACAAAACTTGTCTTATAGAGATCTGATTAATAGTTTATCACGAGTACAAACTATAGTGTGAAACTTTTAAATCAACCTGATATGCTAAACAAAAGTATGTAAAAATATAATTTTTAGACAACTCAACAAGTAAATAGTGGTAGAAAGCTGTGAAGGTCGAATGAATATCTTTATTTTACAGTAACACGTTTCAAAATTCAGGCACCTCAAATTGAATTAACATTTTGTTATAAAATACAATTGTAGATGAAAACAAACGTCTCAAAAATATGAATTAATATTTACATAGAAACTGTTAAGCTTCTTTTTAAAAAAATGAATTAAATGAATTAGTATTTATAACTTTTAAGACTTAAAATTTGTTAACGTGCTTAAATGCTTCTAAGAAATTTACCTGTAAAATTAAATTGACGATTGCATATTCCACCCTATACTTTTTTAGCTGGTGTTAAAAAGACATGTGCACGGCAGTGTTGACTTTCACTCTGGTCACGCTAACATCAACCGTTACAGGTCGCATTAAGAAGGTAAATGAACACCGTGAATAGAATGAACCATTTAATTGGAACAAGATACTTGACATACAATACATTAAATAATTTTACTAACTATATATATATATATATATATATATATATATATATATATATATATATTGCTCTGAAACTTTTATCTAATAACGGAGCCCCAGCGTTAGGCTGATATAAATGCTCTGAAGCTTACTCTGGAACCATCGAAACCCTAAAAATTCGTGCCCCACACTTTGGGCGACATAAATGCTGCGTAGTTCCCTCTGAAAAGGACGCTCTAAAAATTTGTATTGTCACAAATACCTGCACCTACCTGTACATGAAGCCCGACCACCTAGACTTGCAATTCATATCACCCTATAATAATACCCTCTGAAGATGCTTTCTCATTCGGACGCCAAAACCTCCAGCTTCCTCAGGGATATACGCCACGGCTGCTCACTTGTCCTCTGAAAATCCTATCCTACTATTTAAATAAATAAAAGTTGACCTCCAAAAGTGCATCACAATTTATTTGAACATCACGTTGCTATTCCAAAATTTTCAATTTTACATTCCTCTTATATCTTGAATATTTAACACATATTATCAATTTTAAAAGAATTCATTGCAAATAAAATAATTTGGAAAATTTTCAAATTACATCAGTAATTAACCAAAATAACTGGGCTTATCCCCAAACTTTACGTTAAACCCCCAGGTCTAATACGAGCTCATAGTAAAAACCTTTCTTTACCTATGTGCTAATTACTGCACTGAAATTACCAAAAACCCTTTTACTTTGTACAAAAAGCCAATATTACACCTTCATTTTATACTACCAAATAGTACATAAATAATTTTTTGTATACTCCTTTCTCAAGATAAATCGTCAAATAAAATGTCCTTACAATACAATAAAATGCATCAGTAATCATCAAATTGTGATAATCACCCACAAAATCACAATAAGCAAAAGTTTTACAAAGGTTGAATTACCTGGATTGTAGCACCACCAGCTCTATACGTGGAAACCATCTTCAACGTAGTTATCCCACTCGACTGCACGTTCAAAAATTTCTCTAGGTGGCCTCTCACCATCCGGAACAGAACGCTTCTACCCAGATTTCTCCGCTGCTAATGCACGGTACTTCCATGCTCTCGTACATGTGCTACTGGTCCATCCATATATTTGACTTGTACTCAGAGTACACCAAACGCCTCCAACCATAAGTAGTAAAAATTCTACTTACTTTGCTTTCAGCTACGATTATTAACAGGATTTTATATACTTCACAATAGCCATCAAACTTTGCGCCAACTTGTGCATATTAACTTTTAATAAAATCTAAACTCACTTATTTACATTTACACTTGTATGTAGCTTGGTTGAAGATCGAAAGGAAAAGAGAGACTTTACCACCTCCGCTGAGTTTATATAGTCTCCAAAACTGCCTTCTTGAATCTATTCTCACCACCCCTATAACACATTTTCTTAGTAACGTCTTCAAACCGTCCACCGGTTTCAGAAACCCATGTACAACATAACAACAAACGGTCGCTCCATTCCACAAACTAACCGCTACCCTTGAGTTATTCCAGGTAAAATATTCAACCGTTTTCAAACCGTCGCAAAATCTTGGAATTTTCAGTTACAAACAATCGCTTTACGAAGAAAACCTCATCCACTCTAGCCGCCAAAACACGCCTCTAATGCACGCGCATTTAAAATCTTCCATTTTTTATCTTTTCCCTTTCTTAATTTTTAACATTCGTTGTGCCTTTCTCTTATCTTTGTCTAACCTGTATGTTATATTTCGTTGTATCTATCCCGCTATTCATAAGCTCTGTTCTACCTAACCGATCGATACTATCGTCTACCTTGCTCATATTCACCTAATCTAACAATCGTACTATGTTTGCAACCCTCTACTGGATTTCTAATTCGCTTTCTAACCAATATCTTCAGAAAACACATAGCGTCTCTCTCGCTTATTTGCCTCTAAATTTCCTTGTCTAACAGACGTTTCAACGTCAACGATAGCTAACCATATGTTATCTCCCCTTCTTTGCTACCTCATGTAAAATACAGTCTTTCTCTTTATATTATCGATCTGTTTTCGTACGTAACGTGCAACATTTTACCTAACATAGACCTGTTTGTTTCCCAACGGGCTTTTACCGGGAATCCTAATACCTGTTGACAAGCTTTAAACCCGATACACAGAACGTGTTTGCCATGCTAAACCTTTCTAGCAATATTATTCATGTTCCCTCTTTATTTTACACTAAGTTACACAAATAAATAAATTACGCTTTGAATATGCGTTACTAAATAAATACACCCTCTTCCATTATCGATTTTTATGCTACAAACATAAAAACTTTCATATTAACTAATTTACACGCTATTTTATTTTAAAACCTTAACTACGTTTTACGAAACTACGTTTCGTACATATTTATGAAACTACGCTTTACGAAATTACGTTTCCTACCCAATTATAATTAATATTTACAGTGAATTTTACAACTACGTACAATTAACCCTAATATTTAATGAAAATTCGTAAATTATTATCCTATCTTTCGGAAAAAAACAATTTAAACTCTACTTGACCCTTAAATACATGAATTACCCTGCAATAACCAATTATTTGACCTTTCTATCACCTATTGTAACTTATACATCTACAGTAATATATATTTATATATATATTGCAGTAATTATAGGGTTAATTTAGGGGTAGGTTAAGTCATAGGGGTCGTACAATAAACAAGAGAAACTCTCAAGTAACAAAAGTACATAATTACAGATATTAGAGGAGCAAATAGGTCATTATAAATATTATTAGTTGAGAGCACACTGTATATAACAGTACAAACGATCAAAACGTATATTCAAGAGTAGATACTAGCAAAGATAAGAATTTAAAAATGTAAGGAAACGCAATGAAATTAAATCAGTGAAAAACCTGCATGAATTGGCTAGATAGATATTCAAAAAGTGCGTTAAGATATCATCTCAAACGCACGCAGAAATTATGCATTATTTAAAAGCGTACGTGATCTAAAAGTATCACATTTGTTCAAAAATCCAATTTATTAGGAAATAAACAAACACCAAATTTATTTTATTCAGATTAGAATAAGGCCAACAACAATAGTACGTGATTTGTTGGACGAAGATTCCTGGGATTTCTGAATTAAATGTGAGGTGTTATAATGAATTACGTGACTTTCTTAGCATCGCTTCAAGCAATTGAACTAAACAATTGGTAAACTTTCCCAAAATAACAAGAGATAAGCCCAGCACGTGAAGTCAACGAATTACAAGCAAAAGGGGCCGTTCCTATAAATATCATGACAATTGAATATCAAGTTAGTATACTTTAGAAACTGGGCAGTCA